>OZ016501.1:46572642-46995142 GCA_963966595.1 Physocephala rufipes
CTATCGATAAAGATGAGCAACAACATCAATTACAACACTGTCGTACGCAATCCGTTGACTAAAAATAGTTACGAAATCGCGTAACATCGAATTAACTTTTTTATCCCGGCTGTGCCACGAAATTTCAATATAATTTGTTTCTCTAAAGTTGCGAAGTTACGCATAAAATATCGACAATGATAACAATGACGGAAGCAACGGAAACATAAATTTGTGCTTTATTAAATACAAAGTCTTATGGATCTCATGGATTAATTCTTATGTATGATTGATTATAATTATATTCGGTTTTTAATAAAGGTATTCTTGTTGTGGTTTAGATATTTAAATTAAAATTTCATTTAATTTGAACAAATATATATTCTCCATCGAAACGTAAAAAAACATTTGTAACAAATATAAGAGAGAGAGAGAGAGAAAAAAATAGTAAAATATGCATTTCGATATTCACTTTTTCTGAGGAGCACTACTGCAACATCTCGTAAACTAAAAATATCCAGCAAAAATATATAAGAATTTGTAAACTTTATACGAATTGTTTTTATATTACATATACTTTAAAAAACATGTTCTAAAACGTATACTTCCCAGGTTTTCAGCGAAATAAATAGGAGATACCTAGATTGAAAAAGTATCGGCTTTCCAATAGGCATAACACTCACGTATATAAGCACGGGTATGTCACTTACACATAACCTTATATAACACTACAACGCTCCTGAATTTCCATATTTTCCCATCTGCGAAGCAGAAGTACTTGAATATTATAGACCCAAATAGAAGCCTTGTCCGATATTAACTACTTCACTCTAACGATCCCCATAAGTGTCCCACCAGAGTGATTTCATGAGTCAAATTAGATCAATTTAGTGTTTTCGAGATTTAATTAATTCAATTTTGTTTTAGTTTTTTTAGTCGGCACGCTTGATATGGTTTAGTTTATCATATAGTAACGTATTAAACAAAAAAATCATGTCAGATTTCGTAAAAGGTTAGAATTTGATAATAAATTGATAAATGTTAATTTGATAATAAAACAAATAAACAAATAATTTTTGATAATAAAGACACAGTATACTCTGCTTTTAATTATATACCTTTTTTTATTATTTTTCTTTTTCTCTAAATTATTTACCGTCTCTCTCTTTATTCATCTTTCCAGATTTATCTTGGCTTATGTCAATATTTCCGTGATCACTGTTTTCAATTATTTTAACGTTCTCCAATCCGAACGTGTTAATTTATTATGCGAAACTCCATCGATTTTAAGTCACGATCACATTAAAGTCAAAATGAAATTAATGTGATGTATTTTTTCCATTGACAATAATCGTTAACGCTTGTTTATAATGGCCGAACAACATTATGACTTTTCAAACAGCTCTGCTGAGTTTCACGTGGTTATGGTTGTCATCGTTGTTTTTCCCAAATGGTCATAACTGCATTACTTAATCAGACAAATGTTAACTGGATGCTGATTTGTGCAAAACAAGTCCAACAAAATTATTATTAAAGTATTATCAAAAGTTGCTACCAACATGATTAATTTTGATAGCATTCAGTCTTTCCCGTCTGCATTCACCAGTTGAATATTTGAGCAGTTAATTGTATTGGTTGGTAGTTTGGTTAGCTATGTAGTTGACTTATTTGATAGATTTGTTTGTGCTTTGTATGGTGGAGATGCATTTCGGCGTTTGAAATACCAACCACTCTGTTTTATATTTCTTAAGAGTTAACAAACGTTAGGATTAATTTCCGGCACAATCAACGCGCTTACCAAAAACACTTGTTCATTATAATTGCATTTACCTTTTCAACGTCATTAATATGAATTAATAGTATTGATATCCGATAAATCCGATGGTGTAATTCATTTTATATCAAACGTTAACCTGGTCATTAACGAAAACTTGTTAGACAACGAAAAAACGACAAAATATACATCATAGGCGATAATTGATAAAATTCGGTAATTCAAGAAAAAATTAATTTATTTGCAAAATATTATGCTATAAATCCAGACAAGATGTTTTAAAACACAAAAACGAATTAATATGTTTAATGATTTATGGACGCTATGGACGTAACATTTCTGTGAAAAATTAAAAACAGAATATTTTTCAAAAATTTGTTTTAAAAATGTATGTATGGAATTAGAGCACAGAACACTTTTCTGATTGATAAAATCAACAAACAATTTACTCCACAGCTTAAGATAATTTATTGCCTTATAAATCACGATCAATGACCCAGGGAGACACTTTTAGTGTAATTTTAAGATTCATACGTCTTTAAGTACCAAATTATTAAGAGCCTATTGGAAAACCTTGATATTTGAGCCAACGCACATTTTAATTATTAAAATTCTCCAATTATACTTTTGTGCTTTGTTACCTTTCTTCAAAGAAGTTTATAAATAAAAATTAAATTAGTTAAGCTACTTAAACAAATTAAGTAATTCGATTGATTTTTGCTTTGTTTTTTTTCTTGCTTCACTTTTATATCAATATATTTATTGCTTTTGTTTTTAGTTTTGCGCTCAATAAGAAACATTTAACAGCAAAAATGCTCGAATATATGTCTAATTATTGCTTTTGTTATTAGTGTTCGTGACAGTTTTGCAGCAGAAGTTGTCTTTCTTGCATGGATTCGATGGTGACGGGCCCAGCAGTAGTCTCACCAACTATGCATGTTTTCTTGTGTGGCCTGATTGTTGAGGTCTCTCAGTTCATGTTTCTCGAAACTTTTCAATCTACTAGATTGACAATCCACGACTATTTGGCCTCATTAAAACTGATTTTGTTTACTTTTAAGAGTTCAGATTTTTAAGTTTTATTTGCCTTCTTATTTGCATCATTTTTTTATACCCCATTATTTCACTGCGTACGACAATTTCTACGTGTCTGTCGAATTCTTTGTGACAGACTAATTTTTTGTTTATTGTCAACTTTTTAATTTCTTTACTTTTGACTGGTACCAAAGCAGTTCATTCCAATCATTTGGTCTCTTCGCTTATCCGCGAATTTTTTCTCTCATAACTAAATTGCATTAAAATTGATTATTGTCATTGCTGTCATTGGTTGCTGTCATCGTGCTTTTTGCTATCGCTGTTTCTGTCGCCGTTGTTGTTGTTGGTGCCGTAGTTGATTCTTATTTTATATAATAATAGTGTTTGATTTTCGTCATAAACTTCGTTACGATTTATACATTTTGTAAAAAATGTTTCAAGTTTGTTTGTTTGTTCGTTTTTGTGACTTTTTAAAAAGATATTGATTTAATTGAATAGTATGGAATATTGGGTCATTATGTGTGTGCGTTTCTGAGAAATCAAAAACAATATTAAATACATAAATAAATAAATAAAATAAAATATGCATTTCATAGAAGTAAAACAAAAAACAACACATGCAACAGCAATGTTGTTATGGGTATCACCGCTTGGATAGAGTTGCTTTATTAGAATATATCGTATTTCATTTAATTTGTTTGCTACTTATTATAATTATTGTTACTGATGTTGTTATTGTTCTCGATGTGAGGTGGAACTGTCGGCAATATTAATTAAATTATATTGTTTTATTTGCTTTAAAGACTTCTGTAAGGTATTTTCATAATTATTAAAAATGAAATCGTTTTTAATGAACACAACTTCAAGAATCTAATTGGTAGTGTCAATAAGTGAAAATGATTGATGTCTGTGCATTAGGATACATCCAGTCTGTTAAATAATAATCTGAAAATTTATATATCAATTTATAATAAAAGCGTCGGTACTTTAGGTAGACTTCCTCAATAATGCGTGTTGTTGGGAAATTTAATTATTTCAAACAGAAATACTAGATTTAAATTTAATATTTTTTGTCCTTATTTTATTTGACTTGCAATGTAAATTAATTATTGAATGAATTTTTAAGGTAAGCATTTGGGTAAATGATAGAATACAATATATGCAAGTAATCGCCTAATAAACAAATAGCCCTACCACACTTTGACATATGGTCATACCCCTCCTAATACTTTTTATTAACCACTACTAATACTTTTTCCTCAATCCTCAGTTTTTGTAGCTTTTACTTTTTATGTGTTTCATAAATGCCATTTGTAAAAGCTCCTCTGTGTACATATGGCTTTTGTGCAGATGATTATCATATTTAAATTATGTTTCCTAAATCTAGATACTGAAAGAAACTTGGATTTAAATCGTATTTCAGTTTGATCTGAAAAAATTCTTGGATATTGACATTACTTATCGTAATAAAATTTCGTAGATTGAAACCCAATTTCCTGACGCTTTTCTTATCTGATATCACCCAAAGGTTGGTTAGTCCATTATAGTGCATTTAATACTTTTTTACGTTTTGTATCAACGAAGATTTCCTAAGTTCGTTTCCTAAGTCTTTCGTTTCTAGTATGTTAAACAAGTACAGATACAAATACAAAAACAAAGACAAATACAACTACTAAACTAGTTTTAAAACAAATAAATGTTACTTTGGTCATAAAAACTTCTTGAAAGAAGTTTTGCAGTAAAAACGAGAAACCGATGTAACTGTTTATAGGTTTTATAAGCTTATTCATTTTCTCTCATTTATCTTAGTGTGCATATGTGTAAATCTATATAAAGTATTTTTTATAATTTTGTTTTTTTAATATTTTTTTCTAATTTGTTAATTTTGTTGAAGGTATAAGATGAGGGAACTGAGGGAAATGAGGGAGGGTGAAGGAAAAATTACTCTCTTGTCAGCCGTAAGCCAGAATATTAAAACTGCATTTTTCTATTCTATTCTTCTACGTTCTAAAATCCATTCTGCACCTCTTTCTTGCCTTGAATTTTTTCCACAATAGCCTTCTCAATGATTTTAACCAATTATTTCCCTTAAACAACTTTTCCTCCTCCTTACTCCGTCACTGCTTCAGTCTCACATTCCCAAAGTCTTTACTCTGTTATCTTTAGCAGAATTACCGAAGGCTCTCACTAAACGTTAGAGTACATTAATCAGTGCACTTTTAAGTGCACTATTATCTCCTACATCTAATATTTCTCTGAATTTCATTTGACGGACGGAACTGCCTGTTGGTGAAAGTGCTTCTACAAATGCATCCTGGGGCACACTCTACCCATATATTTAGTGCTTTGCATACTTATATTGTTCTTATTATTATTATTGTTGATCCTGTTTTAGTAGTAGTCTTGTTGTGCCGTCGCTTCGAAATGATTAGGAATTGATAACGAATAATATTTTAAAGAAACCTTAGCTACGGAAAGACGGGCAAACGGACTACGGACTACGAAAAAACAACCAACCATGGATTCAGTTGTGCACTGTGTTAAAGGATAACCCATGTAGTCGCAAAAAAATTAATCATATATTAATCAGCATCCAACTTTTGTTTGGTAGCATAATTTGCAATTGTAGCTGTCGTTTACATCCGATCCACGTTTAGCAAACAATCTATGAAAACAACAATATATGTGAAACTAAATATAAGAAAATAAAAGAAAAAAAGATAAAAAATGAATTTTTTGCAGTAATTTAGCTTCCCAGAAGTTTTAGATATTTAATAATTTAATAACTATTAGTTATTCTTAGTTTATAAAAAAATATATTGCCAATATTCTTAAGAAGAGTCGACATAGTTTAATTAAGAACTGCAGGACCAATACAGTGAGAAAGTGTGCCAAAGTGTGGAAGGGAAAGCGAGGGGAAGTGGTTTATAGAAAAGATTTAATACTCTAATAATTTCTAAATATAATTTCTAAATTATCTACGCCTGCTTTTTCTTCTTTCTTATTTAGAAATATGCAAATGGCTTTCCAAGAAATACATTACAATTTCCCATTTAAATAACGATCGGTAATTTCAGGTGATTGACGCAAACCGACAATATTTTAGTCGTGAAGCTCGCATGCGTCTGGTACCTACATATGAGTATAAATTAAGTTTTCATTTCTTATTCGGTGGTCGAAATTCTATTCAGTTTCCCGTAATAATCGTCTTAAATCCGGTGATAGATAGGCTTATGTCCAAATATTCACTCGCAAGTTTCTCTTCACTAGTTAAAAAGCACCGAAAAGCACCTTTAGAAAGATACCGAAAATAGCTCCTTCCTGGTAGATTAGGAATGAGCGAGCTTTTGTGGTCTATTCTACACAATTCTTAGAAAATGCGTTGTTGCGAATTATGGCGATATTTGCATAAAGGCAATGCAATATAATGAAAATATTTCAGGAACAGGAATTTGTATAACATTTGAAGCTCAATACCTAACCCGACTTCACTTGACTTATTTCACGTTGGGTCCTTAATGAAAACTCTTCCTAAATAATAACATTTCCTATTGGTATTTCTTATTTTGAGGCTCTACCATAGTTATAATAATTTATAATTTATCAACGTTTTAAATAAATTGCATTTTATGGCGGGTGGAAAACATTTACCTAATTATTGTTTGCAATATCAAAACCATCAAAATATGTTGCTCTCTGTAAATTTTGAGTTTCAAGTTTTACCCCGCCCCGGAAAGGTTCGGATTTAAACATGAAAAGCAAAGAGAATTAAATAATGTATGTTTGGATTCCAAGATCTAATCAAGCCTAAATCAACTAATACACGCAATATTTTCCCTTCCTCTTCTCTTCTCTCTCTCACTCTTCTAAAATTCATTGGATTCGTATTTGATTTGATTTCGCTACGAGTAGGATTAAAATAAAAGTTCACTTTATCAATGAAATAATTTATTTATTGCTTACTATAAAAAATCATTTGTCGATTTACCGCCATCGCTATCAGCGCGATTATTATCTTATATTCATTACCATGAGACGGTACATTTTTGCGATAACTGCAAAAAACAGATCACAAAAGCAAAAGTAATAATAATAACGACAATACGCATGCACACACGCACACACAAACACATATACACACGCACACACACACGCGCATATGACCACAATTTGCTCCCCATCAGCCATAACGGAGTTATTACCCATCAGTCTATGAAATTCGAAAGCAAACCACTTGTCAGAGAAGGAAGCAACAACAAGGGAGAACAACAACAAAAACGTAATCAATAAAATTGCTAAAATGCGTGATTGACAAAGTTGCTGCTGACAGGTAAATGTAGCGGTAACAGTAACGGTAGCAATTACTGGTAGAAGAAAAAGCATGGGCATCGTCAATCCGTAAACGTGGCTGAAAACATCCTCTTATCACCAAACGATTAACGACATTTTGAGGACAAGACACTGCAGCTGCTGTTGGTCGGTCTGTAGCTGTTGTTGTAATTGTAATCACCACTCAATATAAAACTTTTTTTATGAGCATAATCTCCTTTAAGTCTCCTTTGGCTTTTGACGTTTTTTAAATTGTTATATCTTTTACTATAATGATAGATAACTTCATAGCATCATCACAATTTTCATTCATCCACAAATGGAATTCCGTCACTCGTTCAATAAATCAAGAAGGCTCTCAGCATGCACTCATGCATTCAAAATTGTTGTTTTAAATAAAATGGAAAAAAGTATGCTCAATTCTCTTTGACATCGGTAACATGACAGAAAGACAGATGTACGACTACATCAACAACAATAACAACAAAATATATGTGTCCATCAATGACGGCAGGAAATAAATGGCAATGTTTATAAATTGAAAAAGTATTTATTGATAATTATTATATAATGGCATGTGTGTGTTGCCAGGTTAAGTGATGTTTGTTGCTGTCGTTTCCAACTGCTGTTAGTCTAGGTGCTGTTATTATCACTGTTACTTGGTATGTGCGTTGAATTTGCAATTTTCATTGTTTGTGTTGCGTGCGGAAACTCAAGTGTCTAGTTTTAAGGGATTATTATTTCTTTATCATCGTTCTTCGATATCCACAAAAATTTTCCTTTCTCTTTTATTTTATTTTTTTTTTTTTGCGAACCCTATCTGGCATTGCTTTGATTTGGCATTATCGCATCATAAGATTCAATAAAAAATCATGTTCAGAAGAACATTTGTTCATGGAATTTTCAGCACTCATTCTAAACAACACTCATTCTAAACAACTAGGAGTGTTCAATTATATTCATTACTTTACACTTGAAATTTAATGTTTTCCAAATTGGCCTCAATTCGATTAAAATTTGATAATTTTCATTTGATTTCCGAATTCAGTTCTAGTCAATTTTTTTTTTAAATCAGAGACGGTATCTTCTGTTTTGAATTCGAAAAGTATCGAATTTCGATTACAAAATTTGTCAATGAATTACGATTCACATTCGGATGAGATTTATTTTATTTCAAATTCAAAAATTGTTAATTCAAGCTCAAAAGTTTTCAATTCGTGTTGAATATTTTCGGAGTTAAATTCTATATTTTCCAATTTGAACTTATTATTTATCATAAACATGAATTGAAACTTAACCAATTTCAAAAATAATTTGTTTATCTCCATGTTTTGTATTTCAATATTTTTCTATTTTTTATAATGTTCGTTTTATTTTCAGTGGTTCTAACATCGAATTTTTGTCGCCTTTGATTTTACCACAATTTCTAATTAACTCAATTAGCTTAGAAGTTTTAATTAAACTTAAATTAAATAATTTTAAAATTATGCACCATTTTGGTTTTTGTAAGTTTAATTACTTCACAAAAAATAAAAAACTTGTGCTTTGTCTGTGTTCTTTTGGAGGGTGGACAAATTTATAAAGTTTAATGCTTGACCTTAACACATGTCGATCCCGATTAAAGATTATTTAATAAAATTATAAATTTTCTTCTCACAAAATTTGCAGACAAAATCAAGTGATGTGAAAGAATCATTGTGAATTAAAGACAGAAAAATTCAGTCAAACTTGATGAATCGATACTGACTATTCTCTAAATACGTGGTGAAATTTTCAACGCCTACTTGAAAATTTCACCACGTTAACACATAAAAAATATTGTCACAAGCAATACTCGTAACTTCAAATTAATTGCAATTCGGGGTTAAATTATTGACAGGGTGAACCGACTTACAGCGGCGAACTATTGAGGTTGTTTAGTGGACTGTTAAATAATGAAATTTTGCTCATCATGATTTACTCAAAATTTATTAATATATTTATCGAATAAAGAAGTTTTCAGTAAATAGGATAATCGTAACGACCATTTACAACTTATTCAAGTTTAAATAACTTAGGAATAATTAATTCGGCAGCAGAAGCACAATTAATTCGGCAATGACGAAAATATGATAAACAGAATTCCTGATGATGATATCGATATTATTAGATGGCACGAATATATTACATTACTATAAAAATTTTGAAGAATATCTGAAAAAGTTCTACTGATAAATTCAAATTGAACTCTGGAAAAAATGACAGAGTTTTGGAATGTGGATGCCGTGACTATGAATTTGAATAAACCAATATTATGAATATTAATACTTTTCCGCATTAATTGTATTCTTAAAAACTTATTAAAATATTCCCAAACAATAATTAATGTCTTTTGATTCTTTGGAAAGTCTTTATCGCACAAAATTATTGTAAACTCCGCACGCAATGCGGCCAATTATTCGTTCGACATGAAATCGTATGCTGTTGTCGACAACACATGCTTTCGACTTCTTTGCTGTGTATGCACAACATTCTGCAAACGTGTTAAGGCTCAACAAACACGCAAAGCATTTCAAATTACTTAATGGACATCGTGTGGTATGGAAAGTGAAGACGGGGAAAATAAAGAGGCAACTAAAAATAAAAAATTGATATAAAAAGAGGGCCGGGAAAAGAAAAAATTAGGGAGAAGAACTTGAAACGAAACTTGTACGAAAAAATCACTTTTTCGTACGTTTTCCTCACAGGCAGAGCTTTTTATCAAAAAAATTGATAAAATTTGGAGCAGCAGAAACAGCAATTGAATAGTCGCTGTCAGACTTTGTTTGCTGCAGAAGGTTTGAGAGCCAGACTCAAACTATTTACAATTACAACGTCTAGGCTATCGAACATGGCCAACCCATCGCACCTTGCGTGAGGTAAGAATAGCTTGGATATTTCGTTTCTTAGCAATTTTTCAATATTTCCCTCTATCTCGTATTCTCCCTTTTTATTTCAGCCTCTCTTTATGATATTCATTCTGCTCGCAGAAGCAAGAATTAGGTTCAATAGGAGTCGACTAGACTCAATCCTAATTGTTTTGTTGCTTCTTTTGTAGCTATCGTTATTATTTTTCCTCATCTTTCTATTTATGTTTAAATAGAAGCATTAGTTGTAACTGTTGTTGTAGTTGTTGTCGTCGTCTTGTTCTGTCGCAACAACTTGCTGCAAGAACAATACAATTGATGTATTTTTTTGTAATTGTTATGACGGCTCCGGCTGTACACGATCCCACTGGGGCGGTCGATTGCTTTATCTTTTTCTATTGTTGGTAGATGGTTCGCATGTAGCACGAAGTGGTCGGTGGCATATAATTCGAATGTGTTGCTAATTGTAAAAGGTGGCTGCTAATCTTCGAAAAGGAAGGAGATTACTCTTGGTTTCGATTCATTTGAGTTTAATTTACAGCAATTTTTGTTGCTGTAAACAAAAATTTTGTCCCTCATTTGTCCATTTTGTCCCTCATTGGAATTCGTTTCATTTCCAGAAAACATATGTTGATAAATGTTGTCAGTTGCTGAGAGTTGTTGTTTTTGTTGTCCTAACTGCTGCTTATATTGTTCGTAATTGCTGTTTTTGTTGTCAGCAATTGTCAGAACAATGTTCTAAAGCATTAGAACAAAAGGTTTCTCGTTCTTCTTCTTATATTTTGCGTTAAGGAAAATTTTGTTACTTCACGCTTCATTCAATATTTTTTTGTACCTGTTTTTATTGTCTGCTGTAATAGGTATGTTGCTGTCGTAGTCACGTTGCTATTGTCAGGCTGTTGTTGCTGCTATAATGTGTTTTTAGTCCTATAAGTCGTTATTGAAATCCTAAACAATAGACTTTAGTGTCATCACCCATAGTACTGTCTATTGATTTCATGCACGATTTCTCCTCTTTTATTGTTGTCTATTTTTGATCCTGCTATTTTCATTATCATTTTTGTGCTTTTTTTATTCTCCTTTACGACCCATTGGATTGTTTTGTGCCTTCGATCAAATCAAAAGATAAGAAAAGAAGAAGGGAGATAATTATTAGGTTAGCCAAAAGGCTGATCAGAATCTGGCTGTATCAGAAATGGGCGTGGACCTCATTTGATTTCGACAATTTTCAATACCAAAACAATTTATAATGACAGAGAATACTCGTGCCACATTTCTTGGCAGTACCTCCTCACTTTTTGGGCGTAGGGTATAACGCAATCTAAATAAGATCTAAAAAATGAGAGTCCCAACCAACGCTCAGTTTAGTTAATGCGCTTATACGCTTTCACTCGCTTTTTTGTCGTTTCCTTTTTTATTTTTTTTCTTCTTGTTCACTTCATGTTTTCTTCTCTCCTTTTTCTAAGAGATCAGAGCCTTAAGTTTACTTCTTCTATAGTATTATTTCATATACGTTCCTCTTCATTGAGAACAGAAACTTCTTTATTTATGTTTTTATTTAAATCTTTTTACTATCGCTAGTTTTGTTGTTGTTTGTGCGCAAGTAAAACTAAAGGGCTCCGGATTTTAATCGATTTCGAATGTTTTCTTTAATTACAAGAAAATCAAATTGAAAGCACGCACGTACTAGTTTTAACAACGTCGACGACAACAGCAGTAACAACGATAATAACAACAACAACAGTATTCTCGATATCAAACTTGGTGCGCCCTTTTAAAATTGTAATACAAAATAACTTGCACGTCATGCAATGAACCTCATTCAGATTCTACCAACATTTAAGCGTTTATTGAATATAAGTATTGCATATCTTGAGACTTGTAAGCATTACTCCATAAAGCCATTCTGATTCCAAAGCAAACGACATAACCACACACAGATACTTTTTTCGATCCGTAAAATGTATGCGATGAATCGAGATTTGGTTCGTGATTAAATTTAACATGACGTATGGTTCTAAACGAAAGTGAGGTGAATTGGCTCGAGTGTTTCGAGAGGCAAATCGAATTCTTTTAGGCGTAGCCGCCATTCTTACCCTTGTAATGAAGGGGCCCGGGGGGAGCCCGTCATTGTGTAACATGGCGAGCAATACCTTCAACCATTCAACAAGCGAGATTTAGCTTACGATTTCAAAAGAAAATATTTCGCTCATTAGCTCAATAAATATGTAAGGAATTTTAGACCTGTATACGCTTCAGATACTTTACTTCTCTATTTTTCTATCTTCCAAATCTTTTCGAACTTTTATCAGTTTTTTTGGAAAACGAAAAAATGACGTTTCTTTTACATTTTCTTCATGAAAAATGGAATGGATGGAAAACGAATCATGTTTTTCTTAAAACAAAATTATTATTTATAAATTTGAAAATGGATTGCGGGAAAAAAGGAAGGAAGACTAGGGAATGACTTTACTGGTTTGCTCTTTTGCACGTTGCCTTCAGATTTCCTGAAAAAAAATTAAATTAAAATATAAATTATATAAGAAAGATATTTTTTAATATATATATATATATATATATATATATATATATATATATATATATATATATATATATATATATATATATATATATATATATATATATATATATATATATATATATATATATATATATATATATATATATATATATATATATATATATATATATATATATATATATATATATATATATATATATATATATATATATATATATATATATATATATATATATATATATATATATATATATATATATATATATATATATATATATATATATATATATATATATATATATATATATATATATATATATATATATATATATATATATATATATATATATATATATATATATATATATATATATATATATATATATATATATATATATATATATATATATATATATATATATATATATATATATATATATATATATATATATATATATATATATATATATATATATATATATATATATATATATATATATATATATATATATATATATATATATATATATATATATATATATATTAAAAAATATCTTTCTTATATAATTTATATTTTAATTTTATTTTTTTCAGGTAATCTGAAGGCAACGTACACTGAACGTAACGCAAATTGAAACCTATTTATTCATCGGGATAAAAATCTCTTTTTTTTTCTTAATAATTTTTGTAAATTATTTTGCGGTGAACAGAATATTATGAAAAATAATTTAACAGAAAATCTTTGAAGGACCACACAGGAAAATTATGACGGACAGCTTAAGATGCTGCGACTTTGTCATTCCTGATAAAAACAAGCCATTAATCAATGAATAACAACAACAACTAACAAGTTTATATTTGTCTGTGATGTATTGAAACTATTGATTGGTCAGTCAGTTGGTTAGTAAGTAAACTCCTTTCAGAGAGCCGGCCCCACACATCAATTGATAAAATGTCATTCATGGCACAGATAACATAAATCCTGATGCTCGGGCTCCTGACACTGTCACCCACTGCTTTAAACAAATAAATAAACAACTGCATCATCAGCAAAAACAACAATAGGCACAGAACAGCAATATAAAGGAAACGAGGGCGATAACTCGTGAACAAAAGGGGTAGTAAAAACTTGATTTATTGACTCAAGCTCGATCGATTTTACCTTCACTATTAAGGATAGTAGTGACAGATGCATTCAAGGTTCATGGAGACAGTAACAAAAATGGAACAGGAGAGAAACTAATACCATAAAGCGAAGATAAAAATTACACGACTACAAACAAATATTATTATAAAAATTTATAAGAAAATTATTTTTCAATATAAAATTGCTGTTAAGATCTTTTATGTCTGAGAAAAATATTTCATATATGTTCATATATGTAATTTCATATATATAATTATATATATAATTAAAATTTAAAAACATGAAGGAAAACTTATCCTCAAACTAACGAAAAGTGTATACGTGGTCTAAACATGCCAACGTTTATACATGTCTAAGCATTCATTACGTTGCTCACAGAAACGTTCATATAGCTATCAACATTATTGATTTTAATTGAAAAATATTCCATAAGTATTACAATTTTTAAAAATTTAATGTTCGTTGTTGATTTCAAGGATAAAAGTTGGTCTTCCAATTGCGTCCACAGACGTTGTAAATTAACCACGCATAGAGATATGTCCGCATTGGGTACCAGAAGTGACCGATAATTTGTAACACCAAATAGCTTGTGATAATAGAGAATACATATGTCAAATTTCATTATAATGTCTCCTTTCGTTCTTCTGTAATCGTGATTTGAAAAGACAGACAATCATACAGACACACAGACAGACTGACGGACGTGACTAAATTGGCGGAAATTCGACTCAGAAGGTGATTTCAAACCAGACTTTTCAGCAAGAAGTGTTATGAATAAACCGAAAGAATACATTTTGTAAAAGACTCTAACCTCTTTGGAAGTAGCTCAACATGCAGGCGACCAAGCCAATATCACACATACGCATTGTACCTAATATCGCATACCTGAGTATATTATAAAGGTATAAAACCTGAGGAAATTTATTGAATTCCGTCTTAATCCCACAAAATTTTATTAATTTTCGAAGCCATTAAACTGAAAGGAACCACCCCAGAAGGCCGCACCTTCCCATTTCTCTAATGCCGTTCTATCAAACAATTCGGTTTATCAACCAAATGATCGGTTGTTGATCCGGCATGCAGTTTCTTCGTATTTTAACTTTAAATCATAATGATGGAATTCATATGGCAGTTCGTAACAGATTTCTGCCATGTGTTTTACGTGGACGCCTGCCATGATTGGCTTAAGTCCACGGTGGGCCCACCCACATTCGGGGTTGCTAGGTAGACACTATGAATACCTTTATATCGGCAACCAACGACCACGGCTGCAACTTTGCCCTGTTGCACCATATATGTACCTATGGAAGCCTGAGGCGGAGCAGGACTTCCTCGCAGGTAAGCGATCGAGGCACCATCTAAAGCCTCTTCCGGTATGTGGCTACCGGCAGCCGAGTTGGGGGAGGTCTGCCTCCTCCACACGCAACTCTACGCGGAGACACTTTGGTCTCTACCCGCGTATCTTTGGGTGGCAACCACAGCCACCACGAAGCTCTCACAAAGTGAGAAGCCTACCCACGATGCGCTATATTGGTGGGCTTTATATTAGCGGGGTAGGAAGGACCCCTATGCGATGCGCATCACCCGTGGCACCATTTTTTAGCCTTTGGTAAGGCCTCGGAACTAGTCTGCGTTAGTTCATTGGCAGTGAACTAGTGCAGGCGAGACTAGTCACTGCCATTTTGTGCCTCCACTGCAACGGGACTGGCACCCGAGGCAGTTCGTAACAGTAAGAAACGCCCCGATGATGATCCAAGACCACCCACAGCGAAGGATAGTCCCATGCCAGCGATGGAGATAAAACCACAACAAGCCAAAAGCTTTTTATTGAAATAAATGGAAGATATTTACAGTCTTTTCTATTATTATTATTACCAACGATTTCTCTAAACGTTACGAACGAAGTAATTGATTGATTTGTTGTAATAAGTAAGGAAAATTAAGACGAGTGGTAACGCTTACTTCAGCCTGGTCGAAACTTCTATGCCCTGCAGTCATATTGTGAATTATTGTGAATATGGTTTCATCTTATAAGCAATGGAAGGCGCAAGCCCATCTTTTGCGGGATGCTAATTTCCCAAATGTTATCCTAGGTATGAAATTATATTCAATACTGTTGTCTTCAAAATGTAAGTCTTTTTCAGAAATGCGCTATGAATTGGGGGAGCCTGATAGAGGTCGTACTGTTTATAGCTCTTCATCTAAAAGTTGGCACGGTAGTGAGCCACAATTTCTTATTCTTTTCCATTAATACACCACTAATGGGAGAAAATTATTCCAGCAAAAATATACATACTCTTTTGCACCTACCTCGCCTCTTTTGATGCGTTACAAGCGGAAGCACTAGACGAATACACCATATCCCTTCGTTTGTAGGGTATAAAAAAGACGGATAGGGAGAACAAATGAAGGAATGATGGAAGCAAGAAAACGCAACAATATTTGCTTCTCTACATTAAATCGATTGATCTTAATGATCAAGCAGCCAACATCTTCATTCTTAAATTCCTCACCAACCCTGCCCCGCCCACTCTTGATTGTTCTAACATTTTAAGTTTGGAAGGACGATCCCTTTCAAATAAAAAAATCTTACCAAAATATAATAAAACCTGATTTATGACAACGTTGCTGCATTCCATTGTTCTCGCAACCTGATACTGCTTAATTTTTTTAATAGTAAATTTTTCTCTCCGTCTATTAAATAAACTCAACGATGTATACTATAGTTTTATATATAATTTGCTATACATAAAAAGTTAAAATAAACACAAGAATAAACTGATGGTCAATAAAAGTAATTTTCAACAGAAACAATAAAAAAAACAAGACAGACGGCTTTTTAGCCGCAAACTTTTTTTAGTGAGAACACAAAAGACGAATAAATTTAAAATTTCTTCTCCCCGCACAGGAAGTGATGGGAGGAGGGTATCGAGGAAGAATCACCTATCACTTTTCTTATTAAAAAAGGAAAAATAGAATCTAAATGTTTCTTCTACTTATTTCTTGTTGAAATTCAAACAAGATATAATATTCATTCAAACGAATATTAATCGAAGATAGCTTTCCCTTGGCTAAACTATTTCATTGTCTCCTTTTAATTTAAATTATTTGCGGTTGCTCATAATTATTCTACGTTCTCCGTTCAGTTCTATCAAACGCAATCATTATTAAACTATTTCTCTTTCCCTTAATACGAAACGACAAAAAAAATATTGCAGACTTTTAGGCACGATATTACGAATATTATACGAGTACAGTATACTCTCGATAGTGCTTACAATAGTGATTTAATAGTATTCCCATCTTTATTTGTTAAAATTTACTTTCATAAATTTAGCCATGCGAAAAAATAGTTAAAATATTTTTAATCAAAATATAATCACTGAGATTTAATACGAGTACTACCCGACGTGGAGTTGATAAATGGTCGATATGCATTGTCATTTTTAATGCTTTCTCATAATGAAATATTGAACTTATGAAACATTTTAAGAATCAGTAAACAAAGACGAGGACTGAAAATAGTTTTATTTATTAAAAGCTCCTTAACGCATAGTATGTGCGGGACTTCAGAAAAGGGATTAATTAGAAAAACGTTAAAATCTTGTGAAAATTCGAAAGATTTCTTTAGTCCGGTTTAAAATAACAAAATATTGTAGATAAAACTTAATTTGGGAATTAGAACACAACACTTTGGTGTGAATCGTCTTCAATATTTAATTCTTCAATATTTAAAGGATTCGATATGAGTTTTACCCAATCAACCCCGCTTTAAAATTTAGTTCAATAATAAATACCAAGACTAAAACAACCATTAAAACATTTGAAAGCTCTTCTTTCGTCTGCGTTAGGCTTTCATAGAAAAGCTCTTCAAGCTTCGTCTTCAAACACTATTCAGAGTATGCTTTTTCAAAAACAAAATAATTTCGTTTAAAACTTTGAAAGCAATCGTAATTATACCCTTCGTAAAATATACCCTACGAGTGAAAGATATATTTTTTGTTAAATTCCTACATTGTGTGGACTTTTTTGAAAGTTGTGTTGCAGATAAGTTTCAAATCGTTCCGAAATCGGTTTGTCAATATTAGGTGTTGTAATTGACACGCTGCATCCAAGGTTTTACAGTTGAGTCTTTCTTTCCGGAATAATACACAGTTTACACAGTTGCATGTTTAATGCGTACGTCAATGGACATAAATTAAGCTAGTCTCACAGTAATCAAAATTAAATGGGCTTATAGCCAGATATGCACATACAAAATTATAGTCATATTAATGAAACCGCCGGGAACTTTTTCACTCCTCAGGGAAATACAAATTTGTTTTTGTAAACTCATTATGGATCATCTTCAAAAAATTAAATGAGTTCCCTTTCAGTTCTGACTCTGCTTTTGGGGATAAAGACAAGTTGCTTCACTTCACTTTTATTCAAAGAATAAAAGCAAGCGACTCATTACGATATGTAGTTGTAAGTATATGAAATTATAAATACATCGAAAATATTTATCAGTTTTAGGTTGTTGACGTTTTCTCGCTATAGATGAATCAACACCCTCACACCCCCTCCCACTCCACCACTCACTTGAGTAACTAACTTCGACTGTTGGTAATAATATCCAGTGGGATCCCCCTTAGGCAACCGACTTTGGCTGCCAGTGATAATGCGTTCGTTAAGAAAACGTTTGTAAAATAAGCTGTTAAAATATCTATACATTAGAATCGGAACGATCACTAAAAGGTTCGTCAATATCGTTTCAATGTGAATACAATGAACATTTTTTTTACATTTTGTTGAAATGTTATCACTTATATTCAATGAATGTAATAAAATTAAAGACTTTTGCATAGTTTTAGAGCATATAAAGACGTTGCAAAATACAACTTAGCATAATATTTGGTGAAACGCAGTATTATAAAATGAATACAAATAAATGTCGCTAAATGAACGACTACCTGTCCAAACCCGACCAATAATACTAAAGTGGACCATGTCAATTTTCGAGTGAAGTTGCCACCAACAAATTCTCTTTTAGAAAAAGTTAAATATTTTTAATTAAATAAATATTCTGAGAACATTTATTAATGAATTTGTCATCAAATTGAAAAGACCATTTGCTTATTTATCAGAGTTTTTTTTTGCAACAATTATATTTAAAAGTTAAGCTTCTTTAATGACATAACAAAACCGTTCTTTTTCGCCAACGCTCCAGAAATTAGTTCCTAATTTTATTTAAATAGTTTTAAATAATTTGTTGAAAAATAACTCTCTAGTCCTTGAAGCCAAGAAAGTGGTTTTTTTTTGAAAATAATTGATGGCTAAAACCAGTTTTATCTTTCAATAATCACAAATAAAGCTTAGAGCAGTCGCTCATTACTTCACAAAATCGCAACTATTTTACATAATTTAACAGACTTCTTACTCCTCTTTTTTCGAAATTCACCAGGACGCAAGGAGTCGATGTGTTGTATCCCAAGAAAGGATTTCCTATCGTGGCATTGCGGAAGTCATTCGAAGACAACGAGACGCTGATCTCGTTCGGACATGATTGATTGTTGTTTTCAGGTGGAGAGCAAGGTGGACAGTATTCCTTACCCATAGCGCAATTATCGACTTTAAATTTAACCTCGCTGGTCGATGAAATTGTACGATCAATAATACCAAAACTGCACTCAACAGCTGTTCTGACTTTACTCTCGCCCGAACAGGTTGATTGTTGCAAGTACGTATTAAAATTCTTTTGATATGTACTCGTCACAGAATCACCGGTGGCCACCTTTAAAGGAAGAAATCGATTTAGATTGAGTTTCCTTTGTAGATCTGCAATTCAACTTCTTTTTTCTCTTACTCACCGCTTGTGTCACACAAATGGTGTAATTTAGTTGAGCATTAGCAAACTTCTTCTTGCAATCGTTAATTAATATGACGAATTGATTGTTGTACCAATTGTTTAGATTGATTTTTGTATTTCGGGCATCGGTGGTAATGCTAGAGTAGACATTACTGGCAGTGGCAACACAATTAGCAATGCTGCTCCTCACAGTGGCAACCGAAGCGATTTGTTCTTTATATTTTTGAACGCAATGCTTACTGAGATCATCTCTCATCTCTAACGGTAATAAATAACCGTTGACTTCATTTATTTTCGCCTCAACTATAGTCGATTGTTTCTGAATGACCGAAAGTTGGTTTTGATAATTCGTTTCATAAGCGGCGAGATCGGATTCCATTTTCAGAATAACCGAATTGTATTGACGTTGATTCTGTATCACGTAATCATCGGCACGTGTAGTAACGGTAAGATTAAGGCCATCTTGCGCAATGAAGACTGCTTTCTGACTGTGAACCTATAACATATTTAACAACATATTTAACGAAATATAGTTTTATTAAAAATATTTTCTCAAGGATTTTACTTACACCGTGCGCCTTGAGCGACAGGACAATCGTCAATATCAACCAAACGTAGGAAAACGTAGCGCTCTTTTGCATTTTTTAAACTGAACTGAATGAATTCCTAAAAGATTTTTCGCATTTTATATACTTCGAGAAAAGCGCCGCAGTCTTTTATCAATGGCAAATTGAATAAAGAAAACAAAATTAATAAAGAAAATAATAATGAGAAAAGAGTAAAGAGAAAAGTATAATAAAACGGGACCATTTGCTTATCAAATAGAATTCTTGCTTAAGGTTTTCTGTTTCTGCTTCTGTTGGTCGCGTATGAGCTTCTGATATCATTTTCCCCCTCCGCCCCTCTGACTACCTTAGCCTAAATAAAAAATATAATTCATTTATGACAAAACTTTTAACGAAATCTACCACATTCCCTTTAATTGTAACGCTTCTTTGGCTCTCTTTTAATTAAGTTTTTGATATATTTTTCCCTGAAAACCGGGAATCACAAGGCGCTGATTTGAATCATGCAGTTACGTAGATTCAATAAATTTGCAACACTCTTGTGTAGTTTTTTATTTTGATATAATTTATAAAATAGTCATAAAATTCTTTTATTGCAATTAAATGTCTTTTCAGTTAGTTTCCATTAATGATTTGTCTCTAACAATTTGTGTGAAATACTCCTGATAAGATGCAGTCATTAATAATATTATCTTGATTTTTATTGTTGTTTTTGTTTGCGCTCTGCACTTAACAAGAATTATTCTTATGAAACTAGTCTTATCTCTAGTGCTGAAGATAATTAAATTAATTTAAATTTTTTGGCACTGTGGTTAAACGTTTTCGGTTTATTGGTTTAGACTATTGTTGACTCTGTCATTCGTAGTAGCCAAAATGAGGCCATGAACTTGCGCATCCATTGCCTCACTGGCGGGATTTTACAACAGGCGAAGGAATTATCTAGATTTCGAAGTGGAAAACTGGCGCATACCGTTCTTCACACTATTGTCTCGCTGTAAACGGCGAACAAAAGAAACAGGAAGTAAAATATATATAAAACAAAAAATAAAATAACGTTGTTAGTGTGAGAATGTTCGCAACCATTTACCTATGCAAATTTTTAATTAATGTTTAATTTAATTTTTAATAAACACTAATACATTAATAATTACTCTTTAATGATATTTTAATAGAAAATAGTATAGAAAATTCATTTTTATCAAACTGTTTCTCAAGGCAACGTGGTAGAAATCGAGAATTATCTTTGCGTTAGAGGTCTTCTATCTTTGCTTAATTTTTCTTCTCAAATCTCGCAGCAACTAAAAATTAACTTAGAAAAATATGATTAAAATTTATTAAATGAAATTTTAAAAACTATTATAAAGCATGTACGAAGGCGAGATAAATATTGAGTAAGATAAAAACTTTTTGGCAGATTTTATTTGAATTTTATTTTGATTTATACCCTTTTCGAGCGAAAATTATCATTTACTTAATTTGAAGAGAGTAAACCGATATAAACAGACTACGGTTATGAAATTTTATAAAATGTATTTTTTTAAAAAAGTGCTATTTTATTAACGTTATAAGGTATAATAATTCCAGGTAGAAGAAGAATTGCTTTCGAAAAAACGTTTGTAAATAATCAATAAAGTAAATAAAGTATGTAAAAAAATAAAACAATAAAAATAAAGCAATTATTTAGGTTATTATTTTAGACTTATTTTATAAGAAAAAGAGAAAAGGTATTTCTTTTTTTAATTTACGCTGTTAGCGTCACAAAAATTGGTTTTAGCAAAAAAAAAACTGTAAATACAAGTGTGCAAATCTCTATTGATTGTAGCGTGCTCGTATCTGTGAATAATAAACAATAATCCATACGATATAATCAAACTTGAAACGTCTTTATTTTTTTAAAAAGTAAATATTACTACTACAATAACAACATTGACAGCAACAACAACACCAATAGAATAATTGAGAATGCTACCCACTGTCAGTTCATGGCTTAATGAATACCCTACACTATCACCAACTTTAGCCTCTGCTTGAGTTTGAGACATCTAATGGGGTAAAATATAAGTATTGAAGAGCATTGTCAAAGGCTTATTAATGTACAAATACATTTTCGAGCGCGTGTAAAAATAACATCAAATTTTGGCATTATACATAATTCATCAGAGTAAATATGTACATAAATAAGAGTTTTTAAAAATGGAGTCCATGCATGAATTCGTACTTTCTCAGATGAAGGTCAAATGATTTTACTTCAACTTATAACGGGCTTTTCAATAAAAATGTAACATAAAACCAACCAAGCCCAATTGCGAAAGTTTCCAAGCAGTGAGCATTTCAGGGTTTATTTCTTAAAATAATTTGATCATTAAAGAGCTGGAATAATCTGACTGAGCGTATTTGTCTTGGGTCCCTCACAATTAACATATTTCAGTTCTTTCGGTCACTGTTTTATGCTACCAACAGTCCAGGCCGCCTATAGTACGTATATTGTGTAAAAATTATGCACACAATACGAACAAGGTCGAACATTTACAACAGGATATGACGACTTTAAAGTGGCATTACTTTTACAACCAATACTACTCAAAAAGCGGGTTACATTATGCAATAATTTTGCCATGATCGAAGAAGTTATTGCACTTTTAAACCCGTGACTGCACCGCGTTGAAAAATTGCTATCGGCTTATTTTTGCAGTTCGGCCAGATCATGTAATATTCTCAAGAGTATGAGTCCGTGCTAAGTCGCAAAATTGTTGTGTGCTTTTTGCAGAACAAAGTATAAGGCGCAAAAAATTTAGTTATATTTTTAGGCAGTAAATAAAAAAGCACGTAAGGTTTGGCAAGCTTGTAATTCAGTTTAAATTAAATGTAACTAAATGTATATTTCAACAATATTGTCAATACCAGACGACGGTGTTTTGACCTTGAGTATTCGCCACATTCAAGTAAAAAGGTTTCATTGGAATTGGAAACATTATGAGCCCACACATCATTATTGTTACAATTTTTTTTTATTATTTTTGTTTATACTCATGTTATTCTCTTCTCTTATGACGCAACAATAGCATTTACCAATATTTCAGTTGTAGAATTGAGACCATATATAGATCATGATTAACGATAAGGCCGCCTACAAAATATTGAAATAAATTGATTTTCGAAATTATGAATAATCTAAGTTGGTGATTTTTTCCTTTAATAAAACAATTCAATAAGCAATGTTTCAATTTTATTAGGAAACGTACAAATCTTAAAAACTCGGAAGAATTCAATATTTCAGAAATGAGAAAGAAAAACAGTTTAAATAAATCCAAAAACGCTGAAATTATTAAATATTGTTAAAACAAATTCGTGATATATTTTTCCTCGAACATTTTATTTAAAATTGTGCAAAATCTACAATTGTGCAAAATCAATATTGGGCAATATTAAAAAAGAGTAAAAATAATTTTTAATAAATTTATATTATTTAGTTTTCTTTTAATTTGGTATATTTTTAAATACTCTAATTAATTTGCATTCATGCGTCGAAATAAAAATTAAAATAAACGTAAAAAGCATACCAATTTTAATCTGTTAATCTTATTAACAAAATTTTAATTTTCGAAATTGAAATTTACTTAAAAATTATAAACTTAAAAATTTAAGAAAACATCAAAATATTCAAAATCTAAAAACAAACAAAGAGTAGTGAAATAAATTTAAGTAAACAACTTTTTTTTAATTCAGTTAGTTGATAAAAAGGAAGCATAAAATTTTAAATGAAACTAAAGAACAAACTTTAAGTCTCTCAAAAATCATCTTTCAATACTTTTAAGAAACACGTTTGAGAAAAAGTAGACCAAAATAATTTTAATAATAAATATTATAAATACTGCTTTATCTTTTTTTAATTTTCCTCGAATTTCTTTATCTCCAAAATTGATTTATTTAAAAAAAATTTGTTTAGTTTTCTATTTATTTATTTATTTATTTATTGTTTATTTATTTTTTATGTATTTATTTATTTATGTATTTATTTTTCCTCTTCTTTCTATATTTATTTTTTGTTTATTTATTTATTTATTCAATATTTTGGAAAAAACTATTAAGTAAACAGAAATCGTGAGAAAAATTAAAAATTATTAATGTTTTTCTTTATTTATATTAATTCTATTGTTACAAAATCTTCCAAAGCTCAACAACACATAAATGAATTAACAAAATTACAATAATAATAAACTTTTCATAATTATCGTCATCATTTCGATTATTAAAATCTCATTTGAAAATGTTCAGCGTTTTGTTATCTGGGTCTTCACCATCTGCCAACTCTTTCATTACTGACATCTTTACCTTCAACATCATCCTCATCTCGCAAACATCCAGATGTAGCTCTACCACCTATTTACTCCTCTCTCTCTCTCTCTCCTTCTCACTATCTTTTCCAAACACCTTCCTCAATCCTGCTTTAATTCCGCGATTGAACGCTAAATCGTTTTGCTTCAGCATAATCTCGCACATCCGAATAATTTCGTTCCGTTCTAACCCTTACGTCATTTGGATCACATTCGAATTTTCCATTCCATGTCGTTGGCAAAACTGTCGGTTCATTATTGTATTGATAATATTCGGAATCATTAGAACGATTACGTTCCGGTTTGTAATATGATTCACCGCTGCGTTTAAACGTGCCATCCCAAGTGGGCGGTAGTATAATCGGTTCTTTGCAGAAACCATAAAAATTATTGGTATCGGTTATATTTTGGTTGTAACGACGTACGCGTGAAACGTCATTAGTGGTGCCTTTTTCATAAACAAATTTTCCATTCCAGCCCTCGCATTTTATGGGAATATATTCATCATCGTTATTGTGCTTTCTTAAAGGCATTCTGTAGTTTCTTGTGCTTTGGTTTGGTTTTTTTAATATTTAATTTCAAATGGAATGGGATTTTTTATTTTTTATTAACAAAAAAAAATTCAATTATTTAATAATTTTATTTCTTCTTTTCTTTTTACTCGATTCTTTTTTCAGTCTGTGTTTTGTGTTTTTTTCCAATATTTTAAGCGTGCACTGCTTCCGAGTCATAAAATTGAACTGAACTATTTTTCAATTTCAAACATTTCTTTATAAAATTTTAATATTCTGGTTCTGGCGGTCACTTCAGTCAAATCAGTGTCTTTATCGATCATTCAGTTGTTCAAACTCGTATTGTTCTTTCTCACTCGCTCTCTCATTATTTGTATTCTTTTTTAATTCGTAAATAACGTTACTGACAAACTCCCACGTTGGTTGTCACCGTCATCATCACCGTAATTGTTATTTCATATCAAAGTCACCTCGCCATATATGTTCAAAATTTCTAAGATTTTACTTTAAGGAGACGCCCGTTATGACGACTAGTCGAATAAATGAATAAATGAACAAGTTATGGTCAATTGATAATTACATAATTTTCACACAACACTTTAACACCATTTTCGTTTCTGTAATTTTTTTTATATTCGAGTCTTAAATTTAGACTGACACGTAGTTAATTTTATTTTCATCTTCTGTTTTTGGAATATATCTCGAGATTATATGCGACAAATCTTCCCGTTTCTCTAACGCAAAAATATCATATTTTTGTGATCACGTTTTTCCGAACCTTTAAGATATTTTTACTAACGAATATTTATTAGTTCATTAATATTTTTATTCCATTATTTCTTCGTATTTTAATTACTTATTTATTTCTTCATTTATTTATTTATTTATTTTTATTTAATTGTTTATTTAATTTTATTTTAATTTATTTTATTATTTTTATTATTAATAATATTATTTTATTATTAATAAATCGCCATCGACCATTGGTTAGTTATCGTTTTTCAGAAAAATTGTTTCAGTTTATGTCTTCCTCAATCATTGAACTGCAGTTTCTGCAATTCGTATTAATGATAATTAATTTTAGTGATGTCATAGCCTTTGAATTTGTTTTACCCTCTTATTAGTACCGGTTTTTTGTCGGTATTATTAATATATTATTACTGCGGATGTGTTGTTTTCATTTTCTAATCAGTAACCTCACAATTTTAGAATCTGCTAATAGCAATAAACTTGAGAGTGAAAAAATTATAATAAATAAGAAAAAGTAACAAAATTGCAGAAGGGAAGAAAAATTATTAAATAATCGTCAAAATGATTTCTTATTAAAACTCTATTTGAAAACTTTAAAAGTTAAAAATAATTCTTACAAAAAGAAAAAAAATTAGTAAATCTGCTTTGAACGATTCAACATTTCGATAATCAGGTTTTTTATTTTATACGTAATAAATGATAACAATTTTTGAAAAATGAATAGAATTGAAAATTTATTAAGCCTATCTTATAGCAATGTGAACAGTTATGCAGGGTAAATAACATTTCGTATAAAATTAAGACTTAGAAATTTTCGACGGAGCATACTTTTAGGATTTTTCTAACAAATCCAGATCCATACATTCTGAGGGGTTGAAGTCTTATCTAACATTGGGTCTCCGCTTATGCAGTGCACTTCACCACAAACGAACTTGAACCACCACCACGACTTCTTTAACGGCTGAAAGAATATTCTTAAGGATTACTACTGATTCACACACTGGCTATGTCCAAAAATTAATTTTTTAAATGTCTGATCAACTTTTTGCGATAGGGTAAAATCCACACAAATTAATGTCGTAAGGAAAAAAGGTTTCATAACTAATTTTAGTATGCATAGCTGACCACTCTTTCATTGGCATCTTATGAATAAGCTATACAAGAATTTTGACAAAATGCGAGTTTTTTTCCTTCGTATGAAGTAAAGTAAGTATTAATAGTCAATGGTATACGGATGGACAGTGGTGAAAAAATAATAATTGATTTCCGATTATTGCCCAAACTGTGGGCAAATTGGCGGAGCACAAAGCCATGAATTGGTTTGCCCAGGCCACAGTGATATTTATGGCGATATAGGGAATTTCCGACGGGATTATTTCCCTTGCAGTTAAAGTGATTATTTCAGATATTCCCACCGTAGATAAAGGGGTAGTCCGCTCAATCTTAATTTCCATATTCGCCCCATATAATCAGAAATCGGTGGAAAACTAGCAACGACTTAATACTAATTTCTTAAGAAATAGGCGATACATATATTTCCTAATCTCTGATTCTACCCGACTGAAATGTTTGAAGCTCATAATAGTTAGCGAAATGTTGAAGATTTTTGAGGATAAACGTAAGGAAAACTAATTTTCAAGACTTTTGGCTCTTTTTAATAAACAACAAATTGATAAGACGGTAGAACAGATGCGAGCTAGAATAACAAAGGGAAATTCCGTTCTGGTTGGTTTTTATAATATAGCCCTGTAAATTTTCATAGAAATCCCTTAATATTTTCTTAAATCACCAGCGATACATTTCAGTGATTAAAATTTCCTGATTTGACGATGCAAACATTTTGTATGATCAATCACAAACTGTGTACGTGATTCGAATAATAATCGCAAAATCGTCGATAATCACAAAATTTTCCGCGATATACAACAGGAAGCTGATAGTCTGAGTCAAAAATTTAAAAAAAAATCAGGGAATTATTTTTAAATTATTGTTTTAATATTTATTAAAACTTATTAAGGAAATACATAAATTGTAACAACTAAATGTGGATTTACAGAATTTCTGGTTGTCATTTGTTAAATTAACGTTAAAATTTAATTATTGTATTATGTACTACAGATCCTTTCCACAAATATTTTCTGCGGTTATGTAAGACCGCAACCACATTTTATACGGTATTTTTAAATGGAATTCTTTGAAACATAAAAAAATCTAACTTCCTTTTGTAATATAGTAGAAAAGCAACTTATTTATATTTCAAGTAATTTTATAAATAGGAAAATATGGCATCTTTAATAACTAGACGTTTCTGGTTTCCGTTTAAAATGCCGTAATTATTTTGTTATTAATATGCGATTAATATATTTGTGCTCTATTTCTAAAGCAATTATTTGGGCCTAAAACACAATTGCTTACAGTCTGCCTTACTAGAAAACCCTTACTTGAATTGAGAAGAAAGTGTAAAAATATGCACTATGCATGTTTCAAATTTCCGGCTGAACGTTGTTATTAGTAGTTACAATCTAGTCACTACTCATGAGAACTTACTTATAAGCTTTCTAAATGTCCATGAAAGCCTTGCTACACAACACTGTCGAACAGCTGATTGCTCTCAAATCAAAACAATTAAAGTGTCATAAGAATCAAAACGAATCGTACCTAAATTCTATGATTCGTGTGTTTGAATTTTCTAATAGATTTATAATAAATAATAGAGCAAGTTGAATAATTCGTTATAGTTCCTGTTGGAAATTAATAAAAATTAATATAATAAACATTTTCTTAAGTAAAAAGTTGATAGGAATTCACTGGAAATTGAAAACGCGTAAACCATAGATATAAGCACTCCCAAACGATTGTTTCCGATTATTACATGCAGAACCAGCGGGCAAAAGGGCAGCAGGAGCAATAGAGTAGTGCACGTGTTTTACTTATTGCTCTATCGATAAAATATCAACAAAATATTCAATTCCTGATAACAATTTTATACTTACGAAATGTCTGGAGATGAGCCGGAATGGCGTCAAACTATTGTGACGAATTTACGGGATAGGAACCGTAAAGAAAGCATTGGATTCAAGGATATAATTCAGCAGAGTAAGTTGACGAACTAAAAATACATTGCCTCAAGGGCCAATATTGTAAATCCTCGTCTTCTCTTTCTATTGTCTCAAACCGCTCTAACTGTAGAAATGTCATTTCATTCCTAGATAATCGCTTATTTGATCAAGTGGCGCAACTAAAAGCAGATAATCTAAAAATTTCTGTTGAAAATGAGCAATTACGTGTTGCCGTTTGTTCATCTGGTGGCAGGGATGGTACAGGAGCACAGCTTGCCGTGGCCTCATTGGAAAAGAAATTGTTAGCCCAACAAGAAGAGTTGACTGAATTGCATAAACGCAAAGGTGAAAATTCCCAACTAATAGTGGATTTAAATTTAAAAGTTGAAAAACAAAAGAAGATTATTACTGAAAAGGAAAACAGGTAAATATTCGATGAATGAATAATAAATTTCAATAATAACCAAACCCTTTTAGTCTTACTGAAGAAAAGAGGAACAGTCAACGTCTTCGCGCTGAAGTTCAAATGCTAAAATCTAGTCTGGATGAATTGAAAAAATTAAATACGACTTTATTAGACGAACACACAGCTTTGCAATTAGCCTTTCATGCTTTGGAGCAGAAATATCGTGATATACAGGTAAGACCAGTCATTCAATTAACAAGGTGATCTCTTGAGAAGGTCGGTATAGGCAGAGATGAGAGGGCAGATAGAGATGAAAATCTGTATGTAAATTTTCCTCAAACTTGGGCGGAGAATGACAAAATAAGTCGAGGTAATACCATACGAGCTAGTAGGATGAAGGACGGCTTTCAATAAATGGCGCTAAGAAGGATAAAAGCTCACAAATGCTTTAAAATTTTACTAGAAAATATATTATAAATTATTAAAAGAAATACTTGCGGATTATTAATATACACTTTGCATATTACGAAAAGACTTATTCTTAAAAAAGTATACTTTTTAAGAATAGTCAGCAATTTTCGTCATTTATTGTTATTTATAGTTTCTCAGACTTCAATATCGAAAAAAATATGTTTTGTGTATGGATGAAATAAAAGCAAAATTTTATACACGGTGTTTATCAAAATTTTAAAATCGAAATTTATAAATTGTTTTAGCGAAAAAGCATTTAGCAAAGGTTCTTTGGAATTATTTAAATAATAATTGAAAATAAATCCTTACTGCCAAAGTTGTAAGTACTCCATAAGTAACGGAATTATAACAAAAAAAAAACGACTATCATCATCGAAGACGACAACGCAAAATTTAGGAAATGACTATAAATAATTTCGAGGCTTTTTTGTTTGTGAAGTTTAATTTGATTAAAATGCTGACGATGAAAAGACGTCTCGCCGTTGCCTAATCATGAAAAGTGTTGAGGAGTGCCTTCGTAATAAAATAGAAAATTGTTATGTACCTGTTGGAAAATCCCATAAAACTGCCGGTTTTTATTTACAAACATCGGTTTCCCAAATTATTTGTTATAAATATATTCACATTTTTATAAAACTTCGAATCTTTGTAATTGCTCAGATGAGAAATGGAAAGGTCATTTACAGGTTTAATGTCCTAAATTTTAAGGGATAATAATATTGGGTAGAGATTATTATATCTAACAACAAGAAGAAGAAGAAAACTAGATAACTAATGCCTATTTTTACACTTTCCTTCTTTACAGGATGAAAATCGCAGCCTCTTGGACCGTCTAATGCGCTACAAATCAAAGGATGCTGACAAATTGAATGAAGAGAATGAGACTTTTTTAAAGTGAGTTTTTCGAAATTTACACACGGTCATTCAAATGTTTGGCTATTGGTATTGAAATTATGTAGAAGTTTTATTATTTTGTAATTTTTAGATTCAATATTTATTTAATTTTCAATTATGAATTATGAATGATTATTTGGGTGTATATAGAAAACGGATAATAACGGGTGAATAGAAAACGGACACTTTACAAACTCAAAACTTATTCTTAAATAATTCTTCTATAATACTAACAAAAATAATAAATTTTAACAAATCTATTTAAGTAATGTAACAGGCAAAGGAATGGATTTATCACTGCATTCATTAATCATTAACACATCCATAATAAATATTTGCATTAAATAATTGATAAATATTTTAATCCCGATTTCCTTTATTCTTTTTGAATTCTGTTAATTGGACCTTTCATAGAAATTCAATAGTAATTAGTTTTAATTGATTTGAAATTTCTCTTCGTTCTTTAATTTTTAGCATTTTCGTATTAATGAAAATTGTAATTGTTACTAAATTTAAATTTTTGTTGAGCCTTCAAAATGTAGATTAATTTTATTGTTTAAATTTGGGGTCATTGAAATGAAATTAATGGAATAAAGTTAAAGTTAAATTAATCTTTGATGATTATCATTTCAGCCCCTTAATACATTTAATTTCACAGTAAGCTGTTTATAAAAGCTATCTAATACTTACATTTTTTAATAATTACTATTTTTGTCACGAGAACGTTATTACAGGACATGATCTAATGTTTTCATATTGCGATATTATTTGATTTTGATGTTGCATTTATTACATTTTATTCCATTTAATACAATATTTATACAACGTTTAATGATTGTCTATCACGAATATTGTCACAATTAGCTGCAAAGAACCAACCATCCATCGCTAACCTGCAAAGACAACAGCGTTCAGCATTTCGAAAATTGTTTAATAATTTATTATATTTATTCATCATCAATAGAATTTTATCCTGCGCTATTCACTACTAACAACGTCTTCATATTCAAAAACCTGTGGTGGAAAACAGCCGGTACCTGTACGCTGCCATCATCATTGGATTCCTTTTATTATTTTTTTATTAATTTTTCTGCTATTTCTCTGCTTTTGTTTACCTTTCTCTATTTGAACTGAAAATGCATTCATTTTTAAATATCTAGAAAAAGACTGCCGTCACTTTTCAGAAAACGTTCGGACAAATTGCGCCGTGACCTTGAAGACGCTGTACGCGATCCATCTAATCCCAATATAACGCAACGTAATTCCAGTAGTCCCAATCATCCAGTCGCAAATACTGACGGCAGTGGTGACCCAACTGGCCAATTTTTTCCTGGCAACAACGAAGCGGCTGGTGGTGGCAACTTTGGCGACGGAGAACATTTGGATGATAATATGCCGCCAATTACAAATTTCCATCCTGGATACAATACATCCTCAAATCCCACCAACATTTTCTTAAAATTCGAAGCGCATGAAACTGAATCACATGCCGTGCGCTGGAGTCCCGTCGAGAGATTGGTGGCGACTGGTGGAGCCGATCGTAGGGTTAAGCTGTGGGATATCGGTAAAGGTGAGTGATGAGTTTTAAGTGGTATTACTTTTATTGGTGTAGTGGTTTCTGTTTTTTCTTTCCTTTTTTTTTTGGTGGAGGGAGGGGGTGGGTGAGGGGTAATATAAAATGATTGTGATGATGGCAACCAAAGTGACGAGATTGAGAATTAATGCTTTTATCCTGTATTCTATTTTATTATTCTGTTTATTTTGCTTTTAATTAATTAAGAGCAGAGAGTAATTTATTCGAGCCCTATAAATCGGAACCGACACTAAACGACCAGCATTAATATTCCTTAATTGAAAGTGATGGTCGTTGCCGGTGAAATCACTTTTATTATCGTACCGCGCCTATTTATTGTATTCGCATTTGTGTTTACCGCCAGTGACTTTTCGTCAGATTTTATAACTCGAATATTTTGCTAATGCATTTCTTCACTCTTTATCTCTTTCGTTAATGTTCGTGCTCTTCTGCATTGCTGGTGTGTTCATTTTTATTGGTGTGCGGCCACGATTTCTGCAACTTGGCTGGCTTGGGACAATCGTTTGCTTTCTTTGATGTTGGACTCTGCGCATCAGGATCTACAGAGCCTCGGGCTGTGCTTAGTGGCAGCAGTGCTGGCATCAATTCCGTCGATTTCGACTCCACGGGCAGCTTCATACTCGGTACATCCAACGATTATGGAGCACGTGTCTGGACAGTGGCAGATAGTCGATTAAGGGTAAGTGATGATGAGTGAAATCGTAATGATAATACATATACACTCGTGGTAATGAAGATGCAGATGAAGATGTAGATCCGAATGAAAATGAAAATGTAGTTGAGTAAGAAAGCAGAATACGAACGAAGTAGAAGAAGTAGGAATGCAAAGTATCATGTTGTCGCATTTTTTGTGCTAAGAAGAGAAAAACAGCATGCTCATGTTTGAATGCTTCGGGATTCTAAATTTAGTTTAATGCAGAGACAGATCGAAGAAAAAAAAACCGTGGACGGACAGATGGGTAGAGGAATAGATGGCTGTGCGGCTGTACGTTTGAATGGTTGAATAGATATGTTTACAATGTAAAATAGCATGCCGAATGATTGCAATCCGCGGCACCTGCTGACGCGCCAGGCGCTCTATTTTGTACAGCTAACTAATGTTTACAATGTTCGATTACAAATGCTGCGCTTACGCGTTGCAACTTATGGTGGCGTCGATTAGCTTGCGGTTAACTAACTATTGGAAGAATGTTTGGAGTGCATTAAATTGGATTGTATCGCATTTCATTGCATTTAAAGTAGTTTTTAATTAAAGCTTTTAGCCTCGCGGCAAGCTATATTCTAAATAATATTGAAATTTTATCGGAAGAAACAGGAGAGGAGGGGTAATTGGTATTGTATATGTTTATGAGCCTCAGAAAGAGTTTGCACGCAGTGAGCAAGCAATGCACAATTAATTTCAAAGCTCCAAGAATTATGCCCGTTTTATGGCGTTATAATAGAAGAAGAAGAAAATGAAGAGGGGTGGAGAACGGTAAAGAAGGAGAGCGCAAAACTTATAGATGTCTGATCGGCCCACGATTTTGTATAATATTTGTGTAATGGGGTGGTTTGCGTAAAATGCGCCAAATCCTAGAAATCTTGTAGGAACAGTCGGGGCAAGAATATTAACCCCCCGCACCTATTGCTTTTATTGATTTCCTGCCGGGAATGGCCTTCCCTTAATCCCATTCATTTTATTTAGTTTCCACTAATAAAAAAAATTGTATCTATCGAGATTAAAAATTATGAGGCAATAAATGGAGGTGAATTCCATCTCCGTCGCAACCGCGGGTTAGTACATAATGGCTTTCACTGTTCTCTAAAGTTTCTGTAGTTATCTTGCTTCCTGATTTTCACCTCATGGGAAGACCCTGTACAACTTGTTATAACTACTAATATTGCCCACGTATAATTTTTGAAATATTTAAAGGTTTATAGTTAATACTGTTGAGTTATGCATCTTAAGGAGCGTCATTTGACGAGAGACATAATAAAAATTCTCTTATCGAAGAATTATACTATTCACACATAATCCTTCGTATTAATGAGCTAATTTTCATTATCATTTCGGTTTTAGTTTTAGCTTTTTTCGAAATTAAAAAAAAACACAATTTTATGTAATTTATTTAATTAATCACTTTATTAGAGAAATAATATATAAAACTGTTGTTTCTGACATGTTCGGGCTTAGCACATTATAAAATATATACGTACATTTTATTGTTGTATTATTTAATATTAATTTATATTAAAATAAAAATATTACGAATAAAACGGACTAAATTCATTTACCAAATCAAGTAATTTTTTGATATTTTGAAATATCTAAATTGTCTGAAATAATAAAATTTTAATAATTCAAAAGAAATGAAAAAATTTAAAATATATTTTTATTGCTGTTGTTGAAACTGCTATTCTAGGAATTAATATAATGTCAATTAAAAATGAAAATTCGAAACAAAACAATGGAAATAAAAAAAATTGTGATTATTGTGAACAATAAAAAAGAATAGAATTTTAGTTTTTTTTTATTTCAGTCATTATTTGTTAAAACTTAAGTTTAAAAAGTTGATATTTATTAAAAATAAACTTCAAATTCAATTAAAGTTAAAATGAATAAGTACAAAAAGGTAGAAAACTCATAATTATTACTATAATTTAATCTTTAAAAGAATCAATAAATATATAATTCAAGCCAATTCGAAGTATTTTTTTAAAATTAACGATTTTCTAAAAATCGGTTCTCAGAAAAAAGGACAAGTGATTCTTAAAAAAAGTTCCATCTCTCGCGATCTAAAAAATCAATTAAAGAAGCTACCATATGTCATAGTAATAATGACAATAATAATAATTATAATAATAAAATTATAATTAAGCCCGTAAATTTATATTGCAGCATAATTTTCATAATAATAATTATTTATTATTTAATTATTTAATTTTTTAATGATTTAATCTTTAAATCAACGATTTATTAATTTAAAAGAACGATGCTTTCAAAAATTATTCTTTAACATGCACAAGCTTCCCTTAGTGTGATTATTTCAAAGAAATCCCATTGGAAATGCTCCCGCGAGCAAAAGCCCGCTTGAACGCTTGGTAGCACATATAAAAAAATTATAAATGCAGTTTTTTCAAATACTTTACTAATTAACTTATTTAGCTTCTACTAAAAATTATTAATTTTTTTTATTTCAAAAAGTACATAAAGCACATCATTTGTGCGTAACGATATTCATTTTCTTGAAATTATGAATTTTATAAATATTTATGAATATATTTTCTAAAAATATATTCTGTGATATAAGTCTCTATAATTCTATTTTTTCCCCTTTATGTTTATCGTTCAGTCGTCCTTTTTTCCAAATAAATATATTAAAATTTTTCATCCTATTATAATAAATTTTGAAAACGCCATGACTTCTATCATTTTCAATCTACTTTTTCTTACTAACGCTTTCGTATCCCTTTATTTACTTTTATTAATTTGAAAGAATTATTGCATCTTTGAGAGAAGAGATGCAAAGATTAATAAAATTTTTATTTATTCAAAGTCTTTAAATATATATGACAATACGATTTACGTAAATTCTTTCATTCATTCAATTATTTATGTTTAATTTTTAACTTTAAACTTAATTCACTAGTTTGTTTTAGACTATTTTTCAATATTCTTCCATTCGATTAAACTACAAAAGCATGAGCATTCCCTTATTCATTGCTTCGAGCATGAAACGTAAAAGTGAGAAAGCAAAAAGAAAATAGTTTTAATTATAATAATAATAACGAAATACTTTTTTGAAATCTGCACCGTTTTTCTTCAGCTTTCAAAATCGGCACCATTACATTGTTGTGTTTCCTCTATTTTTTTCTTCTTTGAAAATTGTGTGTGGTGTAGTATTAATTTTATTGTATTTGCTCGTGGTCTCAATTTCTTACTCTCGCTGAAATTAATTCTCCTTTTTTAGTACCATTTTCGATCATGCACCAAATTGTTCTTATTCAGCTTTTTATGATGGCTTGTCATATCACTTCTCCCGTTGATTCTCTCTACGGGTTTATCGCCTTTCCTTTTTATCTCTGAATTGTTATCAACTGTTTTCGGCAAGGAAATAAAAGTGGTGGCTGTTTTCATGTTATTTCTTCTATTAGATTCTCTTTACTTGGCAGTCTAGAATTTATTCGTCTATTCCCTTGTCTCACTCATTCTCCTTTCCTCCCATCTCCCCTTCTTCCTTAATCTGCCTTCCTGTCTCTTTCATCTTCTGCTTAGAATTGACGACCATGGCGTCCTCCAAAATTACTCTCGTACAATTTACACAGAGACTCCGATCGTCCATTCGGTACACTGCTACTGACTAAAGTTGAAGATGTCGAAGAGCCACTATGACCACCTCCATAAGTGGAGGCGGCACTGATAGCATTATCATTGGCATATGCCATTTGTTTTCGGCGTCGTTGATATAAATAGGTCCAAATCGAGATGACAGCAAGTTGGGCCAAAAGGAAAACAGTCGAAGCAACAATAAGACCTGAAAAAATAATAGTATTAAAGTATATCGGAATTTAATGAAGCTCATAATTAATTTTCTCTTAATATATTGATATTCACTCAATGACATTCACACGATAGCTCTATCGACCCAAAATTTGGGTCTATAATATATAGAGTTTCCTTTATATATTATACTATATTCAAATTGCCATTTCTAGCTAAAAGGCTCTGCATCTTTTATGAATTTCGTTTACTACTAAAGAGAAAAGAAAATTTTCTTGTTCGTGTTTTCACTGATATTTTATTATCCAATATTTCATTTTATTGCTACGATTTGTTCAAAAGATCTTTATATTGATCCAGTTACTTTCTGTTAGCGAACGCTTTCTAATGTTGGGAAATTGATTTTTCTTCTTGAACTTGAGACGCAATATCATAAATCAGTTTTATCATTATTGACGTTGCTCTACGCCACTGCTCTCCTTTTTTACATTTATCGTGTGTTTATCACTTTCTATTCTACAATTTGTCATAAGTTTCTTCCCAAACAAAGACTTATATGATTTATACAACGATATCATCACCTATCTCATCGTCTACCTTTTCATTTTCAACTTTTTTCGGTTATTTACTGATACTGATTTATTCAACTGGTCTATCCAACCGCGAATCGTGAGATTCATAATTTTTCATTTTTTTCCTTATTGTAACCATTTGAGTGTATATATGATTCCTTTCCCTTTTGTGCCTGACCTTTAAGGCGAAAATGAGGTCATAAAAATTATTTATAAAGAATCAAACAGTATCAGTTCCTAACCATTTTGACATTTGCAAAGCGGTTTCAATTATACATTGTTGCGGACAAAGTCTACGCAAATCGAAAGACTTAAGAAACGAACCTGTCAGTTAATAATTTATGGCGTAATGATAGAAGCAATTATGAGTGTTAAAAGGAGATTATAAAAAGGAGATTACATTTTATCTAAAGCAGAAAACATGTGACGTTGATGCCTGATATCACTTAAGGACTACCAGAAAAGGTCTGGTAAAAATTGAAAATGTATCACACCATTAATACTTACCAATTGCATTAACACAAAAACCTTGAGTAGTATCGCCTGAGATAAAAACCGTCTCATTGCTGTCATAACTATTCGACGATGATTTAGTTTGTTGTTGCTTATCAAAGCCGAAAGTGTCAGTGATCTGAATGGATTGCACTAGAAGCATATCGTCTTGGCTGGGTTTCTTTGTTGTCTCACGACGTGAACGACGGTTGCGAATACCGGTGAAGGTAGATGCTAGAAGCATGAGAGAAAATAATGAAAATAATAATGAAAATATTAAAAATAAATAATCAGAAGTAATAGAGAATAATAGTAATAGTAATAATAAACAATTGTGTTAAAAAACGTGACGTTTACAAGAGGCCATCGAGAAGTAATTAGGGTTGCAAAAAAGAAAACGACGTAAAATTATTCATAACCCCAGAAAAGACTATAGATCTCCAGATAAAATGGAGACATTTTAAATGGAGTACATTTGAATTTATATTGAACTTAAGTTGAATGAACCGTCTTCTTTAATTTTATTCTCAACCTGGTTTGTATGTGGCAAATAATGAAATTACTTCTATCACACTACTTCTCTCTTAAATGTTTCATTCCCATCATCCCATGAATTTGCTTTATTGGGAAATTATGCATAGTAAATAAAGTTACTTCATTTACTTAAATCATCTTTACTTTGTGACGTAAGTCTTGTAGTGTTTACTAAACTCTCTAAACGCCTCTAGCCCTAGTCTTCTCCTTTCTCCTGCTCCGCTTCTCCTCCAATTTTCGGTCAAATACATCGCTCAAACGATTTTAACTGTCTTCACCTCTAACTAACACAAAAACAACAAAAGCATCATCAACAAAGCAACATCTACAAAAGTAACTAGAGCATCCACAACATTAGTAACTACAACTCACCTGTTCCGTTCAATGATCGCCTCTTGCGTCCGTACGACATCAACGATTTAAGTTCTCCGCTTATGTCTTCCTGGTCACACTGGACTGGCTCACATGATGGCATGCACGGTGTTACCAAAGCACGGAATTGTACAACCTCCGACGATGGAAACTTGAATGCATCGAAGTGTGACAGGAGAATCTTGCCCGACAATGAGCTCTTGTAAATCGGACCCATAATAAAATGATCCGTTGGGCAGCCATTCGAGTCGATCAATGTAATCTCGGCATTATCAGTACCATCCATGGCGACCAGTTCGCGTACAAAGATCTCATATGGACTCTGTTCATCAAGTATTTCGAATTTAAGAGCTAGAGGATCACCAACTTCGGCAGAACGCATTACATCTGAACCATCACGGGAAGTAATCTTCATGATGACATTCGGTGAATCAACAATGACTTCCTCAGACAGTGCCGGCTCAATATCGCCCTTAACACCTAGATCAACTTCATTCGTGATCGATTTATTGGTTAAGTCGTATTGACAGGATATTGCCAGACCCAAGTCGGAAGATGTAACGATAGTATCATGATGTTGTATAACGACATCATTCAAATAACGTCCGGAACCACTTTGACGTACGTTACATTCGAGGTCATGGTAAGCCATGCGTAATTCAAAATCAAGTGAACTTTTAACATCGTAGGAGCAGGACTTAGGAGCACCCTTGGCATAGACTTTGCCATCGAACAACTTGGATGTGCGTATGCGAGCAATCATGTCGCCAGCGCCGCATTCAACAGTAACGTTGTAACAAGAGGAGAGTTCGTAGGTGGCAGCCTCTGGTACTTCGAGATAGGGATCCTGTACATCGGAAAGTGTGGCGCGACTGTGATGCGAAAGACGACAGACCATGTCTCCGGTATCGCCAAAGTCATATGAATGGCACCTGCGATTAGAAGAAGGAAAAAGGCGTAAAGAGAAATATGAAACATTCTAATCATAATAAATCATTAATTAAATTGTATTGAGGTTATCAAACTTCAAAGCGAATATTGAGCCATCATTAAGGCTGGAGTGAGTTGTGAGTGGGCTATCTGTGAGTTAAAAATAGGCTAAGAGTTAGCAGTCAGTAAAGGAATATAGTCGTAGATTATGATGAAGTGTTGTGCGTTTAACTCTCATACAGGTCCAGTTAATCGCATATAGCGGTTGTCAATTTTAATAATCTTTGAATTGTATGTTCAACAAATTAACGGTTACCACAACAGGATCGATAGCTACCGGTATAGCAATGCCAACGAAACGTTGCTAATGAGAATTGCTATGGCGATGGCTATGGCCATCGTGATGGCCATCGTTATGTTGATAGCGACGATAACTGCGTCCTGATCATATTTCATGAAATTTTCTCTATCAATCATCGTGCTTTATACGTATATAAACCGTGTAATTCAATGCGTTACTATTTGTGTGCCACTAAAACCAACATCAATAGATAACAACGGGTTTAATTACGCTCTTAAAATTAATTAAAATAAGTGTATTTTTGATGTTTCATGAAATTTCATCTGATTTTTTCCTCTTCGTATTGATACAGTTGTATACGCCTTTGTTGCTCACAACTCGGCGTAGGATCGTTAAATTTTATATTGCTCTGCTTCAATCAAAACTATCAAGTAGCTCAGTTATTTAAATCTCTTTCTCATTCAATCAAGAATTTTCTTCTCGCTATCACTTACGACTAATAATTTGTTATTGTAATCTTACCTGTACGGCGAATTAAGGCATAAATCACGGCATTCATCGATGGTACCGATATCCTGATAAACCGAATCGACAGTTTTCAAAATCCTACCGGATAGTCGTTTGAATTCACATAATTTATTCGGTTCTTCGGCACAGTTATTTTCTAGATAATCAATGCCTTCTTGCGGTTGAAATGCACTCGCACCGGCCAACGTAATCCGGTCCATTTCGGAAAGTTCGCAATTATTGGTGGCGCGATAATAGTTAGCCGATCTTTATTTATAACGAAATTCCATGCGGTGGGGTATTAAGATGATGATGATGACGATGAAGGAGAAGTAGAAAATGCCAAAAAGAGAAAAAATAGAAATGACAACTATCGTCAGTGAAATTGAAATTGTTAAAAAATAATAAAAATCGCATGTTCGGGAAATGCAAGTTCATTGCATTTAAATGTCAGTCGATTCCATTTGGAAAATTCAAGTTTGTAGTTTGTATTTTTTCAAGTGGTTTGGTCGTCGGATGGTCTGTTGATTAGTTTCTTAGTTGTTTTGTGCAATGTTCGAATATTTGGTTGTAGATAATTTTTTTTACTTTTCAAAGTATTTACTTTGAAATGAATTTACTTTTCGTTGGGAAGTAGTCTATTTTTAGTTTCGGTTTCGATATTGGTGCTGTTCTGGTTATTCGAGTTTAATAAATTTACATGGTCGAAGGCCAAGGACAGTATTATAACCAATTTGTAAAAATTCCGGACAGTGGGAATGCACTCATGGTGTTTGTGTACATTATCCGTTTGTAAACATCATAAAATTGAATAAAAAACTGTCCCGTTCGAAGATCATGGTATTATCTTATAATTCTTGGGCATAGTTTTATATAATATGACTCCAATTGAAATCAATTAAATAGGAAAGACTGAAATTACGCGAAATCTGCAAAACCTGCAAGTTAGGTTCTAAAATTGTAAATTAGTTCTTAAAATTTTTAACAGGTTTTTAAATCTATATGTTAAATATTAGGTCAAATAAATATGTTAGCTAGGTGTTGGGATTATAGTCGAGTTGTCAAAACCGGTTAACCGTTAAAATTGTTAACTAATTTGAGAGCTAGAAATGTAGTTTATAATAATATTGTAATGTGAGCTATTATGATGTGCACTGTTGAGACTCTATGATAAAAATCTAAGTTTGAGGCTGTTAAATAAGTTTCTATTAAAACATTAAATTAAAATAATATTAAATAATTAATCTACTACATAAGTAACTTAACTTTTAAAACTGTAAGTAACTCTCCGGACTGTAAATTAGTGACTATAACTGCAAACTTACAATTAGAGCTATTATTTTACTATTTAGAGTATAAGTAACTTTAATACTACCATATCACCCGTCTAGTAAAAGTAACATTCTTGGTCAGTAGTTTCTTTTCCTTACTTCATAACCATTTCAAATAAGTTTTACTGAATCTAATGCTTAACATCCGATTTTCTGAACACTCTAATACTATCGCCTACTGCACATTAATAACAATAAATATCTCGTTGATCAGGAACAACAGAAATACTGCTACATTACAAGAGCATCGTATTTGCGCCAGATTTATATTATCATTATATTCATTTTGACATTATTTTTGTCAATGAGCCATATCGTTCCATAAGATCTAAATTTATACCAATTTTTCAATACTGATTGCTGTTTTCTTGCTGCTGTTGCCGTAGTTGTTTTAGTTGATTATGTTCTAGTTGTTGTGGTCGCTGTCTTTGTCGTTGTCACTGTCGTTGTTTTGGTCTCCTTACATGGTACGCATAGCAAAAATTTATAGATATCATGTCAATTATTTATTATTTTAAGTATTAGTTGCTCTTGATTTTCACATTATTTGCAATCGATAGTATTTCAATCGATAGATTAAAGCACAAACTTCTTACGCAGTAACCGAACCCAAGCCACCACAGTGCCATAGCGATTGTTGGTATGGTCACTCGGCTCAGTTGGAGGCTTAGTTGGTTATTCATTTCTCTCGCGGGTTAGTCACTTGATTTGTTGGTTGCTCATTCGGTTCGTTGTTTAATCATCTAATTCATTAGCTTGTTCCTTTTGGCTTCGTAGATTGGACAACCCGTCGATCCGCCGTATGTAGCGACAGTTAGTCGCTATTCCATTTCGACTTGTTTGTTGTTGGTATTTCCTGTGTGGTCATATCGTTTCATTTGTTACTGATGCTTACACATTTTTGACGGAATTGCCGGAATGCCGGAGAAAAAATTAAAACATTTTGAACGACATCGAAAAACAAAAACAACAGCGAGGAAAAGCTTTTAAACCAAATCTCATCACTTCAGGCAAAAATACGACTACTCGTAGTTAATTCTGCTTCCTGATTTTAGAAACGAATACACCACCTACGACAACGGTACCGGTGGAAATGTCCTCCTTGTCTGATAATTAAATTGATATATCGGAATTTTAACATCGCTTGAAACTCATCGACTAAACCTGGTAGTTGACTGTTTTGCTACACGCTCCCTTAGGAAAAATGTCCTCAGCGGATTTTTTATTTATGTGGGATTAAGTGAGGGGTATAATGTTCATTCATGTAGGGTTCCAAGCCAGAAGCTTGTTGCGAAACCTTTGAAAGAGAGGACTTTTTTTAATAAGAGTGTGGAAATGTTCTTATTTTATTTTATTAAAATCAGTTTGCGTAAAAAAGGGAAAGACTAATTTTTTATTAAGTATAATTTAAGTTTCCCACGAGTTTTTCTTTCATTTGATTTAAATCTTCATTGAGCATTGACGTCGTACAACACGAGAATTCTATGAGCTTCTGCTGCAGATTTGTTTTAAATGTAGTATTGCAATAAAATTTCATGCAATAGATAATTTGTTGGCTTGAAATTCGACGTGTTCGGGACAAAACAGAATATTGTTATAAAACTTTTATAAAAGCAGATGATAACTTATTCACACTTCATGACGTGGTCTATCCGGTAATTTTTAAACTACCGTAAATGTGGTTTGTGCATTACTTTTTGCATTAATTTTTTTCTCTAATGATCTGTGTGGAATTTCGGTGTTTTTATTTTTTATTGTATTTATTTATTTATTTATTTATTTATTTATTTTTTTAGTTTATTCACATTATCTCCGTATTTGCGCTTAGGTGAGTCTTCAGTTTCAATAAATCGACTTTGCGAAAGATAGTAGTTAAAAATCTGCTTACTTTTCTTCTTAAACTTTGGTTAATTCTTACTAGTATTAGAACTTATCGAGAGCCTACTAAATTTATATTCATTATCTAAAACGAGGAAAAATTAATTGTATGATAATAAATTAATAAATGAAGTAAGATAATGAATTAAAATTAATCCTACGGAAAAATATTGAACAGTTGAATATTTTGCAACATTGAAATTTGTAAAAATATTAAACATGAAAATATTGAAATTTCAAAAGTTTTTTAATTTGTTTTGCCACAAACCATTCCAATCAACGAGCTTATTCCAGAAAAAAACATATTTCCATTTTTATTGTAATCCGTAATCCTCTCCGCTTTAATTACCTGCTACGAATGAATGAGTCCCTCTATGGATGTGCGTGTTCTTCGTATGTATGTGTTTATGCACGAATAAATGCGTGCCTATTTAGCTGATTAAAGAAAAGTAGCTGATGTTGGGGGCAAAAAGATGCAGCTGTTAATCTTTACTACTGCCTACGCTCGCTCTACGCTTCCACGTAACGCAGTTTTGCACGTTCGCACGCAAAAGCTGATACGAGCATCGACAGCTTAATGTCGGTTTTTTCCTTTCTTTGTTTTGAAATAATGAATGCGAATGAATGCCAAGGAACGCAAGAACGAATGAACTAACGACTTACCTACTTCGTGCTCAAGTGCAACAATTCATTAAATGAGATACACTTTAGGCCAACACTCCGAACGCCAGTGAACTAGACAAACACATATGGACAGACATACTATATGAATGAATAAATGAAAAGATGAACACACAAATTCCGCAATCCTCTTCGATGTTCGATGAGGCAAAATAGAAATCAATAGCTGATTTTTGCGAAATAATGATAGAATCTTGCGAAATGTGGATGCAGTTGATGGCAGGGTTAGTGTTTGTGAAAATTGTAGCTATAGCAATAATAACAACATCGAAGATAACGGATGTTCTTTAACTCGTTATAACATAAAATTATAACACTGTTTTGTGTTGAGAGAGCGCAAGCTCAACACTTTAAATTTAAATTAAACGTATAAAATGGAAGAAAGTCGTGCGTTGTCGCGTGCGTTATTTTCCTGCACGCAACGAACGACACTAAAAAAGCAACAGAAATGTTCCAGAAATCAATACAAAAGGAATTCAGATTTTTTCAATTAGACTTTTTTTAGGTGTTTTTTAGTGGATTTCAGAAGAATTGTTGGGATTTGATATAAATTTACACAACTTTAAAAACAAAATTATTTTAGACTTCCAAAATATTTTCGTTTTTTCTCCCCTAATTGATTGCTTCGCTTCCCTCAAATCTATTTGTTTGCTACTTGTCTTTTTCCTTCTATTTGATTGCATGATGGCTATGAATTTGATGGACCGATAATCATTTAATGGCTCATTACTGATTGACACTTTATTTATATTTTGACTATCCATTGCGTCAGCGTATTCATTTTCTTTTATACCTAGGTTCGTCACTTAAGTCTTTCGAACGTTCCTTGGAAACATTACTGATGGCCTTTTAGTTTAGCTGTTAGCTTTTTTAACTCTGTGTCTTTGACAGTTTGAAGGGTTAGCTCTTTCCTTCGTGATGGTTCGTACTCTGGTATGTATGTCTCTTTGTGATGGCTTCAATCTGGTTTATTCATCTGTCACTGTGACTCTTTCGGTTGTTTATTACGTTTTGTTTCTGTCTGAGGGATTTTAAGGTCATTTGATTACCTGTCGCTGTGTCTTTTTGATTGACCAATATCTCCCCTCCCTCGCTATTTACTTCTTAATATCGCAAAATGTTCTATTGTGCACCTGCTTTATTTTTAGCTTTCTCTCTGATGGTTTTATGCTAAGCCCAAATGGTATTTGCTTGTCGTGTTAAAGCACGTTCAATCACGCTCAATACTAACATGCGTGCATCTGCAGATAAGTTTTAGTATGTCAGATCATCACCAGTCTCCCTGGCATTCATTCGTATCATCGGCGTCATATCGAACAGTTTATACGTCTCTCAGTATATTCTCAATATATAGCAGTTACGTGCGAATTCATCCATTCAATAGTGTTTGTCCGGCCACTGCTTTACAGCAGTTTAATTAGATTAAAATAGATTGCAAGTCATTTATTTTGTTATGCTGCGATTTTATCATTTCCATTGTTGGCTACTGGCGCTGCTTGGCCTGACCGCCTGTTGATGACATGACCTGTGCATGCTGCATGCAACGGGAAGATTTTTTAGTACATGGTAGCTTCAAGGATATAGTACGGGATGTTTTCCCAAAGCAATTTGAAAGCACATGAGATTTGTACACGCATGTTGGAGTGCGTATTCGTATATTGATTACGCTTGAAGTGCGTAATATTTTAAAGAATATGTAATATTTTTTCCCTCGTGTAGAAGAAGGAAAAACGTGTAGCAGCCAGAAGAAGAAAGAAACACTTCCTGTTTTTCAAACGATCAGTTTTGTTTTTAGCGCGTTTCCTAGAAGTCCTCGAATAGCATAAAAGAACTTCTGACAGTTCTTGATGGTTCCTAAGTGCTTTATAAATCAAACTAAGGAAGTCTTGAAGTCCATCATGGTCACCGCATCAAGATTGTTAGAAGTGGGGAAAAAGTTTCTAACAAAGTGATTTTCGATACAAACACTGATCATTAATTGAATTGAAATTTACTGCCACGGAAGCAGTGAAGAAAGCTTAAAACATTACAGAACAGAAGAATAAAGAGTGGTTCAGATAGAAAGAAAAAGAGAGAGAAAAGAGAATGCATATCAATTATTCGGTGGTGTTTCATGATTTTCTAAGAAAATCTGCGCGGAAGTTGTAAAACGACACTCAGAATAGTTGCTTAAATTAAGAATGGACTTCCTAAGTTCTTTGACAAGTGTTGGAATCCCACCAGAAGCAAATCATTGGAATGGAAATGCATTAGATTTGTTTAATTATTATCGTATTGTTTGCGTAAATAATGGTCGCATATCGAAAAATTAAGTCAAAACCCAAATTTCCCAAAAGTATTTCCTTCGCTTAAAAGTAGTCTATTTTTTGCGTGGAACAAATCAACGCGAGGTGGAAAAAAATAGTATCTCATTCCATTCAATTAAAGCGAAGGAAATACTTTTTTTTTTAAAGCCTTATTCATACTTTTAATAGAGCTACAAAACCTCAATTCGGTACTGTATCCTGTATTTTTTTCACGCCTCAAGCGATAAAGTGGATCATTTTTATTTAATTTCAGTCCTTAAAGACGCAATTTTTGCACCTTCATCAATATTAACCGAATTATAGCCTTTGCTGTCTTCATCGTGTCAATTTATGCAATACGCAATGCATATATGCACACATACATACGCAAACACAGGCATAATCGATACTAGCTCGTTGTGGCGTATTATTTCCAACATTGTTGCCTCCAAGTAGTTTTCTTCAGTCCTTTATTTAATAATACTTTGTTAGCGGTCTGGAGTTACTTCTCAATGAGTTACTTCTTAATGTGTCGTGTCCTCCCATCCTTTGGTTTTTCATCTGTTATCTTTTTTCATTTATAACACTTCCATCAATTTGCTCTAGTTCATGGTTTGCGTGCATTTTATCGATCGTGTAATCATCAACGATTACAAGTGTCTCTACACCTGTTGCTTCGATTCTGACTGAAGATGTGAGAAATATACATACTATTACATAAATACTCATACTGTTTTAGCATTGTGCAAAACTGAGCGTGTCTTGAGGGTAGGGTCTATTGGGTGTTGGTAGAAAGGCAGAACAAAATCCTCTTATTTGCAAATGAAAATAATCGTCGAAACTTGCAAGCAGTTCTTTAATAAATTAATGCGAAGCCTATGAAGAGTTTAAAGTACGATGGACAAGATTTTCTAACCTAAGCTCTAATTTTATATCCAAAGAATTTCTATGAATATTTTTTATGTAACTAAGCTCACGAGATATCATGCATTCACTACGAAAATGCTTAAAATCTTGAAAAAAAAATAGTTAGAGATCAAATTATTCGACTCGGTAATGTTCACTTTACTATCGTATGCGAAGTTCACCTTTCCCCCCTCCAATTTGCTTTATTTAATAGTTAGAATATCTTAATTGTTTTGCTAAAATATCTTAGATATGCGAATTAATTCTTTTGCTTTTTCAGCGCGTTATATTGCTTTGTATTATATTGCCACTGCTTAATTTTCTCTTAGCCTTTTCTTTAACCTTTTTCAATGTTCTGAGCTTGAAAACCTGAAATTATTTAATTCCTTCCTTGGTATTTTCCCATCGATTTAAGCTAAAAAATTATAGGTGTGATTATCGATGAGATAAAAATTTTCCGCAATACTTTATAAAAATAATAGCTTTATTTCAAGTTAATGATGACAGTGATGATGCTGATAAAGAAAACATCGTAACGAAGAGCAATAAAAATATAAATGACTTAATTTTATTAAAGTTTAAAATGTATTTGCTTTGTTTTTCTTTTGCTGGAGTTTTCTTACTCTTCTTCTATTTGCAGATGACGATAGTTCGGGTTAGATCGATCAATCACTGGTCTTGACTGTCGAACAATAGCAATTTTCATTAACAAATTTTTTTGACGTTGTACTTTTACTGCCTTTACTAAATCATTAGATTTAAAAAGCAATGAGTTGTTTTTATATATTTTTTTAAAGTTTCTTTTAAAAATGTAATCTTAAAGTTAATAAATCATGATTCATTTTTTCACATCCACCCATTTTTTTTCTCATCGAACCCATCAAAAGGTCGGTCGCGTTAATTCGATCATATTGAGCGTTCTTGTGATTTGGCTTCTTGGTTCCCATCGATCGCCTTCAATTGGTCCGCAACGGTCAACTAATTCGATTTTCCTAGCCGCTTGTTCTAGCCTTTTTTACTTTTCTTGATTAAAATGGCTATGCCAAACTATTTTTCTTCATTTCACCTTCATCATCGTCATCATTATCATCGAATTTTCTCTGGTTATCGAGCTGCTTTTACCATTACAAATGAATAATGAAGCGCCGTTATGACTTTTTGAAAATTGCCTCAGTTTATTTATTGATGATAGTTCTAACAAGTGGTTGCCGATAATCTGGAGATTTTTTATGAAAGTAACTTTAGTGTGAGGCAAATTGATCAATCTAAGAGTCAAACAAGTGCTACCAGACTATCGTATTTTTGACAGCAGACATTTTTATTAAAAGTGAGGTGGTCTAGTAAAGAATGTTTCCATTATTATCTTGTTCCTCACAAGACATTTAAAAAGTAATTCAGAATTCGTACGTTTAAAAAAATTGCGCTAAAATAAAAGTAAATAATGAGACTCAAATCATACTGGATCAACATAAGAATTTTTAAAAATTGTGTAAGGAATATTTTTGAAGAAGGCTAATAGATTTTGCCAACAAAAAGCTAATGATAAGGAAGGAATAATAAATTTTACTTAAAATTCCTTCCTCGGGACATTCTTGTTCCAACCAATTAACCACTAAACCAGCTATTCAAGTCAACCTTCCATCCTTCCACCACATAAATGACTTTCCTTAAAGACCTTTAAATAAGCAGTTAGAATCACGAGCGAAACAAGCCAAAAAGCAGTTATGAGTTCTTTCAAAAGTTTATTATGATTTTTTCTTTCTTCCACTGCACGCTATAATTTGTCCAAAAGCGTGCATTGAACTTGCTCATGTTCGGCAATTTGTACAGTGCCATTTTTAATGCTACGGCCTGAATGTGATCTGACACTGAGTCTTTTATTCATGAATTCCAAACGGCAGTGGCGTAGTGGGTCAGAGCTTAGACCCCTTAGTTCTCCAAAAAATTTTTTTAAAATATTGTTAGAAAAATCTTTAATTTTTTAATTGATTTTTTGTTATACGTATAGTAATTCTATGGAGATATATATTGATTTATATCCCTTAGAAATAGAAATACCTCTACTACCTACTATCTAGTAGGGACTCTACTTGAACTACATTCCTAAAATATTGAGGCATTGAAACTCAAAAAAATATACGAATTTCATGTTTCGAATAATCAAACAATTTTTAAACACAAAGCTTAATTAAAATAGCTTCAATTTCTATAGAGCTTTGGAAATGATACCTTTAAATTAATCTACGTCTACGCCACTGGTAAGACTGTGTTCTCTCCTCATTTCCTTTCTTTAGCTGATAAAAACTTGACGTTGAGAAAAAACAAAATAATCACCTTTTTGCGTGCATACCTCAATGTCTTTTTTACGCTTTAGAATACTTAACAAATTATCCGTTTGGCGGAGTGCGTTATAAAAGACGCGTTTTATTTTTTGCTTCGGCAGTCTCTCTTTGATCCCTTTTGCGGTCTGCCTTTTCGCATATTTCTTCGTGCAAAACGTCGCTTCGGATCATCAAAATTAAATTTTGAAAGCATATTTTTTTCCAAAAACTAAAGAATCAGTTGTGTTTGTTGCAGTTATTTTGTTTTTCATTTTGCTTTATATTTCTTAAGAATTTTTTGCTTGCAAGTTTTTCGGTTGGGTTTGGTTTTGGTAGTTTCGATTATTATTGCAAAGGATGTGAAGAGAGCGCAGAAGAAGAACAAAAAATAGGAAAAAAGAAGCGGAAAGTTTGAGGCGGTGAAAAAGAACAGGAAGAAGAACAAGAATGTCCGTTGAAGTCTTTAATTCGGTACTGGTTGGAATCTTTTACACAAAATTAAATTTGAAGATTCGTCCTTTTCAATTCTCTGTCCTCACTCTTTTAGTCCCTGTTGGTAATTTGCGGTTAATGGTTTTTCTTAAATATATCTGCCTCAAATTTGGTCTTTGGCCGATTATGTTTTATCTGCTACTTCGTTCTCTTCTCTTGTCTTAAGTGGCTAATTGTTACTTGCCCTACGGTTTCCTTTAGTGTTCATGATTATTAGTTGTCGCGGTAACTGCCCTTAATGCAGTCAATACCTTCATTGAATTCTCGGAAAAGGCTCTATATTTTGGCTTTGTACTTTTTTATGTATAAAGGAAGAGAATTATAAAAAGTAAGAGACTAATTTCAACATATTGTGAGACTTCATTGATGTGAACTTTTTTCCCTTTATTAAATTCCTCGGAACTCTGACGGCATTTATTTAGAAGTTATAATAATATAAACTTGTGTCTCCCTCTCTAGCTCTTCCTTCTTCCTTTGCACGCTCGCTAAGTAAAACTTTCTTAAAAAATTCCTCCGGAACCAGGGTCGCTCTTTTTTACTCACCCACGATTATTGTCCTAAAATAAAATTACGGTCATTTTTTCAATTAAAATTAAAGCGCACGAATCGCAACCACAACCACATACCCGAATCAATGACTCTTGTACGTTTTTCTTAAAAAGATCTACATTAAAGGAATAAAAACTACCAACAATTTTCGTTATCATGCCGTTTAATTGCATTTTAATTGAAATTCTGATCGAGTTCACCACGGAATCTACAAGAATATCGACGTAATTGAGCCACCCACCATCGGTGCAACGTTGGTAACGTCTAACTAACCAATGTCTGATCGCCAAAATAGATGGATAACATTTGACTCCATTCGAGTTAACTTTGCTTGGGGCGACTATAAAAATTCAATTTAAGTTTTGGTTGATCCCCAATCAGGGATCCATTAACAATAAGCCACCCGCGCAAATTGTTTAGAAAGAAGAAGCCGTTTCAAAAATAATCGAGTTTCTCTCCTAATAAAGAATCTGTTTAAACATTAAGAAAAGATCCAGCAAAAAATAAATGCGGACCAAATACCCCGAATGTAATACAAAACAAATAATAAAGAAAGAATAAGCTAAAAACAACAACTGCAACAACCAAAGTGTCCACAGTAATTGGGAAATGAACGATAACTACGACAACAACAATATTGGGCGATACTGCATCAGAGGGCAGTAAAAAGAAAATAGTTTTAATGAAAATAATGACAACAAAAATCATGGAACAACAACAATTACAATAACACAACTATGTTTACATTGCCAGCAATGTTTCTTAAGTCACGTTTTTCGCACAATTCCATTACAGGCTTGTTGTTTTCTTCTTGTGTGTTGCTTAACTACAATATTTTCAATTAGTTTTGCAAAAACAAAGCCAAAAAGGCTTCAGGCGAATTGATCGATATCTCGATAAGACTGTAGGACCATCGGTATGGCGTCACGTATCTACCGGTATGATTTGCTTAATGACTATTACACTTTCTCAGTTATTAATAATGAGTAATTAAACTTTCGTGTTCCTTTTAATGCAATATTACTGGAGGTTTATGAGAAAATGCACCACCACCACCACCACATACTCTCTCCTCTCCCTTATGTTTTAGAGGAAATTTTTTTCTAGTTAATTTTTGGAAAAACACTGCATTACTAGCTCTCTGTCTTGCTTCTTAATTTCTAGTCCTGAATATTAGTTTTCATTTAACCCCAAGATCAAGCTAGATGTCATTTTCCACTCATTCCCACCCACAACACATTTCGCCGTACTTTTTATTGTTCCGGCATTTAAACCGGGTTATAAATCAGAAAACTATTATCAAGTTGAGGTTATGTTCCAACAAAAATAGATCTCCCAGCTTATTATTTTTTGTTGCTGAGGCTAGAGAGCTCATCATCATAATTCGCTCGAAAAATATCGCATTGCATAATTAGCTCACGTCGAATGCTGAGCATCGGGATAACCACTTAAGCTGTCTCGAAAGTTCTAAAAATCCCTCTGGATAGTCGCAACGACACACGCACACGAGACGTTTGTATACATTATCCATATATTGAGGCAAATACCGACTTCTTTGTGCAGCCGTCACTGTTGTTGTTGTTATTCTCAGCAAACATTATGCGGCAACGAGTTGCGGAATGTGGTAGGAAGGAGTGATACGATACCACCCTTCATTTATTCAGAACTTCTTGAAATGTTTACCTTAAAGCAACCAACATCTGGTTTACTGTCCACCCTATTCCGTTCTTACTCTTTGTTCTCGTCATAGTCGCTAATATTTTTGCGTTAATGTCACAATCAAAGTCACTTCTTTGCCCCGAGGTGCTTTGAGTACTTGGCTGATCTTGCCCGCTTGTCAGCCACTGAGTGAATCGGACCCGTCTAATGAATCTGGTCAAACCTGCGATAGAGAATGCTTCAGCTAGGGGAATGTACAAAAAGGGGCTCGTGATAGGGAGGTATGGCGAAGGAGGTCCTACTTATCATAATTCTGTCGTTCTGTCAAGTTCATCATAAAATTGCATCACTAACGGCCAAAAAATCGCTGCAAGTGATAAATGAAGCAGCTTTATTTCTAACAAGCAGTAGAATCGGAAGCAACGGCACCACAACGGCAAACAGTCACTATCAGCCAAATGTGCTCTCCTCCCAGTCTAGTGCCTTAGTTGCCGCTGGCTTGGTATAGTTAATTAATTTCTCTCCACCAAACAAGCCTCCACAAGTCTTCATGTCTGACGCACAGTCAGGCTCTATGATCATGATGATCGTCTATTCGTATATTCTTTCGGGTTGCGAAATGGTAGTAGTTATGCAGTGGATGTGATTCAAAAGGAATAAATAATTGTTTCTAAGAAGTTTTGAAGCTTTGTTTGTTTAGGTTCTTGCACCTGCTTGAAGCGGCGTCCAATGAAGTAAATACCGCCCCACAGTGTTTAAGGAAAAAATTCCTTCGAGCTTTGAATTGATCCGCGTTTTTAGAGAAATTATTTTGCATTAAACAGATTAATACTGACGAGTAACACTTCGCAACTAGTGACCACCTTTCCAAAAGCTGGAAAATCTCCAGCCAATAGATTTCGTTTTCAGACCACTGTCGTCATTGTTGATGTTTTGACAAGAAATCTCTGTTCAGACAGTGGCCCCCGGTGGTTTCCCGGACGAAAACAGTAGGTCTCGATCCATTGAGCTGATGACCATCACGCTTTGTTTGTATATTTCTTAGGTTTGCTACTAATCATTTCGTTAATTGCTGGAATGATTGCACGAGTGAAGGCGAGCTTTACTACAGAATATGTAGTCACTTGCCTGTCATACAACGCAGGCTATTAGTTAAAGTAGTTAATGAAGCCTTTAGGTAACCAGCCCTAATTCAGTCTTTAGCCAGCTGTTGAGCGAGTCGCACTTCATTCGTAACTCGAATAATTTATTATTTTAAATTCAGTCGTTCTTTTTTTATTATTGTCGGCAACTGACTCAATATTAAGTACATACGATAAAATGAAATACTTAAATTTAAATCAAATATTTAAAATCGCAATAAGGAATTAATTTAATTATATAGAAATATTTACATGAATAAACAAAACAAATAATTTGCTATTATTCGAGTACACTGCATTGCTCTCCTTACAGGGTAATGCATTGCTCCTGCATCCTAAACAATAGGGACATATACTACGTGCCTCCGCTCGTAACGCATCAGAGGATATAGGTATAAAAAAGTATATATATTCTCAATGTCCGTGTGATTGTTAGGTTGTCTGTCCGTTACACCTGTAAAAATCACGATTGCAGAATAATGAGTGACTATTATGAAGACCCCTACGTTAATTCAAATCAAATGAATATGTGCCATTGAAAAAACGTTGTGTCATTCAAGTAGTTTAGCACCATTTAAGTTAAGCACTTGCGGGCATTAATTCCATTCAAATGCTTTAGTGCCGTATGAATATTTGGTGCCACACGAATAATTTGGTGTCGCTCAAATTGTTTTAGTGTCATATGAATAACTTGGCCTTTCTTAAATGTGCCGATAGAACAATTTAATATCATTTGAGTAACGTAATATAAATATTACGTTATATATTAATATTACATTACTTATCAATATAACGTTACTTATCAATATAACGTAATATCATATTTGGTGCCATATGAAAGCTTGACATTTAGTAATTTAGTGATTTATTGTCATTTCGAATGATTTTGTGTCATTGGAATAATCTTATGAAGAGAAAATTTAGCGCCTATTGAATGGTTTAGGGTCATTCGAACGTAACGACGTCTCTTAAGTGAGTATGAGGGTACAATGTAAACAACTCCTAAGACAAGACTTCAATTTCTATTAACGACCACACTAATCTTCAATAATGTAACGGTGGTCTATCTAGACATATGATCCTCCTCTCTAATGGAGACTAGTTAATAATCTTCTTCAGAATAGTAAATGAAGGAACTCTAAAAGATGTTCTCCTCTAACATCAGATTGTATTTTAGATAAAAGATATCGTATATCGTATTATCATTTTCCATATGAATGAATGCTTTTACTGAGTGAATGATGGAATGTACTTAGTGTTATTTATACTATTCCTGCTATGTCCAAATATTCTGGGTTTTTATTATATATCGATAATTATTTTGAATGTTTTTAAGTTGCTCTCTTAACGATTAAATTTTGAGTTATAGTTAATTTTCCCGCATCATAATCTTTTTCAGAAAATTGAAATCTCGTTATCGCTTTTTTTCTCTTTCTGTTTCTCTGCCTTCCTAAAATAAAACATAATTGTTCTCTTTTTATTGTTACTTATAAAGGAAATCTATCAGCTTTTTTATTCTTTATGCTATTTTCTTCTCTATTGTGCAACATTATCTTAATAAACTAGTGAGCAATCTTTCTTTTTGTTGCCAATAATGTTTGTATGACATTTTTAGCATTTATTTCTTTTTATATTCTGTATCTTTAATCTTTTTTGTTGACTCACTTTTCTGGTTCTTTTGCTAAAAAGAAATGTTTGGTTTTTCCTGGTCGGGTTTATTTATTTGTTCGTTTGATTTGTATTCCTTCGGAATTGCTGGAAATGCTAATTAGGTTTGTAAAATGCAAAGCGAAGATATTATTTGTCGAAGATATTACTTGTCGAAGATCTTATTTCAAATATAAAACTCTGCATCTACAGTAAGGTAAATTCCGTAACTTGTTGTTGTTTTTGTTTGTCGAGTTGAGATGAAAGCAACAGATCGAAATGACAATAACGTAACTCATTTTATGATATTAAGCCTATTCAACAATGTCTCTAAATAGCAAATAATGACACTTCCTGTCATTTGAAAGACTGGTTATGGCTCATTAGAATTAATTAATTGTTTTTTTTTTAAATAAAAATTTCAGAAGAAATACTAAACTTTCTCTAATATAAATTCCATAAACCCTTTTAATAACTTTTATACAATTTCCTTTCTTTTCTATTACTGGTTTTTTATAAATCTCTTTCCGATGCTTTCGATAATCTTCTACGAAAAATACAATAAATATTAACCTTTTTTATTCCATAACGGTAAAAGAAAAATATGGAATGAAAGAAGAGAACAACGAAATTTTTTTTTTGGAAATCATACAAAACGCTTGCTTATAATTAGTTTGCTACCGTCGAGAGAAAATAAAAATTAATCCGGTTGTCGAGGTTTGCGCACTATCGGTTCCGTCCCTTCATCAGTCATAACCTTGAATTTATTGATTATTTATGCTAAGCAAGAACTTTTTCAAAACTTCTTTCTTCTTAATTTATTCTTTTTCTTTGAACAAAATAAAAAGAACGAAGAAGAGAGGAAGTGGAGATACCTATCAATAATCGAAAAGGCTTAATCGAAATGGGTAACACTTGGATTTATCTTTTAAGTTAACCGGTGCCATATGATCGTGTGATTGTTATTTTAGACAACACTGTTTTACTCATCGCCGAAATTAACCTTTATCGAGACACGTAAAACATGAGTAGGCTTTAATTCGGAACTGAAGACTGACAGAAGATTGTTAGTGAAATATGATTTAATAAATTCGTTGTGAAATCCAGATAAGACGAGACTAGAATGGCGCTTCTACCGCGGATTATGTCTCTCAGAACTAACGTAATTACCTTAGCCAAACACACGGCTTCCTCCGGCTGAAATCCTTAGAACTGTCATAACGAACAGTAATTTCCGAACTAATGAAGATGTATAAAGTTTTACGTATAAAAAACCTCAGCCCAAACCAAAATATTGAATATAATTTGCGCGCTCCGAATTAATAAAAACTAATAAAAATTCAAATGAATCAAAATTTGAAAAAGACGAATAATGTAATAAAAATTCATAAAAAGCCGTTTATATTTCCCTGCAATTCCCAACGTCGCAAAAGCAATCATTTCTATTAAATATATGATTTTACTGACACCACGAAATTATTACTGAATCACAACAACTGGTATGGGAAAACACAAAATATTTTGCGTGATTAGGGTGGCAATCACAAAACCGTTCACAATCACAAAATAATCCGTTGTGGAAGCGCTCTACAAACAAATAGCTTAGCCCTTGCGTAATTTTTTTTGCGGCTTGTGTAAATGTTGGCATTGAAACGAAAATCCACTATTAAGTAGTTCAGTTAAAATTTAATCCTACAGAAATTTATTTTGCACGAAATATATTTCTGCAAAATGTCCTCATGTATGCGGGCCCTGATAATTCCAGGAACTGAAATTATTTATCAATTAAACCTCTGGTCTTCTTATTTACACGATAATTTTGCAAGGGGGCCTTTGGCCAGAACATTGATTAAAATTCTTTATTTATTTTATTTGCAACTGATTATTCTAGAAAATTAAATTACCAGCAAAACCTCCTCATCTGCGTGAAGTCTTATTTGCAGCATAAATTTTGCAAGGCGGCCTTTCGCCGCAGAATTGATTAAAACTTTATTTATTTTATTTGGCAACTGATAATTCCAGGAAATGAAGTTATCAACAAAACCCCTCATTTGTGTGAAGTCTTATATGCAGGATAATTTTGCAAGGCGGCCTTTGGCCGCAGCATTGATTAGAATTCCTTATTTACTTAATTTGGTAACTCCTGAGTTTTGTGAGGTTTTTATTGCAACCTCTAATATATATTCTGATATTACTTTCCGTTTTTGGGGAATTAATATTCCTACCTATGCAAAGTGTTTGCTGCAAATTACTCAAATTAAAAAAATGATGATGATATTTACGATGGGTCGTAAATATTCTTCCCCATATGTTATAAGATATGATATTTATTATAGCTTGGGATTTATTTTCATATAATCGTGACGCTTTAATAAAAATAAGATTTAATTTTTGGACAATCAGACCTCAAATGATCTAGAATATGTGATGAATTTCTTACAAACATTTTGAATAAAAATTGAACCTAGGACTGCCACATCATTTTTATTTAGTAAACTTATCGTATCTTCCTTTTGAATTCACCGAAACAGAAATTGAATCAGTAGATTACTATACCGCTGATTCTTTACATATTCCGTCTCGCCACAGGGTTTGCTCAGATCACTAGTGCCGCATTCTCAATAATTTTCAACCTTTGACTCTCAACAGTAATCACCTGTTAATGCCACAAAAAAGTTAACCTTCATTGTAAAGCAAAAAGCACGTTCTTATTTTGCACGTATTGCATATTATGCCTCTTGGTACGGTATTACCCTACCAATGGCAGCCTCGTGGTAAATTGGTGTGATAAATTCAGTAATATGAAAGCAGCAAACAGTAGCCACAATTTTGCATATAACTATAAAAAATCAGTAAATCTAATTTATTTTCCTTAGGCTTTCGAGAGGCTTGTCGAGGGGAGTCTGCAGAAAATAATAAATGCTTGATAACAATTTTGAAAGTTATCGTTTGTGGTTTAAGCCGCTACAAGTCAGCCATATTTGCTGTGGAATATGTAGCCCGATCATATATGCAAATATATATCCCATACATTGATACAATCATATATATAAATCTTTCATAATGTAGGCCAATAAACCGAAGACTGGGAGATTATAACTGAAGAAATTGAACTAATGGGTCTTTGTAATCGGACGAATCTTTTGAAAGAATGAAAAGCAGAAAGAGAGAGAATTCAGTAAATGACACGTACCTCTACGAGAGGTTTCGCAATTCTAGCGCATCAGCAGCAGCATTATCATACATTGTGCCGCAAAATCATTAACAATAAGAACATCAAGAAAAAGGCAAATAATAAAGAAGAATCAGTAGTTGAAGGTGAAGCAGAAGTAGAAGTAAAATAATAGCGAACCACCAACGCATTTCCTGCATGCCGTAAATGGAATGCTGTTCTTGTTGCCGCTGATGTTGTCAGGCGATTGATGTTATATCGTAGCCATTTCGTATGTGTGCTGTCCTTGGTGTTGTTGTCACTGAACCTGTTGTCGTAGCCGATTGTTTGGTGTTGTCCCCAGTGCTATTCCTGGGTTTTGTTGTTGGCATTCATTAGAATTCTGATTATTATTGTTAATATTGTTGTTGTTGTTATATTTTGTTATTGAGGGGTTATTGTTGATAGTGTTACTGCTGGTGATGATGGTGATGATGATGCTCCTATGATAACAATACATCGTTTAACTGTTTATTGCTAGGTCATTATAATGAACTTTTTTGCGGTAACATCGTTTTTCTTCTTAGCATTCTTTTGCCTTTCTCCTTATTCCTTTCCGTAACATTTTCAAACATCTAGTTGGATTTATTGTTATTGCTATTATCGTTAACGCTATTTTGGCCTTGATGTATTTTTCTCGTAATTGTTGTTGTTGTAATCTTTGTGGCAGATTCGTCACCTCTTTGGTGCTTTTTGACTTCTACATTCTACGATTACTGCAACCATTAATCATTATTATGTGCAAGATAATAATTTTATATGTTCCTAAATTGTTAGCATTTTTTATTCCTCAAAATAGTGTAATCAGCGTTATCTCAACTTTTTGATTAAAAATGAAACATTTTACACTTCAGAGGAATTAGAAGAGAGAACCAATAAGTTCCAAACAGAAATGACATAACGGATCATGGAATATAGTAAGAATTCCTGCCGAAAAAATGATAAATATTTGATAGAAATAAATGTTTCTTTTTAATTTTGGAGAATTTAAGATTAAAAGTCTTTTCAGATTTTAATGTTATGAAATTTCCACAGTTTTCCTCAAATATCAAATAGCTGTGAAACAGGAAAATCAAACAACAAAATCAATTACAAGCTCAATATTTTCTGAAAATTTTTCGAAAAAACAGACTCAGTAAAATCCTTCGTGCGGGGAAATAAAGAAATTAACGAAATTTTTTAAAAATTAAAAAATTGTACAAATCTCGTTATTGAGAAAATATGAAAATCTACTCAATATTTGTTTGACCTGCGACGCTATAAAATTATTTTTTCAAAATTGGTGGCATAACGAAGTTTAGCAGTCATAAAAAATTCATTCGATTCCCGCAAAATATCCGATAATTAGATATTTTGCATAATACGAACGTATGAGTCCAAATAAAGTAATTTGCTGGAATTGTTGGCGAGAATGGCAATAATAATGACGATCATGGTCGTGGTGCTGCCTGTCCTAATGTCTTTTTGGCATGTTCTAAAACCTTTTTGAGATGTGATGATGTCAGCCAACCGTTCTTTCTTGATAATCAATAATCATGAGCAGCCAACAACCGCCAACCACCAGCCATTAGTCGTCAGTCATCAACCATTACATACAGTATCAGTCAACACACAAACTCGCAGCGACAGCTCCAGCAACTTGTAGTCGCAATGACAGCAACAAAAAAGACATTTTCCTGGTAATACCAAACGCGCCGAATGTTCTTACCAAATTTACCTTTCAGAATAGCTTTTTTTAATGGTCAGAAGTCGCACAAATATCATGTGACATACTTCTTCAATCTTCAAAAATTTAGATTTGAAATTTAAGAATTTTTAACATTTCTTTAAATTTATATTTTTTTGTATCAAACTTATACGCTTTTTTTGCTTTTTAATAGAAAAACCATTAATGATTCAAGAGTGTTTAGGTATATTATATAAAAGGCGTGCAACATTTTATCTTGCACCTTGACTACTGCTGCTTTAGTAAAATCTATACCCTCTGCAGCGGTTGGAGCACCTGCTTTGCTCTCCCCGTAAGCTTGTGTGTAAGATTCCGATTGCTGATTGTTGCAGCTGCCGCTCCCAGTGTTCAAAAATCCAACATAGTGATAAAGTGGCAGAGACATAGAGATAGAGAGCGATATAGAGAAAAGGAGAGGGAAAGAGAGAGACGCATGATTTTCTAACTACCGTAACACTTCGACGAAGTAGTAAATATGGTTATGTTAGATAAAATTACTAACAGTTTTGTGGAGAGCAATAGCTATTGCAGTAACTCAAGCAGAAGCAACTACAAAACAACAGTATTAGTATGCAATTCATTAAACTCATGACCGACTCTTGGTATAATTTTCAAGTGCACACTACAACAACTTCATTCCTCTCATCATCAATAACTTCATTATTGCTAGCAAAATTATTGCCTTCATAATCGTTACGAACGTAGTATCACCATAAATTACCATCATCATCATTGTCATTATCATTATCAATATTATCATTATTATTCTATAACTATTAAAACGGGTCGGGCTTAAAGTGAGCGCGTTCTATGATAAGTCCATTGATGTTTTATTTTTTCCGTTGGATTGTAGTCGACTATTTCCAGTGCTTTTTAAAGCCAAACAAGAGGAAGCAGAAGAAAAATAAAAAAGTGGTCGGAGAAGAAGAGGAAGGGGAGCATAACAATGATTTGATTATTAAATTTTAATAATTCAACAACAAGTTTCGTACTCTCGTACATCAAGTTTTAATGAATCTTCTGTTTTTTTTCCTCAACTTCAGCTTTTATCAGAATATTCATTGAAGAAAACCGTTAGATTGCCTCGCATTGTAACATTCAAATATACACTAGTACATCATAAGACTGTAATTAGTTGAGAATATTAAGACAAAACTAACTTGGGAAATATTATTTAGTATTCTCGCTTATGCTTGTGCTTTTGTATGTATTTGTCTGTTTTGATTCAGTTGAGTTGTCGGTTGATTGTCGGTCAGCTTATGCACTCTACTTCTATTAATGCAATTTAAGTGATTATTTTAAAAATTCTGTATAGTAATTTAAGCTAGTTGGGAGTAATTACTCGCTTACGTGTTTTCTTCGGTGTTTGGAAAAGCTTACCTTCCTGATTTAGAATATACTTTTAGAATGTATCTGTTCAGTTCTTACGGAATACTAGAACAAATTTTCCATAGTATTCACTTTTTGATGTATTTTTAAAGAATAATAATGGGGTTTATCATAGAAAAATAAGTGTTCATTAAGGAAACACGAGAGAATAATTAAGATTTTGGACTAATATTTATTCTAGTTTAGGTGCATATGTTGTATTTAACTGTGGAATTCAGAGTCGTTCACACGACGTGTGAGAGAAAAGAGAGTTGGTCGACAGTGATTGAAGTATATGGTCCAAATATACCTCCACCATTCGACAAAATCGAATGTCGAAATGTTTAATATTTGTTTCTATCTAGATTATTTGTTGTCCAATAATATTTTTATTGGCAATGAAGTTAAATCAAAGTTGGTTTAATGATCCGTCATTCCTTCGAATTTCGAACATTACTAAAGTTGGACGCGGACTACAATGTTATAAAAATGTCAACATTGACTGATGCTGCAGTGTAGCCTGATCATAGGAAAGGATGATGATTGCGTTTGAATCCGACAAACCCGACAACAGCTATTAAACGAATTTATTGTATTATTCTACATTATAGAATAAAATAACTATTGCGCTATTAGACCATACTAAACGACATTGAAGCGATATTATAAATATAGATTTTTTAGTGAAAGAGTAAAATGTGAAGAATGTTCATCGGTATTCACCGGTGAATGTCCGAAATGGTGTATACCTGAAATATTTATACAAAGTCTTTTGTATAGAAAGTTTCTATATATGGCGGCCTTCAGCCGCGACAAGGATGACAGCCCCCAGTAGAATTCTATCGTACTAAACGAAATTTTCTTGTATTTACGATATATTCTTGCAATGAAATATTTGATCTTTCATCGACGTATTTGGCATGTCAATTTGAGTCTTCCACGGTGATATTGACATAAAATACAGTGCAATAATATTCCACAATGTGTTCAGGATTTTCGGAACTTTTCGAGATTTTTTAACTAAAAGCAAATAATTAAAGGGCCTGCATATTTTCTATTACGATATGAGGGAAAAAGCAATCGAATAATGAAATAAAAATAATAAATTATAAAAGCAAAATCTTAATGAAATTTAACATAAACAACAATATAAAAAATTAAAATTTATAAATGGCATGGAAGCATGGAAATCGATCTTCGAAGTCGTAACTAAGAATTAATAAGATTAGGTAAACGAATTAGAGAAATTAGTTTCCTGTTTTACCTTTTGTTATTCTTCCTGTTTTAACAATTCTTACTACTGCCATTTTCTAACCTTTCCCTTATTCTGTCTGTCTCTTCCTGTATCTCTTTCGCGATTTCTATCCTTCTCTCGCTATTTCGCTTACCCTCTCGCTATATCTCTCTCAGTGCTGATGATGTGAAAATTGGCTTTGGAAAAAGTATTAAGTCATAAATGATTAGCGTATTGAATACCGTATTAAGCGTGCAGTTATGTAATTTGTTTTGATTAAGAAAACCTAATCCGGAGCGTTTAAAAAGTAAAAATCTTCCGTTATTGTTGACTTTTATTGCTCAACGGTTTCAATTTATGTTTTTTTAAAAACAAAAATTTGCGAACGAATTCTAAACCATAAAAAATAGTAAAAACCATAATACTCTTTGGTTTGTTGCTATGACAATTCTTCGGTGTAGAAAACTATTTTTTATATTTAATTGTTTATAACAAATGCAGCAGCAGCACTTTTTGCTTCAGCAATTTTTCTAGAATATTTTGTATACTTCTTGCAAAACAATATTATTGGGCAATTATTGATATTGTTTTTATAGTTTTAATGTGCTTAGTGTTGACAGTATTGCTTCTTATTACTGCTACCGCTTTTTACGATTTGGATTGTCCACGGACGAAAGGACTGTTGGGTTTTATCTCGTTTAATCCGCAATTTGTGATGGTTACTACCAGTTGCCTCCACAAGCGTTAACAACAACGACAAGAACAAAGCAACAACAACAGCATGAAACAAAAGGCCTTACACAGGCTATCAACACTTTTGCTGCAAACGCTACCAGTCAGTTTCAGCTCTACGCTCAAATTTATGCATTTCAGTTCAATTCAGTTTAATTCATTTCAGTTCAATTCAATTCAATTGTTTATTTCAGTTCAGTTCGGATCAGTTCAGTTCAGTTTAGAGTGCTTTTCTTCTTCAGTGAAATTTAGTATCTTTGTTGTTGTGTCTGTTGCTTGTTTTTGTTATTCAACCGCATAAATCGACAAAGAAGGCCGTTGAAAGTCTATTTATTTGTCGGTCAATACGTCGGTCTATTGGTCTATTGGTCCATTGGTCTATTGGTCTATCGATCGTTACGTCCGCGCTTGGTCGCATCAACTCATAAATCAATCAATAACAATTTTAAAGCACCGCTTCTTTGTGCAGCAAAACACCAAGCAAAACATGCACAATTTATTCTATCTTTTATTATTGTTGGTTGCTTATTTTCTGTGTTTTACTCTTATGGCAGCTCTATTCATTTTACCGATCCGGTCCGGTGTCGGTCCGTTGTTTCTTTTGCTGCTGCTGCTGCATTTGTTATTTGTTCTCTTCGCTTTTGAACGACTTTGAGTAAAGCACAGAAATCAAATAAAACGTTTTTGACATTTAACTGCAAATTGTATCGTTGTTGTGCTTCTTACTGTTGCTTTCTCAGTGTTGTTGCCGGCATGGGCTATGAAGTTGCTATTGCTGAAATAGCTACTAATTCAGTAACTACTTTTTTTGCCGATCGACCTGCCTTCCATTCTTTGTCCAAATACTTGAAATATTATATTGCAAGTGCGTGGTTTTAGTCGCTCGTGGCGGAATTTTTCCACACAAAATTCAGTGGTGGCTACGACGGCGGTGGTGAAGAGTTACTACAATTCAAAACATTTTTACGCAATCGCATCATTTCAAGCAAATTCTTCTTCCTGACTTTGGTCAGTGAAAAGTAATTGATATCTAAAATTAAATTTAATGAAGGCCAAAACAACAAGAAAATACGGTAAAGAAAAACGTTGGTATTTACACATAGATAAAAATGAACAAAAGAAATGGAAGAAAAGAATGAATAAACAAAGAAGACAACAAGGAATAAAAGAAGAAGAATAGAAAAGCAAAAAAATTAAAAAATTTTAGTACCAAACGAAGGTCTTTGCCTTAAATCGTAAAATCGTAAAGTATTTTATTTCTGCTTGGAGTTATCGACAAAATGGCGTAATAGAAATATCGTTTAAATGCCAGTACAAAACCGAAATTCTTGCTAATTAGAAAAATTTAATTAGACAACCTGTTAATTAATAGAAAGGTGTTTTTCAGCTCAACGCTGATGCGTCTGAAAAAACTCCATTCTGGCATTATTCTGCGCAACTTTGTTACGTTTGGTAAACGTATCTTAAGATAAATAAAAAGATAATATCAATCAGAAGGCATTGTTGTAACATTATGTTGTGCTTTTCTGTCTTGCGGGACATATTGTAAATATTGTAAATAGATAAAACAAAGAACGTAGATCTTCTAAGAACCAACTGTAGTCATCATCAAAGTGCAAAAGTCTACTATAAGTTTGCACATATCGATTTTGTCTAGAAACTCAACCGAAGTATCTATTGCTAATAGATCAATATCCTAATGCCCACCATAGAGCTATATAAGACATTCCGAGTTGTCATCAAGACACTAAACCCAACAACATTAGCGTATGGAAAATATCGAAAGACGACGGATGCGCTACACATAATATGCAAACGCTGATGCTAGAATAATATCTAGTCTTCTAGTCTAGAAGGCTAGACTAGAAGACTAGAAGACAAAAATGATAGGAATACTTTCTAGGATTGTCGCAAAAATGGAAAAAATATCTAATTTGCGATCCATAAGAGGTCAATCAATTTAAGAATCGTGATAACTTCCTTTTCTTATTTCTTAACACCAAATTATTTAGGAAGTACAATACTTTACCAGAAATATAATTTCTGACCTAGAAAAAATGCTAAAATGATACTATAAAATAATAACGAAAGGAATGCAACATTTTTACGAGTTTTATCTTTCCTTACTTCTTTGTGGCTGATTGAGTGTTGTGGTGTGTAGCTTTTCAATACAAAATCCCCTACAAAAGTTCAAATAATTGTACGACAGTGTATTTGTGGTAATAATGTTTCAATTATGGTTGTTACAAAATAAATTTATAGCAATTTCATACTGTTTTCTTTAATTGCTTTCGCACTTGTGAGCAATATTATGACGACTATTGACGAACGTTTTAAACATTGCTACTTCTGTTGTAATTGGAACCTAACTACAATAAAAACAGCAATACCGAAGTTATGTATTTATAATGTCTTCATAATAAACCACGTAATATTGCAAAATTTTGTAAAGCCTTCAATTCTTAAAGTCCCATACAAGCACACACATTCAATCAACCCACACGCATTACTACAACTACTACACGCATTCAGTCCCTCTTATCAACAATCTGGCGGTGGGGTCCCTCCACCCACGTGGCGTTTTGTGTAGTTTTGCTTGGGCTAACAATTTCTTATTTCTTGCTATAAAATTTTACGAGTTTATCGCTTGAAATCGCTGTGATGAATATTAGACCGTTTGTTGTTCTGAAGTGTTATTACTGCAACAACTACATACTGAAGCAACAACAGAAATAATAGCAATAATATTTTTATTTACGCTTGTAATAGAAAAATCACATTTTATGTCGGCACGAAGTCAAAAACTGTCCCCTGTGCACACATACACAGCTCCACGCGGCTTATTGTTGTTGTTGTAAAAAATAATATTTAGAAGCTTTCATTATGCTTCAAACACGAACGCGAATAAGCACAAATTATGAAATAAAACATTTCCTGCTTTCAGTGAAAAATTGCCCCAAAAATGTGAAACGTTCTTCATCATTTCTCGAACCATAATGTATGTAATCTCAGTTATGTATTTATTATTATAATCTTTTTTTCGCTTTTCCAAACAAAACCAAAAATTTTAACCAATTTTAAACATAAAAATGGCCTCTAGCCCTCTGAACGATAATGAAATAAAAGCATGCACTTAAAATAAACCCCAGATGTTTTTTCTTCAATCGTTAGACACTAGCTATGGTTGTTTTCCTTTTTCCTATATTCGATAGTACGAGTACATACATTTTGCTTTTGATCTTTTATTTGATCGCTCGAACGTTTGGACTCACCTGCATGTGAATTCGGTTTCACCCAAACAAAGCTCTAAACAATCCCGTCTTGATGTCACTGGTACTATGCGTTTAGCATGTCCGTTCAGTCTATATCCCTGCACACGATCGACACACCAGGCACGTGCACATGGCCGTATACCAAGACATGATTTTTGCGCATAAATTGTGAATACCGGGAATTGTGATTTCGTTAGAGCACCTGTGGGAATAAACAAAAGAAAAATAAAGAATAAAAAGTTTAACAAAATGAGGAAGGCAAGCTGTTTAAAGAGTAAATAAAGCAAACAATAATAATAAAAGCATCAAAAAATGTTAATAAATTTGTTGCTTGTGAATATTTTCCTGGTTTGTTTCTTAAGTTTTTCGTTTCCTCATGATAATAGCCTTAGCTGATTTAGCTTACTTCCTCAGCTCTTATTACGAAGGTAAAGGGACTTATTACAAGAACAAAACTAACAACAAGTCATAATTTCTAATAGCTACAGTCACATTCATAAGACAATTGTCGATCGTCCATGATAATTTACATACCGTGTTTTATCACGAATTGCTTAAATTTTCTTCTAACTCCAACAAAATCTCTTAAGTTTAATTGGCCTTTCTCGCATATTCCGAATGTTGCATTATTTTCCTTTCCTCCTTCTTGTATTTTTTCAAAATTATTTGTGACTTCATGAGAATGATTAGTTATATAATAAGAAAACATTTACAATTATTTAAAAGCAACTTTTCTCTGAAACGAATATAAATGAATTCAGCGTAGTGGTAGAACCTCCTTCTATTATTTCTCCCAATTACTTCAGCCAATAAAAATATTTTGTTTATGGATTTACTACAATTCTTTCACGCCTCTTATTCATTAAATATTGTATGAAATTTATCGAATCCGGGATATGCACAGAAGCTTTCTCTTATTATTTCATTCTCGTTTCTGTCGATTTTAATAGGTTTGGGCGGCTTTAGTTCTAATCAATATTCCTCTATTGATTGCTTTACATTGGCTACATAGTTCGTCTAATTCACGTTTGTGCCTTTCTAACCATTATGTGTACAACTTCTATATATGAAAACCAACTTTTATGTGAGAGAATTCTCATCAAACTAACAAGCGGAATAATATAAAAGTAAATTGCTTTAAAAAATGAATCCTTCCGAAAAAAACAAACCAGAAAATTTCGAACAGCACTGATCACATGAATATCAGATTATATGTTTTTTTATTAATTGAATTTAACACAGTGGAGTAGATTGATTTACGAGCGATTTAATTGAAAACCTGTTGGCAGCTGTGTTTTTTAAGTGATCGATTATCATTTTGCTTTTGGAAGGTGGTTATGGCTGCGATCATGTGTGTGCGTGATTGTATTCCTTCTTTGTATCCATTTGTTTTTTGCGCTGTTTTATGAAATTAAATTATGCTATTTTAAGGTGTCACGCCTCCAAAATTAATTCACTTCACAAGCAGCAATTTATTAAACACTTGTTAAATCATTCGATATAATCAACCAAAGCAATCAACGAATACATGAAAAATATATTGGCAATATTGCTTCGTATGAAGGAAGAGTTAAAAAATGTCAGATAAAATCTGCTAGCAAACCTTAAGAGTAGTAAAGATCGTCACCAAATTTATAAGATTAAATAAATAGTTCAGTAATTTGTTAGTTTTCTGTACAGTAAAAACATAATATATAAAAAATATAACAGTGCTATATAGCAGAGTGAGTATAAAAGAGGGTTCAATAAGGAAATATTAACATTATTAACTATTCATTATATTAGTTATAAAACGGCAGAAAATTTGTTTTATTAAAAAACTTATATTTAGTGTTTTATAATTTCAGAGAAATAATGGCATTAAAGCCTTTAGCCGATATTTATCTACCTGGTAATTTATCCGCATTCGATGAGAAAAGTACACAAAGTCCTGTCTCGTAATTGACCGCGCGACATGTCTCATTATTTTGACACGCTTCCAAACAATCTGTCAGCATTAAAGTACCGGGTAAAGAATCGAGTAGTCTGCCCGGTGCTGAGAAAACATACCTGCAAAGATAATAAAAGTTTCTTAAGCAATTCAAAAAATACTTTTCTACAACGCTTAGCAATAAATTTAATTTTAGCATAAATTATTATTAATTAATTTAACGAAATTAACTTCTTTTTTGTTTAATTTCATCCTATTTAATCCTCACCCTTTTTCTTGTTTTTTCAGGTAAGTTTGGATGCAATATTAATTAATTTCTCGTCGCTTTTGAATAACTATCAATGTATATGTGTGGTAAGTCATTTTTTGCTTAGTTCTTATAACCTTCCTATAAGTTCTTGGTTCCATAATTAATTGCTTAGTTCTTTGAACATTATGGAACGTTGTATATTATGTGACTAGTGTCATTATGATAATAATTGTATCATTTTATGGTACTCATATTCGTCACATTTAAACGTCTCCAAAATAAATAGGTGATAACATTTATTGTCACTCTATATGACTATAACCTCTTGTAACCCCACTGAAGATAATATTATTTCGAGTTATTTACATGAATAGAACTTATGATTATGACTTGTGCCGTCATACCTCTCGCGAAAATATGGATAAAATGTTTGCGAGAGTGTTCTGAGAGTGGTTATCCCAAAATTATTATATATAACGATATTTATTACAATTTGCCACAAAGCCCATAATGATTACTAAGAATTATTATCTTTAAGAATGACCGCCGTTATGAGTGATCATTACGTGTGACCCCATGTAGAGCGATCATCCTTAAGAATGGTAGCCACTAAAAGTGATCACCAGTTAGTGGAACAGTTATGAAAAAGTATATATATTTGATAATTCCCAATAATGAGCCGATTTAGGTTATCCGTCAGTTAGTCAGTCTGTGGGTTTCCGTCTGTCTGGAGTAATCACGACCACAGGAGAACAAAAAGAGATATTTGTGAGAATGCAAATGAGACATGAAAAGGGATGATAACCACGCCTACTTCTAATAAATAATGTGAATGTATATAGTGACAAAAGTTTATCCCAGAAATCACCCCTACATATTGAATTATATGCAAACAATGGACGTTGTTCTCCTGCCATCAGAAAGAAGATCGCATTACAGGAGAACGAATGGAGGTTTTGTCATGAAATGTAGCGCGAATATTCTCTGTTATTGATTGTAATTATGACAGAAAATTTCGATGCTCGTTTTTAAATCTTTATAGAAAATACAATTTAGATCCTTATAGAAATTAGAAGCTGAAATTTTGTGGCCGAGGTGGCAGTGTCGAACAACATAAATCCAACCAATCCAAACAAAGTAGAATGAAAAAAGACACTGAAGATAGCACAATGCTGAAATTGATCTCATTATAAATTCGCAAAAGCTAGACATAGTATGGTCATCATTAAAAAATGGCATGCGTTCAATTTTTGAGAAACGTTTTATAAGATTTCTAACATTAGGAGCGTGCATCGCACACCGAATGTGCCAAACTATAAATTTTTACCAAGTGTGTAGGGTATACTCGCTTCGTCAATGCCGAAGTTAGCGCTCCTACTTGTTTTTCCTTAATAAACCGCTCCAATACAAGAATCTGTTCTTTAAACGGAGATATAATTTTAATTTTCTTCTTCTTAAACGTCTCTATCATTTCCTGAAGTGATTTTCTTTTACGTAAAAGGAATTTAATAGAAATTTACAGAGACCTTAAAAGTAACAACTTACTTCACGTTATTACGCCATTATCATTTCTAGAAACTTTTTATTGCGACAATATTTTGTTCTTTAAGATGAATTGTCCTGACGCTTGCTTCAGCCGACAATTTCTATGATATTGTAAAATATTTAAAAATTTTTTCAACTTTGTTGTTCGATTGAGTCCTATCGTATTTTGTAGTTTTTCTCCCATTTGCAGAATTCTGGTTATTTTAAATGAAGCTATGTAGAAAATTTTGCTAGCGAAAAAGCTGTTGCAGAGACATTTATTCACGTTGACGCGTGAATTCTAAATCTCAGATGCGGATAATTGTTATTGTTATCGTTAGTTGCCAATAAACTAGAACCATAAAAGTTTTAGAGAAGTTTTCTGACTTTGTTCTTGTAGTTTCGTTTATATTGATGGAAATTTGTCACACATAGAGCCAACGGGGAAATCTTACGTCTAGAGATTTTATTAGAAATTTTTGCATAATTTTCATGCCGTAAATTGAGCTCCTGTCATTTTGAGAGTTTCTTGATTATAAATACTACGGGGTTTCTACCAAAAGACAAATCGAGAAATACTCGTATAGTGAGTTCGAATTTTCAACAAATTAATCTATTTGGAATGTTTATATCATCGCATAGCGTTTTCATTGAGACTATTCAAAGTGACCTAGCCATCGACATTATCGACATCAATACCATTATCAAACACTTACCCTGTAACAATCTCAAAGCCCATCATATCCGATTCGCATTCTTCAACGCCATTGTGACCACCTAGTTCGACATTTGCAATATTCAGCTCACTAACATCATAGTGATCATTTCCTATGTCGATGTCCTCAACACTATCCGAAGGCGTTTGCTTCTGTTCCTTAGATAATTGATCGACTGGAATTGATTGAGCTTTTAGTTGAGCGTTGGTAGACGATGAAGAAGATGCAGACGAAGATACTGATGAAGGCAGAGATGATGGTAACGATGCGAAACCACTTTGTTGCTGTTCTAATGCTGCTGGTATTGCTGCTGCTTCATTTGTGGCGCTCTTTGCTTCAACGGTTTCAAACGTTGATTGATCAGTTTTTAATAAATCAGATTTTTCATTATTAAGGAGCGTAGTGGCACCAGCGACGGAAGAAGAGGCAGCTGCAGCTGGAAGAGCAACATTTAATGCAGCTGGTCTTTGAGCTGTCGCTGGATTTGGATTGGCTATTTTTAACTGTTGTTGCTGTTGTGCGACTGGTGACGCCTGTGATGATAAGGACGATGATGGCAAGAATGATGCTGAAGATGTTGATGTTGCTGGTGGTGATTGTACTGGAATTTGAACCAGTTCACTGCTGGTGGCGGTATTAGCCAAATTGTCATTGTTGTTGATTGCTGCTGCTGAGTTTGCTACTGCCGCTGTTGCCGCCGACGATAATGATGATGATGACATAGCCACATTATCTATTCGCGATCGACGTGCTCCATTTACTGCTGCAGCAAACAAACAAATTAATGTTAGATGCAGAAGCAGTCTTGATTTAATTGCTGTTATTCTTGGGGTTGTTATTGCTGGTGCTGATTTAAACATCGTATCTCCATCCATGATTTTTATTACTGTCAATATCGATACGGTTGCTGCGATTACTACTACTACTATTAATGTGGTTGTTTTTGTTTTTATGTGAAAATTTTCTGCAAAGACAAAAGCATAAATTCGAAATTAAAGCGATTCAAGAGATATTGATAACTAATGGAAAGTAAATGAAATCAACGGAATTTATTGACAGCATTGTTGATGTTGTCGACCATTATTTTTATTTTTCCTGTAGTTTTTACTGAAGGCTGTCGTCTTTGTTATTAATGTTGTTGTCGTTATCGTTTAAAAGTTATGCGACCAAAATAATAACAGCATGTAACAAATAATTTCTTTCTTAAATCCTGTTTCCGATGCTGAGAACTAATAACAAAGAAAACCAGTCTATATATTCTGAGCTGTTTTTTCCATTAAAAACATGTTTCATCCATACAAAATTTTATGTGATTACCAGACAAATATAATCGATTACATTAAAATTTTCTACTACTTCGGTAATAGTGGCTGGAGGATCTTAAGGCAAGTGGTGAAATTTACCCCTCATATCTGTTAAAAATCCTCGGATCCGTTAGCTAACAAATGGCACCCCATGAGGAGCTATGGCTTCAACAGTTGAGAAATAATTCATAACTTGAAATGGCACCAATTAGTGAAAACCGCGATTAGAAGATCAAATCAAAAATATTGACTTGATATTTCAACCAATGTTTCAACCATCGATACGATATCCCAGCTATTGGTGTGAAGGCACAAGAAAAACTAGACCAATTTGATGCAGCCATCACCAATAGCGAAGAAAAGCGGCCAAGGTAACGAATCAAGAATGGCCGTAGAATCCTGATGAGATCGTGAGGAATTATTGTTTTCGGGGAAGGCCTGATAACGTGTTTCATAAGGCTCTCTCTATCTCCCCTCTCTCTTCAGTTATTTCTTAAGTTCTACATATCTTGCCTACCACTTAATCATCTCCCTCTACCATCTATTTAATTTCATTTCCTCTACAGAATCTCCTTAGCGTCTATCGATTGCTCTCCACTTGAATCTATCGGTTTTACTGATCATGCCGATCTACACGACAGGCTTTTACCACTTGTTCACTGTTAGCCACCCACGCCCATTATTTTTAAAACGATAACAAGCTCAATGTAAAAAGTTTCACAAAGTGAAATAAATAAAGTAACGCAGCATCACGTAATGCGTAGGCGACATGATACGATACACGTTGAACATACGCAACAGAAATAATCGTAACAACGAATGGCATACAAGGATGACAATGATGTTCTTGCTTTATTGTTCATGCTCTTTACATTTTCCTTCGTTTCATCTTTCTTTTACTTGGTTGTTAGCTCTTTCGCGCTCTTTCAAGAGTGAACTGATCGTGCTATTTTTGGTTGATCGTGGTTGATCGTGGTTTTGGTTTTTAGTTTGGAATCGTAGAAGAAAACACAATCATAAATTACAATGACGACAACATCAAACAACAGCGGCAGAACCCACGGCGTTAGAAAAAAAATCTAATTTCCAAGGACATCAAACACAATCACGCCATATTCAGCTGTATCGTATCTGAGTAGCGTACCGCCATCCAACTGTCTCTTACGACCGACCTTGCCATTTCTGCAACTTGTTCCGAAGATTTCCTAGCTGCTGATGATGGTGGCAATGATCATCGTACTGATAGCGATGCTGATTAGCTTCGAAAAACTACAACTCCAGATACTTCAGCTCGAGCTGATGCAGCTGCGGAAAATGAGTGAAATTATGATAAACGAAGTGAAGGGGATAAGATAAACCTGCAGAGAATTAGGATCACTGGATCGCTGTGTGCGTATGTGTGTGGGAGATACCTCTAACAACAAACTTTAAAGATATAAAAGCAACGTTGATCTTATCGGCTGTTGTAGATATTGTTGCTATATTTTTTTGTAACTCTTGTTAAAAATTTTCTGCTACGCGTTTGCACGTGGGTTGGCCAGCATTGGCAGCAATGTAATTGAGAAATTATTAAGAAACAAACAGGCCTGTGACAATGTTCTTAATCGCAATTCTTTACAATGTCAAGCTGAATTTGTGAAAATTTTGACAACCTTGTTCATTACTTATCCGCCAATTTGTCTGGTTCTAGTAGACGTTTCCAGTGTAATAATTTTGAATTGAATTCAAATCAGAAACTTCATTAAATATTACTGAATAAATTGAATTATGTACTGCCACAGCATTGAACAAATGTCACAGATGACGGTTTTATTTTAATAATATATTAATGCATAAACGCTAATTGCAATATCAGGCTTTGTCTTTACGAGGTCATTGGAAGGATGATTTTATAATGGTAATCCCTTCGTTGGAATTATGAAAATTATAGCTTTCGTCAGTTTGATGGAAGGTCGTTTCTCTTTAGACACTACGAGTAAAACATGCTTCTAAAACCGATTTTATATACTGCCATTAAATATTTTAATATTAAATAATCTCGACCTTAAAGGTGCAGATATACGATACTACCAAACCGATGATACAAATCGAAGTAAATATCAACAAAATCCTGAGTGCACTTTAAAATTGTAGAATAAAAAAGTCATAGCTATTATTTTTTATTGTTTTCTAATGCTTTTATATTGCTTTTTTGGGGCGTTACCGCCCTAAGAAAGTTATTGTTTGATAAAATATCTGAAATTATTTAAACTAACTGCAGACAATTGCGGCGGCGATGTAGATTCCGTAAGCGCCGTTTAACTGACCAATACGAACAGCCAGCCAGTCAGCCGTTTTTGCAAATTCTATAGATCACCAAACAGCACCGACGGATAGGTAGGCGGTGCCAGCTTGTAGTTTGTTGCTCATGGTATCAAATCTTATCTACCATCACAACAAAAGTTTTCGTCCTTAGACAAATTCTCGATTCTTCTTTTCAACATCTCTTTTCCCTTCTTGTTCTTTCTCATCGTTGCCTGTTTTTCTACTTGTTTGTACATCGTTTATCTCTTCCTCACCTAATCTATTTTTTTTATTTTTCATGTTTTCTTGATCGTAGTAAATTTATCTCGGAATACAAAGCATTAAATTAGTTGCTACGAAGGACTAGTATGCAAAACAAACCGTGCTTAGTAAATGATAATATCTTCCACTGCCCTTGCATATCTATTTCCTTCTATTTCCTTGAATATAACTTCAGTTTAGTTGGGTTCTATTTTAGTGTACACGTTTATAGCTGAAGATGTCCAAGGCTGATTGGGAATTTCTAAAGTGATAAATGTCTTCAGTCCTTTGTGTTAAGGCAAATAGCTTTAAAGTGGATTAAGATGACCAAACCAAAAAGAACAAATAACTTTGAGTTTGATAGAGAAACGAACTTCTCTAAATCGCGAAGTGTTAGTGCTTTTCTTTGAAGCGGTTTTGATGGAATATAATTCATAATAGATATATAGATTTTTTTAAAATATTGTTGTTTATCTATATCCTAATTTAGCATTATATTTTTGAACGAGAAATGAGAAATTTTAATTAATAGTAATTTACTTCATTTATAATTTTATAGTCTTTGCAATTTTTTTAATTAACCAAAAGAGAACCGAAATTGTGCTTTACCTTATTAACGAAGAAAAATATAAATATGTTGAAATGCATGATGCAATACTAGAATTTTAAAATGGTTTAAGACAAATAAATGGTGTATGAATAAAAGCAAATTAATTAATAATTAATAAAAGGTCCATGGTAGGATTTTTCGTTACCTCTATCAATTTCAAAAACAAGAAACCATTACCTCTACCACTTCCTTGACAGCACCAACATTTACTAACAATCAACAACATTAGAAAGACTGCAGCACGTTGCCACAACTTCTTGTATGGCATATACAACCCAAACACTTTCATGCGTATCGTAAGCATCGTTGTCGTTGTTGTTGTTAACGTTGTTTCAGTGGTATATGGACCATGATTTCTCTTTATTACTTTTATTTCGGTTTTTGTAATTTATTGATAATGTTGTTGTTCTCTTTGTTAGCTTTAATGCTGGCATTATTGTTTTCTTGAGAGTTTCTTCTTTTTTGTTTCTTGATTTGATTTTGTTTTTGATTATTATACACAATAAATACAGCCTGAATGAAATCCAGTATAGAACCACCATGAAGTTTATACTACGTCTAATAACTCCCTTCTCTTCTTTTTCCTTCCTCACATCCCTCTATCCTTTATATTCCTGCTGATTTTATGCAAATCTTAATATTCCAGTCGTCTATTCTGCGTTTTTTCTGTACTTCCTTTGCTTTTTCCGTCTTTTTTCCTTATCCCTTTGGTATCTATTACCTTGTTAACCACAAGGCTGATACGCGTGGCATCTAAGTGAATTAAGCTACTCCAGCTACTTTTTAGACTGATCTCCCTGGCAGCGTGTATGTTTTATCTGGCATTAAATAGCTCGGTACTTAAACTAATGAGTTGACATTAAGCCCCGGATATTTCTGCCGCTGTTTTTAGAGCTGTTACTAATGTTGCTGTTGTTATTGCTCTACGCTTATTGCCAAGCTTATGATCCTGAATTAAACAACTCTATACGTTCATCGTCATCATCATGATCCTTCAGCCTTAAGTCATGAAAAAATGTTTATTTTACTTTAGAGTTAACTTAATCACTGAAAAACGAATCGAATTTCTAGTTAAGAGCATGAATTCTGCAGATCTGAAGAATGTTTTGAAATTATGAATTCTGTAGTAAATAGAGAACAGTGGCATTATCGGAATGTTTAAGGTATTTACCCCAAAAATATCTCTATTATGGTGTTAGTTAATTAATAGCTCTCTAACCTATCGTCTTCCCTACGCCTCCCTTCACCTCCCACAGTACCTCTACCCTTCTTTCCAACTGATATCTAACTCAGATTATTAAATGTAAATGGAAGCTACCCAAGACTCAAGATCCTGCGTTTTGTCTGCTTTTAAACATCGCCTCGGCCTTTGGAACAAAAGATCGCAACGAAAATTAATGACTCAGAGACGATCTGTAGAGTCAGAAGAAAAAGCTTCGCATAAGTAATCACTTTAACTTAAAAGGAATGAATCAACCACTGATGTTCCCTGCGTTAGGCCGGAAATATTTGACCATTAATACAAATTGATAAAATAATCCATTGCAATTTGAAGCCTTCAATTCCGCTCGTATATGTGTGCATTTCTGTGTGTATAGGTGCACATATATGTATGCGTATGTGTGTGTTTGAGAGTGTGTACGTTTTTTTCTAAAAAGCGGCCCTTTATTTTTCTCAAGAAGATTTAAATGTGCTTTTGTTTGCAACAATCCAACCGAACATTGCCCCACTTGAAGCAGCAACAAACCTAACAGAGGTCTTCTTTTATATTTTAAGTCCTTACTTAAAAAGGGAAGATTACGTTAGCCAAATGAAAGAAAAGAGAATCCTTTTCCAAAACTCATAAATTTTTAGTGTTCATTTATTTTACCGAAGATGAAACCAAAGCTGACTCGAATCAAGTAACCAGATTGTCAGCGATTTAAAGAATTGCAGCAGATGGCTGTAGAATTCAGTTACAGAGAGATATAAAAATAACAATAAAACACGCAAACGCACTCATTCGTAATCATTTTCCTGAAGATTGTATCTTCTAAAGAAAGCATGGAGGAATCATGCATGATATTCATACATGGTTCGTGCACGAAATACTTGGTGTATTTGCGACTGTTACCCACAGATCATCAATAACTAAGCTGACAAATTCGGAAGGTTTTCACGTGATAGTTGTCGCTAGAGATCGACACGTGAGGGAATTGTCGTTGATGACACAAGAATGGATAAGTTGAGTGAATTTTCCTTTAATAAATTATCATTTGCCACATGCGAGATTTGCATACAAAACTGATTTCTTTTCTCTTCTTCGTTATTTATTTTGCTCGCTGTGAACAATTTATGACGTCAATTGCGTATGTATATCTCGACAGACTTCATTGTATTCGAATATTTAATTGAAACTTATTGAACTTCGTTATTTTTTATTGTAATTTTATGCGATACGCGCGTCTTGTGATTTGTGATTTAGAAGGATATCTGAAATTGTATTCATTTTGGAAGCAAAGGGAATAAAAAGAGGAAGGGAAAGAGGAGAAGGATTGAAGAGCAGATATACGCAGCACCATTGTCTCAGCCTCTTTTAAGTTTCTCTACTGCTTTTCTGAAAAATACAGGTCGCCCTAAAACCGTTCACCTCTATTTAAAGAGGGTTTTGTATTCGAAACATTTTTTTAATATTTTTTGAAAGTAGTCTTAAACTATTTAGTTTTATTTGAGGAGTTCTAAAAGACTCCTTAATATCCCTTCGAAATCGCTATTACTCCTATTTATTACTTTTCAAAATTTCTTTAGCACTCTTAGTGGAAGAGAAGAAAAGTAGTAGAGAAAGGCACTAAGAATTTTTAGTAACTTTCAAAGCAAATCAGATATCCTCACAGTTATTTAGTTCAAGTCCTCCTTAAGAGGTTTCAGTCCATTTGAATACATTTTGTCATTTACAATTTACTTTTAATTCATTCAGTAACCTCTTAAAACCCTTCTTTCCTCTGTTTTGAAAATTTCTTGGTTCCATCGCATGAAAATGCCTGCAAATGCCTAAAAATTTCTCCAAAACAAAGACTTCTATATTTCAGAAATACTTAATGCCTTTCAAAACCCTTTAGTACCCTTTAGTACTAGTACTAGTACTAGGGACTCAACATACCTGAACTCCTTGTGACTCTTCAAAAATTCATAACCAATTTCACGGCACTCTATTACTTCTTTTGTTTAATTATTTATTGCCTCATTTCCATCGAAATATTGTTGTCTATTAAACGTTTATGATCTTCTCGCCCATCGTTCCCCGAGCGTTTCCCTCTTGGGTCGATTTGATTCGAGGTCCGATTGAATTCTCACAGTTTGGGGCCTGACACAGTCACGTCTTTGTTCTTTGTTAAAAAACTTATTTAATTGTTTTGGGATTGATTGTGTTTAAAATGTTTTGGAAATGCCTTAAGAGATTGGTTTTTAATTTAAAATCTTTTGACCTCCATATTCGTACTTTTTTCTTCTCCTTCTCTACAATATTTTACCGTTCACAATCCACGTTTTTTGGAAATATTCAGTACTTTTGGATTTTTTTTTCGTATATTTCTTCCTGTAAACCCTCCTCTTTATTAATAATTTATAAAGAATAATTGAAATAAAGCCAACAGCAACTCTTCTTTTAAAGTTTTCTCAGTCCGGTCGAAGAAAAATTTTTCAATCAAGATGGTCGTGTGTTTTTTTTTTTTCATAATTCGTTAATTATTTTATTTTCGTAGAATATAATTACGCAACGATTATTCCAATAATAACGATTGAAATTGAAATTTCATTCTTCCTTCGCTTCACTTTTTCTTTGGTTATTTTCATTCATATTCTTGTTGTTTGAAAACTTCTCTAACTTTGCCTTCACTTTTTTCTCTATTTTCAATAATCGATATTCCCTCACTCTGCGCATCATTGACGTCCCGCTGGTGCAATAAGAAAGAGTTATGAATGATTTTTTCTTGTATGATTTTTCTTATTTGGTTGTTCGACTTATGACTTATAAAGGGAAGCCGCACTGACCCATTTTTGAGAAAGTAATTAATTTTTTTGCTGTTTTTTTCTGCCATAACATGAACAGTTTTAAAGCGTGCGGGACTTGACGTTCTTAATATCGATTCATAAAAAGTCTTTTACGTGGGTTTTGGCATCGTTGCTTTTGCGCCGCCCCTTCCTCCACCTGGTATTTTGGTTCCTTTTCTTATTAACAGATACGTACCAGAAGTCAAGTCCGCTAAAGTCAAGTATGAAAATAGACTACAGCAGAATTTTGTTGTGCTTTGAAGTACTTGGCGATACCACAGACTCCGTCAACACCTTCATCATTATCATTGCTGCTGCCACCAATATCGACGCTGCTGGAATTCGAAATGACATCGTTCACGTGCGGGCCAGGGTTGTTAACTCGTGTGACTACAGAGGGGTGGGCTTGGAATAAACATGCAGAGTAATTTCAGATAGGAGTATTTTATCCAAAGTAATTCTTATGCGTTAAATAGAATGTATTAAAATTTGGAGCATGTTTGCAAGAAGAAATACTTGAGGGATTTGTTTTAATTGCGACTTTAGTCGACAGAGGAAATCTTTTAAAACAACAAAAATATTTAGATAATTTTGGGTTCTGGTAATAAAAATTATATCTTTAACTTGCGTTTAAAACTAAATTCCTGCATTAAATAATTTTAGAAATTTAGAGAATATGAATGACAATGCTGGAATTTCCGAAAAGACAGCAAAGAATATAATAAAAAAGGTATATCCAAGCAGGGGAAGGTAGATATATCAAAAGATTCATTACAGATACTAAAAATATTCTAGTAGTTAGTAATTTAGTATTGCGTAAGAGAAATCGTACGGTCTTCCCTTTGCATTATGTTTTTGCATTAATAAGATTTATATTACACAGATACACGTCTTTAAGATTTTCCATAGAGGCACTCCTCTTTCTGCTGCACGGAGCTAAAAATCTTCAGAAGAGACGATATTATGATTATTTCAAACACCCACTTTAATCACCTGTTGAAGGTCGTGGTATCGTCGGTTATATCCTTTCCAATTCGGGCACACTAACCAAATTGGAATAGTTCCAACTTAACCGAATTTAATGGTTCGAATCATTCTTACATAGACATATATTTCGCTGTCAATAAAATCAATAAATATATTTATAGAAAATATCACTCGATAAAATTTTTTCAAAAAATTTTCCTTCACATAACAAAAAAAAATTAATGGAAAGAATATGATTTTAAGAAAATGGGGGAGAGAAAGCAGGAGTATTTTCACAAATTTTGTACTCCAACGAAGAGCGTAGAAAGTCCTACGTACGTACGAAATCACAGACAAATCAAGTAGTTTCAGGTTACAACAATTTCTTAACCTTCTCAACTGACCCAAGCAATTTTTGGCAAAACGTGCAGCTGTTTATGTTTGCTGTTTCAAAAAAAGAACAAGATAAAAGATAACGATGGCTGGTGATAGTTAATGATGCTGGGAAAAGAAGATCACACACTCATACATACATGTGCAAGCAATCTTAGATGAGATTACGTTAGAGAAAGACAGTGATTGGAAAAACAATTGGTTTGTGTTATTTTTCCCGTGTAATTTTTTGTTTTGGTGGGTGTTGTTGTTGTTATTGTTTCTCTTTCGCTGCTTTGTTAAAAAATGCAATACATATTATCATTTTAGATGTGCTTCGATGCAAGAGCACCAGCAACCTCAACAAATGAGCCAAATCTAAGAAATCATATATATTTTTTTCCGGTTACCAACCTTTTTTTTTGTTTACATTTTTCCGGCTACGCTTTTCGCGGTTGAGTTCTCAACATAATAATTTTATATTATTTTGCAATTTAAGTCTAACTTTTGAACTTTTCTAATCATGCATCAAAGATTGTTTCTAATGCAATTTAATCAAATCTCATCGATATCGATTGTGGGATCGATCATTTTCTTAATTTTGTTCTTGTATTTTCTCATCGATTCTAGTCGCGTCCGCAATCATTTCGATCAATCTGAAGGCCATATCATTAATAATATGATTACGATGGTACCATTTTAACTTCCTCACCTTCTTCTTCTTCTAGAGCTAGTTTTCACGTATTGGCTATTACCTCTCCTTTATGTGGCGTTCGCTTCCTTGATTATTTATTTACTCCTTATTGTTCCCTCTCTTCTTTCTTCATTGGCTTTGGTGGTGCATGATGACTCTGATGGTTTCAAATTTACAAATTCTACCGCAACGAACAGTTAATTTTTTTCCTCTTCCCCCCTCCTACTTCTTCCCCCTCGGTTTTTCTATTCTGTTTTATCCTTCCTCTTTTTGTTATCCCTCCATTTTTCTTTTTTGTTCCATTGATTGTTGAGATTATTCGTGACTGTTACTGAAGAAGCATTTTATTTCTCACTCCTCTCACTTTTTCTAGTCCTCTAACGTCATTTTTTTCACTCATCTTCCTCCTATTCCTCCTGTTGTTCATGTTTTATTGCTTCGAATTGCTTACATTTATTTACTCCTCTCGCCTTTAACTTTCCATTATTGAAAAGTGATATTAAATTGCTTTATACCACCACCACCATCGTTATTATCGTCTATCTTGGTCTCTATCAGCGCAGCAAACCGTCACCACCATCGCCACCATCGCCACCATAGCCATTATCGCCACACCACCATCTTGTACCTAAAGGGTATCTCTGGGTAAACGAATTTACAACAATTTTTCCTTTAAATTATCTATCGTCGTAACGTCAAATGTACGTTACCATCGTCATGACCATCGGTTTAGTCATTTCTACCATCATCGTGCTTTACAGTTAAATTTTATCATGTAGCACTTTGCTGTATTTTTTTGTTGCTTTAGTTTTTGTTATTGTTATTATTATTGGTTTATTGTTGACGTTGTTGCTGCTGTTGCAGGTTAGCGCATGTCTCTAATATTTCTTGTTTGTGATCATAGACGTTCGTATATTAACAACAACAGCAACAACACCAGCGACATGAACAACTAAAATATTGGAAGAATAAATGCTTAATAAAAAATTGGCGCCAATGCTAGAAAATCATTTTGGAAAACACACAAACACACAACACACAAACGCAAAAACGCAACGTAAACCTTGGTGATTCTCACTTGATGGAAAGTAAAATTCAGTCAATGATTTCCGGGCGAAATAACAAAAATTCTTAACTGCAGGTTTCACTGATTGATAATAACAATAATAATAATAAAATGGAAGAAAAACTATAAGTGGAAATAAAAAGAAGAACTTGAATTCTTTTGAAGAAAAAAAGAACGGTTTTTCTTTCCAAGTTCGAAATTTATTTTACTTTAAATTAATTAATTTTAATATATTTTTTCGTCATAAAAATATAATAAACTATTTTACAAATAAGAGAAAATAAATTTAGGCAATTAAAATTCTTTGATTGAAAAAAATTTTTTTTGTAAAGATATCATAAATTTTTTGAAACACTATTGAAACGACTTTGAAAAATATTAAATAGACAATAAAACGAAGTGAAGCGATATTATTACTGGATGACAGTGAAGTAATGAGGAGACGATTTGAGTGGGGTTCCAAACTACTGAGATGTGACACAAATGTCTGACAGTGAAACAACACTGAGATGACATTTTTACAACATTCAAGCGGCAATGAAGGTACATTGGTACCTCATTGTTACAAAATATGAGTACGAACATATATATATTTACGCTATTTGTGTAAGGTACTGTAGTACTCTTAGTAGTGATTGATATTGGCACGATATTTTGATTAAATCAAAAGAAAAGTGTCGCATAAAATAGCCTTCATATGCATAAATTGCAAATGCATAAATAGGTGATTGACCAATGTGTTGCTGCTGTTGTTGTTTTTGTTAATATTATTGGGCTCAAGACCAAAAACTATCGAAGTAATCATAGCTGAGAAGATTTATTGACGTTACTTTTTCAATTGAGGACATTTTCTTCAGCCTCTTTCTAACTTCAAACATGTTTGATTGTCGCTCCAGGAGTGAGTATTGAGTATTATCCTTCGAAACACAAAATATACTTCGATCAATTAATCCAAAAAAAATTATAAACGGGCAGAGGAAAAACTTATCAGCCAATTAAAGGCTATTAGCCAATTACTGCCATGGCCCATACTGCCGGTGATTATTCTTCCCATTTTTCCCTTTTCCCGTTGATTATTACTTAAAGACTTAATTCTTTTATTCCCTTCCCTCAATTTTATTTAAACTTTTATGACTTCTTTTTCACTAAAACGTAATATTGTCTAATTGTTACTTAATTTTGCCGTCGTCTCTTATTTCTTACGCTGGATCGCGTACGTTTTTGGCATACAACACTTTTACTCTCCGTCCACGTTTATCTTCTTTATTCTTTCTCTCGTGATGTGTGCTTTAAGGCATAAAAACCAATTGGTTTTTATTGCCATCACTACCAATTCCTTTCGCTTCGCTGACTTTGGTATTGTCGTCATCTTAATCTTCATCGACATTATGAACAGCATCGAGCATCGAGATGGAAATGTCGATGATTGGACGATCTTGGTAGTGTCTTTCCTTCTTTCTTTCTTCATTCTTTTCATTTCCGCCATTATTATCACCAACTTTGTCGTCATCGAAATCATCGTTATTATTATCATTATTACCGTCACAATAATCACCATTACTTTCTGATGCGTTACCTCCTTCACACATCTTAAGTTTCACCTGACTGATAACTTTTTTTGTTGCTATCTTTGCTTCATGTGCTTTTTTTGTACATAATCGATGCATCGTTCATTGAACTATTCCCATCGTTGCCACCATCATTGTCGTAGTTGTTGTTGCTTTTGTTGATGGTGCCAATGCTGATGTTTGACGTAATTTCCTTGAGGTCTTTTATTTATTCCTTAGAGTATTTATTCGTGCAATGTTGTGTGTGAGTGTGTGTTTGTGTGCGTTGTATTTGTGCCGTAATCGCTACATGTTTTTGCTGTAGCTGCTCTCACTTCAACCCGTCTTAACTAAAAATATCGATAGCTAAGTGTTATTGCAACAAATTTATAATTAGTTTTAATGTAGATTTTAAAAAGATTGCAAAAACGGTCTTAATTGTCACCAACTGTTTTTTATAATTCTCATTATTATTCGCATCGAATCGTTATCATCTTCACCACAATGGACGATTAAGTAATTGTCCCATTACTTCGTTCATATCCAAACACATTGAAATAAATTTGATCGCGCAAAAACTTAGAGAAATTGTTCTCAGAAATGTCACCGTTATCCAACTATTTACTATACTCTCAATCAGAATAAATTAGTTATTTATAAATTAAAAAATAATAAACTCTAAACTTAAAAAATATCACTCTATATGAAATTCAAGCAATCAGTTGAAGTCGTTATTCTTAACTAGGAATGACTGGTGGCAAAATTGCTTACTGATAATCTTTCTGCGTTCTAGAATGTTTAATTTTTCAATTATTCTTAATCAATATAAAACAATACGTCTGAGAAGAGTTGTATATTATTTCCTATTAAAAAGGTGCTTTAGCTTCTTAAAACCGACGTTTGAATAGTGAAAGCTTGTTACGTGCGTTAATTTCTTATTCTGCGATAAGTTCTGAAAAATCCAATTTTACTGAATTTCATAACTAACTTTTCAAATCTTGAAAATGCGACCTTCTGACTTCAGGGCGGTCTTCAAATTTGTTCAGTAAGATGTGTCGTTCTGACTAAATGATTGCTGTATAAAAAACAACGTTCCTCTAGTTAAAAACATATCCTCTAATTCCTCGTGACCTTATATAAATGTATAAAGTCCTTCTTTTCCTCCTTCGTCTACTTCTATTACTGATATAACAGGATGTCGGTCTCTTTATCGTTGTGGCGATTCGTTCATATCAGAACTTTTCCTTACAGCAATTTTTTTACAGTATTTAACTAGCTTCATATCTCGTCTCCCCAACTTCCGCAATGCTCCCTGCAGATACGCATCAACAAAAAACTAACAAAATTAAATAAATACCTTTTAAGGATCTCCTTTTCAATTGTCGATTCATTGTCAACCTGTGCTGTTCATCAGTAATTCGTGTCGTTCACCCATTTACCGACTACTATGACGCTAAACTTCTAAATTTGGTTCGATAGTTACTAATTGTCTGCCAAAATTGGTTGTAGGCAATAGAGCAGATATCAATAAAATTGTCGTTGTTCTTCCCCTGTATTTATTTTATCTGAATATTGGCAGAAATAGAATTTTTGTAAAAAGGAGGACAAACTAGAGAGTATTTCACATTTATTTGTAGTCCATGAAAATTTATCTCAGAACAAGACGAAGGAGGATGAATAAGAAGGAAAAGAAGTAAATAGGTTTTTTTGGAAAAAGAGTTTTTTGGAAAAATTTTTCCAAAATTGCTGCTGATCCCATTTAGGAAGCAGACTACTCCTAAATCTGTAATGAGTGGTTTACGTATTTCATTCACAAGTGGCTTGGAAAACGGTAGGCATGGAAAGCTGACATCTTTTATGTGAATGTGTAGCTCCGATTTTGTTTTGTTACCAAAGGCTCCTGAAGGATTTTGTATGTTACGTAAGATGCTTTTATTATATTATTGCTAAACCGCCGCGCCTACATTGCCGATATTTTGTATTAAAGAATGCTTGATGTTTTATATGTTGGATCCGAGCTTTTACACGTAATATCGCTTAGAATTTATTATGACATGCGCACACTTGTCTCAATAGATATTATAGCTATATAAGGAAGCCGGGTGTTGTCGCAGTAAATATTGCAGCAATGCCTGTCGCTGAAAAATAATTTTAATTCTTTTGTGGAAGTATTTTTAAAAGTGTTGTCCGCATAATTGCCGATGACAAAATAATAAAGCCAAATTTGAACAATTTATGATATAATTGGATAAAAATTGTTGGCACTTGTTCTCAGTTAATTAATAAGGATGAACAATTATTGGCTCTTCATTTCTAAATTTGTAATATCATCATAAGGAAACATTCCTTTCCTTCTAATTTTGATCATTACGTAAATTTCAACAGAGCAATTAACTGTGCAATAATTGACCATAAGAACGTAATAATCAAAAATTAATTGGACATTCTTCTCTCACGGTGTCACAACTTCAATTCGTTACATTACGATCATCATTTTTCCTTGATAATATCTTCAGATAAAAAGGGATGTTGTTGGTAAATAATTGGGATAGCTTTCTCATTGTAGATTGTATTAAATTATGTTTGTTACACCAATGGGTTTTGTTATTAATGTTTTCGATAATGATAGAAAATAGGCGATCCATGCAGATTAAGGACATGATGGTAGATTTATCGAATATGAATGTCATTAATATTTCATCATGCTTCACACATACTGCAGTTGTCTTACTGTTAAAGTCGTGTAATTCTGTGTCATTTAGAAATGTCATCAACAAATTTACAATCTCTTGCTTTCGCTACTTCCATTTCTCCGATAAAGTATGTAACTATTATTAATACTTTGCAGCATGCGAGCAAAAGCGACAACAGCATAATGCTCAAATACAAATTCTATCACCCGAATGTGAATTACATGGGTTGAAATTTCGTTTCAATTCTATCTCTTATGATATTACTAGAATACTAGAAGAATACTTAAAATTTATCTAAAAATAAAAATGGTTCGTCCTAAAAAATATTTCTCATCGAAATATTTGAAACTATGAAACCATATTTAAGAATCTTTAAACTAAAAGTGTGGTTTATGTAATGCTCTATGTAAAATTCAGAGCGAATATTGGGATGAATAATGACGCAATCCATACGATTTTGCAAGACGCCGACTTCTGTGTGGCCTCAATAATTTGTGTAAATCGCTGGTTTTTCAAATATTCCTGAGGTGGCTCAACTCGTGCAATGATTTCTTTTAAGTTTTCCGTCTGAGTTAGTTAGTCACGTTTTCGGTACCTTGCGTCTTTAAGAAACTCCTAAACAACGAGAGTGAGAAATGACTCGTCAGGAGTACATTCATTAAGTAAAATTGTCGTAATTATGATGATCTGTAGTGCCTGTAGAGAGACAGAGTGAGAGAGAGAGAGGCGGGGGGGGGTTGGACCTCAACATATCTACTATTAAAGACATTATGATAACACGTAAAGTATTATTTAGCAACAGTAGCTATTGTTGTTATTGTTATTGTTACTATTGTTTGTTGGTCTCTGTTACAAACGAATTCGTTTTATCCAATTTTAGCAAATTATTTTTGGAATTGTTCGGTAAATTATTGCCAAAGATAATAAATATTTTCTTTGTTCATTTAAGAAACTCCTAAACAACGAGAGTGAGAAATGACTCGTCAGGAGTACATTTATTAAGTAAAATTGTCGTAATTATGATGATCTGTAGTGCATGTAGAGAGACAGAGTGAAAGAGAGAGGCGGGGGGGGGGGGCAGCAGCGTTGGACCTCAACATATCTACTATTAAAGACATTATGATAACACGTAAAGTATTATTTAGCAACAGTAGCTATTGTTGTTATTGTTATTGTTACTATTGTTTGTTGGTCTCTGTTACAAACGAATTCGTTTTATCCAATTTTAGCAAATTATTTTTGAAATTGTTCGGTAAATTATTGCCAAAGATAATAAATATTTTCTTTGTTCATTTAATTTATTTGTTCATTTAAGAAACTCCAGCAATAATAATAACCAGCATATTTGCAGCAATAATAATAACCAGCATAGATCAAATGTTCCCCGTGAAGGTTTACCTTAAGAAATTTCCTGACGATTTTATTTAAAATTTTAGAAATAGTTTATAGTGTTCCGTTGCTTTCGCTTTAATTAAAATTATTTCCGGAAAGCTTTCTGATGAATAATCTTTCTTTTCTCCTTTTTTTATTCGTGCGTGTAGGTTATAATTCCACAGAAATTTATCCTAGATATTTAACTGCTCTTGCTCGTTTAGATCCACCGGGTAGTTAAGTACTCAAGGCCACTATATAATAATCCATTTACAGTTTTTATAGCTTTTTAAAATATTTTATGGCATGGAATTATTCTCTTCCTTTTTAGATAAATTTATTTCTTCAAGTTTCGTCTTGCGTTGCTCCTTTCAACAATACCAAAGTAATTTTTGCAGACCCTCAGGAATGTTCTTATCTTCTTTACAGTAACCAAAAAAATGGAAGTAACTCAAAAGTCCAAAACTTAGAACAGGTTCGGAAAATTGGAATCAGTAAGCAGTCATCTGCTTTAAAAATGTTTTCGTGTGCGTCTTGCCATCCATCTTCATCGTCATCAACATGCACTTTCCTACAAATATTTAAATAGATGCCGGTTTGTTTTAGTTTTTTTTTTTGGATTCACGGAAGTAACGATCGTCATCGACTTAAGCACGTTACGTGGTCCACAATATATCGCATGCTATTCCTTATGGCCTTTTTTATACGGTTGTTGATTTTTCTCAAAGTAGTATCAATTGTTGCACCTTTCGTTCTTGATTTTCTTCTTATTCAGTTTCTTTTCTTTTTTTATTATTGCTATTATGAGAGTTTGTTTGCCTTTTTCAGACTCCATTGGTTTCGTCGAAACTATCGGCTAGAACGTATCAAACTATTATTTGTTTAGTTTTAGTTTAAATAATAGACTTTAGCCGCAGGTGGATTACAGAAAAACTCACCATGAAAAATGAAAATATCGAGTAAAAACCAAAAAGCAACAAATTAACTTATGGTGTAGAAAATGGTGTATTTGCTCCACAAAGTATCACGCATTGATGCATCTCGGTAGAATCAATACGAAAAAATACATGAAAGAATTTTTGTGGGTGTTACCAAACTTTCTTTAGCTGAAGCTGGATTTTATTCGACAGATATACGGATGATCGTTTATCATATTTGTCTGTAATACCGTAAATGTTCCACTTGAAATAAATCTCTAAATACACAAGTTCTTCCAAAACTGTTTTTTAAACGATTATTTCATGCCATTAATCGATAGATAGAATTTCATTTAATTGGTACAAAACTCTTTGAAGATTACCTAATCGAATCGTTATCTCCGTTCATCTACCAGCTCTATCCATTTTTAGTGAGAACGTCACCCGCGCTATCTGAGAATGATTCGACAGCAATAAGTTTTTTCAAACATTCCGCCAATCCCGATGTTTATTTTATCGCACGATTTATATAAATCCATTTCTTTATTTATCAACCAAACTTTCCAACAACTGCCAACTGCTAACTTCGCCTATGGGTAAAACTTATTTAATTGACAACCAAACTTGACTAAGTAGGCCGGATTTTCATTTGATAGCTGATCATGAAAACTATTTGTTCACCATTATTTCATTGCCTTAAATCCACACATAAACTCAGGAAACAAAATGTATCTAGTGCTTGTAAAAAGTGAACATTCATTGGTCTGCCAAATATTCATACCTTGATTTCATCATCTGTATTTTCCATCTTCTTCAGGGTGGCGATTTTGTCGATCGCCTCCTATCCTGTCTTGTCCTTTTGATTTTCTTATGAATCACTTCTAAATTTTCTCAGTAATAACCCCAATTGTAATTACGATAATCGTTCCCAGTAACGTTAGTCGAAACACGAACGACTAACGCTTACATTGATTCAATTCCATTTTATGACTTAATTATGTATTTCAATTTAATACAACGAAACACGAGATCGCGTCTGATATTGCAATATTGAGCCATGGAGAAAGATTTTAGAACGGTCATGCCTGGTTTTTGAGGGACTTGGTTTTCATCTTTTGATTTTGTTTGTTAAAAAATTCGATAAACATTGTTTGTTTAGACATGATTGGTTATTAGCCGTTGTTGTTCTTCCATTGAACAAAATGTAAGAACGTCTCACATTCCTTTATCCTGATTTTCTTTCCCATTTACCCACCCCAACCTTCTCTTTCTGTAATTTGTTTGAATGTTTACTATTTTCTTTTGTTTGAACCTAAAAATTGTCTTGAATAGGTTGTAATCATAGCATATGCAACGTAATAGGCGTGGTGAAGGGTAAGCTAACTACCCAATCAATCGAGTAGTAATCATTTGATAGCGATTGAAATTATTTGTATTGTAGAATAAATAATTGTTAGTTATAGCTGTTGATGTTACTGATTTTTATGTGAAGAGGAATAAAACCAAGAAAACCAACAGCAGAAGAGAAAATTGCTAAGTATTGCTCTTATTATATAATAATAATATTTAATGTGTTTGTTCAAAGGCATGACGAAAAAGTAGCGAAACAACATGATTATTGTCAAATTCTAAAACGTCAAAATCTTGACGATACCACATTTCGACATACAAAATTCTCAGCAATAAAATACCAGAACTTTTCAAATTTAAACTTATCAAAACGGACATTCCAAAAGGATAGCGTTAATTTCTTGGTAATGGATATTAAAAAGTAATCTGACGGCTTTCTATAAAAGATATACCAGTGTATTGTCTTTTGCTTCAGTAAAATTTAGCATATCTTTAATTTCTTCTTTTATTCGTAAGCGTAAAAAAATTAAGCATATTGGTTAAACTCGTCTGACGTGGATGATTTCTGATGACATTGGCAACATGTTTAAACGTCTTGAAAGGCTGGTGCGACAATGTTTAAAACTTTGCAATGTTGAAGTAGAATATTCCTTTTTTTGTGCTTATGGTTTACTGTAATTATAGTTTCATTGTGTTCTGCCTGTTTCTTTTCTATTATTCCATTCTAAGCATGAGATCGTCTGATTGCTTCCTCTTACGTCACTTCATACAGCAGCCGCATCACCAATCGCCGGTATTTCTGCTGACTGAATTACAATTGAGAATAATGTTTGTATGTATATCACATGTATATGTGCGTGCATCTGTGAGCGTGTGTGTGAATGTGTATATGTACGTAAGCTGTTTTATTTTGTTGCTTTGTTCAGCAAATATGACAGCATAATTAAAGCTGTTTGATACTATAAATGATGTTTGGGTTGGGCTTGTCTTTGTCTGTTAAAGAAACTGTTTATTGTTCTGGGCTGTTCATACATTCAGTAGCTAAGTTGAATTTTTTTAATTACTACCTCAATCACTCACTTAAATTAATAATGAACTTTTTGCAGCGGTCATCCATCGATGGCTTTTACCGGTGGTTGTCATACCATCAACCGTCTTTAAATTATTTTATCTCTACAATTATTTCGTTCACTCTTGGGTGAACAATAATTCTTTTGTGCGAAATAATTTAGCGTTCTCGGCTTAGTGCTCGAGTATATCAGTTTGTGTAAGTAGAGAAAGATTAAAATCATAAATTTAACAAACGTCGACAAAATAATCTAAACGAATTTGCAGCAGGAGTAGATTTTGACTTACCTTCAGAAAAGTGAAAGATTACAGGAATTCTGTAAGGAAATAAAAAAAGAAAATATTTTAATATTTAAAGCTTATACAAAATGTTAAAAAATGCAAGTTACTAAATAAAGTATTTTAGATGTTTTCCCCAAAACTTATAAAAGACATTTCAAAACCATTAAGAACTCATTCTCAAAAATATGTAGGTATATTCTTTGTTAACTTCCTAAAGAATCTAATAAAAGAAAATTGCAGAAAAGCCTGTACTTGGTTTGATGGCGTTAACTGTGCCAGTAGTTTACAAAAAAATATCTCCGATGATCAAAACGAAAAAATCGATTTAGAGAACAAAATAAAAAAAACAAAATAATTTGAACAAAATGCAGTGGTATTTTTGAATGTCATATGAACATATACATACTACTGTGTATAAAGAAAAAGGGAGGAATAGAAACGATAAAATACCGATAAAAACCATTCGTTCGTTGTTTCTTTTCTTTTTTTAGTTTTGTGGAGTACGTTTGTATCCTTGGATTAGTATGTAGGCAAAGAAAGGATAGAAAGAATATTCGAATTTTTTAAAAAAGCTCTAGTCCCTCCTTCACCCTCTCCGTTTTTTGTTGCTTTCTTAATGCATAACTACGGATTAGCAGCATTAAAATGTTTAAATGTCAAGCGTTAATACCCTTTTTACTAAAATATTTTTGTGTTTGCGATGGTGGATGCTTGTTGGTTAGCATGCTTGCCATTGCTGTTGTTGACGTTGTTGCTGCTTGCCTGATTGTTGTTTGTTTTTGTATTGATTCATAAATTCCATTTATAATGGTCTGACAACTCAATGAATTTTTTTTACATCCTACTCAGTTTAACGAACCCTCACATGTTTGAAGGTCTTACTTCTTTAAAGGGATCTTAAGAAAAGGGTGTAGAAGACATTTATCCTTCGTGATATAAAAACGAAAGTCAGGTCTAGAAATAGAATCCATCGTTTTATGATAATTCCAAAAATAGCTGCATAAATGCCAATTTACATTCTTATTGCATTTTTAAACCTAATCTATTTGAGAGACTAAACGGCGAGACTAATATGGTTCGAAAAGTTGTCGTTTTGGTGTCATTTTTTACTTTACCTTCTCTTACTCCAAGTTGCCTCTAGATAAGCAAGATGGTTACGCACAAATGTCATAACATTATAAATAAGGTTTCAAAGTATCCTAATTATATTAACAAAAATAACTGCCACAATAGTAAACTAGCAACGTAGCTATAAAGTAAAATATTAAATAAAAAACTAACATTTCAGATCAATAAAAACTTAAAATTCGTGTCATTCGTGAATTCGTGTTCGAGTTAAAATTCGTGTCAGTTAGAATAAAAAACCGTTTAAATGGTAGCGTGTCAGGAAAAACTACATAGAATTTGTTTTCTTTTAAAATTAAAATTATAGGATAATTAAAATTTGCTCAGACCTTTTTCAATAACTAAAACAGATAATAACTAATAAAATAGTAAGCTTACAGTGAAAATGGTAAAACAATTATTTATTCTTAAACTACAATTTCAGATCTAACTATCTGTATTATGGTTGGGATAAATTTGGAGCAAAACCTTCTTACTTTTACTATAACAAATATAAAAAGTATGTGTTATATTAAAATTTACTAAATTATAATTTTATTTAATTTATACTAAGTATAAATTCCATAAAAATGTACTAAAAAGGCAAATTAAGCAACTGCAAAAACTATGAAGTAAAAGAACCAGATATTAAAATCTAAACACTTTTAATTGAAAATTATATATATTGTATATAAAAATTAAATCGCATATTATGTGCTTGGGGCGTGCAAAAGAGAAATTATTAAAGTGCTTCAAAGCTTTGGATCTGAAATTGTTTCGTAGACACTACGATCCAATGCTATTATTAATTTCTTTAAGCAGTAAAAGTGTAAATTAATCCTGATCGATCACTCAATTAAAATTCAATCAATCAATCAGCAGATAATCAATTAAACAGTCATTAATAACGGCTTGCGTGGCAAGCTCTTTCTGAAACTTCCAGATGCTCTTTTAGGAGTAAATTATCTGTCAGAGAATAGAAAGATCTGAAAATAATTAAAGGAAGAGAAAGTAAAAATAGCAAGTGATTCTAATTAAGCGAAGAACTTAAATGCAAAAAAAAAAAATCAATTCGATATAAAGTGATTGATTCCATGGATAATCTGAACTGAAGGTGAAAATAATGAAATAGGTAAAGCTTCGGTGGAATTATTTCTTTCCTTCTCTTTTGGAATTTGTGAAAAAAATGAAGAAAATGACGCAATTTATTTGATCAATGGAATTCGTGATTTGACAGACTAAATGCTAGCCCTCTGATAGTTCACACTCTTTATCACGGGTTTCCTCTCTAATTACGAAAATCCGCTCTAGCATATTATTAAAATTCAATTCTATTGTTTCTATCTATAATTATCTAATTTTTTATAACAAGCGAGCCGTTATGTACTGTTATTTGCTTAAGACGTCATCAAAACTTGTAAACCTTAAATCACGTGAACTTTTCTTCATTTTCCAAGATTCAAATAAAATGGATCGATTTGATTTTTCCCCTCTACTTCCTCTTCTTCGCCTTCCACCCCATCTTATTTCTTTCTTTTCGCATTTAGAAAACGTTTTCCCATCAAATGTTATAAGAGTTTGCTGAGAACATCTTGGAAACTTGCTGAATTGTCTTCTTTTGGACAATGCAAGAACACGTACCGAACAAAAACGGCAATAGCAAGAGTACAACAACAATAACAACAACAACAACAGCACGGAGGAACGATGGCAATAGCATCAACAATGAAAGCTGACAATTGACGCCTGACGTTTGATGAATGCTATTGTTAACTGTCACTATTTTATCCAAACGTCATTATTATTATAAACAATGTTCATAATCATTATAAACAGAATTGCCTGCGTCATTAACGTCGGTGTCATCATCATCGTCTTTATCGCCGCTATTGTCGTATTTGGTTGCCATTGCGACATTGTCTATCGACATATTTTGTATTATTGTGCTGTGGTGAGTTGCTGTCAATACAAATCGACTGACCGGCCGGTCAATACATATCATCCGGCCGATCCACCAGCTCACTGGCTGACATCCACTAGTTAGAATGTTTTTTCTTCCGCTCCTTAAACTCCCCCAGCAACAAATACGCTCCCGTTGCCTTCCACATCGCCGTGCCGTTAATTCCCTAGAACCTAATTTAGAGCCTATTTAAAACGTCTTTATATTCTTTTGGAAATGACAAAGAAATCCATAAATGAGGAGGGTGGAGCATTCTGTTGACGTCGGCGCTTCAAATGTCTGTTTTCGTTGGAAAACAAAGATTTGCATGTGTCCGTTAGTTGATTAGATTTTAGTTGCTGTTATTGTAATTGTTATTGTCGATATTGTGGTTTTGCTTTATCTGGTGAAATTGACGAACATACAATATTTTTGCATGACTGCCGGTACCTGTTGATTCGAGCCGTAATTGTAACAGTTAAGAAATCAACAATAAATAACGAGAACAACTGCTGCATTAACAACAACTACAACACGTTTGACCGAATAGAAATCATAACAAAAACAACGACAAGCAATTTAATGATAGTTGCTTGTGAAGCAGTCATTGTGGGGCGCTAATCTTAATGATTGCTCCAGAACTCCAGAGTAAATGTATGCGCGGAAGATACCGTTCCATTGCAACAAAAACGGGCCGTGGCGATAACAAAAACAACAACAAAAATGACCTGGTTGATTCAGCACGCAAACCGCGGGCGTGCGCGTATCTGTTTTCAATTTGGTTCAAAGTCGCTGCGACAGAAACAAGCAACGGTAGCAACAACAGGCGTAACAGGAGCAACAGCAGCAGCAACAATACCGACTTCAGAAAATATGGATCAAAAGAAAATTAAGAAGAAGAAGAATCAATTCCGGCAATTTAATAACAGCAACCGAATATCGACCGACCGACCGACACACTTCACGGAAAAAATGAACGGTGAATGAATTAATGAAGAATATCCGCCGTTCATTTGAATCAGACATGTATGGAGTACGCGTGTTTGTGTGTAAAAGTGTCGGTTTTTTTCGATGGTTTTTTTTAACTTCTGGCAATATTCTATTCCGCTTTTAATTTGATGCTTGAGAAAAGGTCCGCGGCTTTAGTAATATCACGAGAACCGCCGTCCGTCTTGGTTGGCTTCTATTGAAGCATCCGACTAAGAATTAGTCATAACCAATGGCTCGCTAGCTCATTGATTTTGATTAAATTTTCGTATTATATAAATATCAGACTGATCAACTAAGAACCAATTTTGCTACTATAGTATTCCTAATTGTGTTGGCAGAATGCATATGACCACTATATGATTCACAGTTGGTTTTACTGACTCATTAGATTAGCCTAAATCAGCACTGAATTATTCAGTGACGCATCTGAACAGATGAATGATTGATAATATTGTTGAATTAATTAACGTGTGAATTAACTAACGTGAAATTGTTTTACTTGTATGAAATTAAATATATGAGTATGAGTAATGCAATGCATTCGTTTCTAATTGTCTCTCATGATGTGCTGTATGTGATGTAATTTCTGTCAAAAATTTACTAACCATAGACTTGTTCATATCTCTCAGCCGAAGTTAGGCACGTTTACCTAGGTGTACCCTTAGCCCATGTGGCTAAAGTAAGATCTGAAATTCTACCCATTTCTCCGCTCCGAAATTTTGTCTTTGAGACATGCGGTGAAGGAACTATTTGAGTTCTTTCATGAGTTCTGTCACTTGTAACATTCATGAGACGAATAAATCAATCCTTGAGAAAAGTTATAAACCACCAAATAAATAGATTAATTCATAAAAAACTGCATAATTAGTTTATAGGATATAAATATATATAAATAATAAATAGATATAAATAATATAAATAATAATCGTTACAGTTTAACCTAGTTTTTTTAACATAGTTTGGCAAGATTCGCTTCTTAAGGCCTCTCAGAGAATTAGGTAATTCGACCAAGACCCAAATTGGCGTGATTTCGAGGTTAGCGCGAATGTGCGTCGGCGAGTATGAAAGCACTCACATTTGTGACGAATGATGATGAATATTTCGCATTGTGAACTTTATTCGCGTCAAGCTCTTCAAAGACAAATTTGAATCAAAGAAATGGAATGAAGAACGGCACGACGCAATAGAAGAAGAATAAAACGAAGAAGATGAAGAGGAAGATAATTAAGTAAAACGCGCATTCATTACCAAGGTTTTATCAGAATTCTCTACTTTATCATGAATCGCGTCGCATTGATTGTATTTTGCTTTTATTTGTTGTCTTCTTAAGACAGACGTCTGCCAGTCATAATTTGAAAAAATTTCCCCAAGAAATTGTAATGCATGAGTACCCAAATAACTCAATAATAAACTATGGGAATTTCTTAGAAATGGCTCAACTGCTCAACATGCATTTCTTATGTTTTGAGTATGCAATACTCATTGTTCGACTTTTTATTCCTTGAAAGCGTGAGAGAATGGAAAAACTGGAAAAATAATTCATATTTATATTTCCTCACACTTTTTTCTGCTTCATCTAAAATGTTTGTTAGTATAGACTCACCTAAGCTAGAAGCAATTATAAAGTTAAATCTCTTAATACCTTACAATTTCTGTCCCAGCAATCCCGAAATAAACAAAATTGGCAAGGCGCTGAAACAATCAGTGACACATTTTATGCATAAAATATACAAACGATTGTGATATTACTTTCTCTTCATCCATCGTAGAAGTTATGAATGGCATGACCTCAGGATGTCATTCTTTTTTTAGAAAATAATTCTTTTCATTAGAAAATCATAAAGAAATACCTCTGCTGAATGACGTCAGACATTCCCAAAAGAAATTTAGAAAGCGAATAAATTGTCTTTTTTAGTTATTAGAAAATGTCAAACTTTTGAAAGGATTTCAAAATTTTGAATTTACTTATAATCGATCACAAAATTATTCTTGATATTTTTATAAGAATTAAAAGGTAAAGTTTGAAATAACAAAAATAAAAATTATATATATTTTGGATTTTTTTATAAAAATTTAAATTCTGACAACTATTTGACTTGGTTTTAGACGTGCATTTATTAGACGATTTATTAATTATTATTATTTAGGCGATTATTTAATCGTGCTCTTATTTACGGTATGAATTAATTTTTTAGCATCTTTCTTTCATTCAAAAGGGATGAAATTTCCCCTACGAATTTTTATCCTATGAGAGACAGAAGCCATAGCATAGAGTATTTTAATAAACACTGAATAACGAATAAAAGACTTTCTTACCATGGGCTATTACGGTTATCAATGACAGCTGTCATTTAAGTGTCATACGTGTCAACGACCAGGTAATATTCGTAAACATTTCCGCGCTAACTCAACTAAATAAATTAGCCACTTTTCTTTATTAAAAACCAGAGAGAGTAAAAGTGACTAAACCTAATGTCAATCAACAGATCTAGAACAATTGTTATTATTCTTTCTGATTTTTGGAATTATGTCTTTCGAATAAAGAAGAAAAGAAACGTAAAATTTTTATTACTACCTCTTTTAAATGGAATTCATAAACCTTAGAAAGTTTTTAATACTATAATATTAAGTTTCGCTTTTTCTAATGCACGGCATTAACTTTTATTATAATGAAATTATAGAAAATTGTTAAAAAATTGCCACATTTACAGGATAGGAAAAAATTGTTCTTCTTCTTTCCGACATAAACTTCTGACCGCATTTTCCTTTTTAAATTCCTAAGCGAATTTTATTTTTTAAAAAATGAAAGATTTTTACTTTCCAGTTGGTACAACGAAAATTTTTGTAATGTTTCTAAATTATAATAATTTCGATCATTTTTACTTACTTAACTATTATAATGAAATTATAGAAAATTGTTAAAAAATTGCCACATTTACAGGATAGGAAAAAATTTTTCTTCTTCTTTCCGACATAAACTTCTGACCGCATTTTCCTTTTTAAATTCCTAAGCGAATTTTATTTTTTAAAAAATGAAAGATTTTTACTTTCCAGTTGGTACAACGAAAATTTTTGTAATGCTTCTAAATTATAATAATTTCGATCATTTTTAGGGGCATTAATGAGCAATATCGAAAAAGTGTGCCGCTTTCGGTTTCTTACTCCTTCTTATTTTTCTTTTTTCTTCTTTAACCTTACTGTCTTCTGCGGTGTCGGCGGTTATCATCACAAATTAATAGATACGAATAGAAACACATTAAAACGTGACTTCATTTTACACCTTAAAAGTATCGGGGCTCTGTTCGATTTCCCCAAATGGGCGGTCGGACAAGTTAGTCGCTTGATTGATCGCTCGTTTTGTGGTGGTGGTCTGCCAAACACTGTTAAGTGTTTTTATGTTAATAAAATATAGTTAATAATATTGTAGTTTGGTAAAATTAATACTTTTGTGAAAAAAACCAATTTTTGTTTTTTCGCGCGGTTTCATACCGGTCACGTTATGCCACGAAAAAAAGTACTTAGATAGTATCAATCATTTTGCTTTTGTGGTTTTTGTTGCCCGAAATTCCTGCTGTGTGCCCGATTAAATCAATAAATGATATCAAAGCCTCTTTCTCTTCTTCTCCAAAATCCGCTCATTTAATGGTAGGATTTTAAAGACCATTTTGTCTATTGAAAGGGGCTGTATCCATAATACATTCTATATTGGACATGCTTTAGAGGATTGACTGTTTTTACAGGAATAGTCTGACTATTTAGACTATATCTCGAGTTATGGGTGTACATGTTCTTATCGTGACGGGATTTAGTTTGGACAGCTTGCATCATTGAACAATGCTACTAGCTTTATTTTCAGTTGCTTTAAAAATCCTATCACCGCCAACGTAGCAATAGATTTAATACTATTCTTGTCAAAAAACGTCGAAAACTCATTTTTACGATGAAATAGAAATCATAAAAATGTATCCGATTTCTAACATTTGATTTAAATTTCGCACTTTTTCAAAGCAAATAAGACACCAATGTTGACAATACGTTCGATGAATTTGATATTAAAGATTCACAAAAATTCTAGAAAAATGCTTTTATTCATCGTTATGAAGAATTTCTAAACCCTGTTCTCTTTCTTGTAGTCGATTTATGTTGAGTAAAATATTATATAATCTAATTTTTTCCATTTTATTGAAAACTGTTATATTTATTTAAGCGTTATTTATTCTGTATATTAGATTCTGTCATAAGCCTGCCTATAAATTTTTTGTGTATCCCTTTCTATTCTATCTATACCTCTCTAAACCTCCGTGCTCTCATCGATTATATAGAAGTTATTAGAGACCCCAATATCAATTATTGCTCAATTATTACCTTTTTAAACAATTTGCTAAGATTTCTTGCATCGATGAGTTTAAATCCGATAATTTGCAAACTTATTAAACAATTATATTGTTTGTCTCATCGAAGTAATCATAGTCAACATTTTTGTCATTTTTATGATCGTCCAATACCTCATTATTATCATCATCATGATCATCATAATGATCACTTTGAAATTTGTAACTGAATTGGCTGTAGTTTTCCACGTTATCCCCGAGTGATGGACATGATGAAATTGATTCTAAATGAAGGTGACCTAATTTTTTTTTAAAAAATCATCATCTGCAGACCGACAACAAATCAAGCTGGCCGCCGTTCATTCTCTCTTTGGGTCTTGCATGAAAGTTATTTTTCTTCGGTATATTATCTTCTCTTTCTTTATATTCTTTCTTTTCTTCTACATTTTGTAGCGCTGTTAATTTCTGAATATTTATTTTTCTCAATTATGCAAAGAGTTAATCTTGAAATTTAGAACGGAATTGATTATCACATGTATGTTTACCGTATATTGCTAAAACGTTTTATATGATAGTGAAGAAAGATTTGCAGACTGCGGATACCTGCGTTTGAATATTTAGTATTTGTTTATTTGTTTATTTAGCTATTGAACCTGATTAGCCTCTTTTTCTGTGTTTGGTTAGAATTTGAGAAATTTCACTTTGGTGAGTAATACGGCTACCCTAATTGTAGACAAGTTAAGGAATATTACCTCAATTATACAATAAAATATTGTCAATTCGAAGCCCGTTTAATAAAGTATACATGGATTCTACCCTAGGGTGTCATATACTGTGGTTTCATATTTCTTTTGAGCAGGCCTGTTTAAGCTTACAAAAGCGCTGCAACATTTTTATATACTCTTAGAATTGAATTTCCATTGAAAGTCTATATAAATATGTAAAAGCGTTAATACTATCTTCAGGTATCCTTCATCGGCAGACATATAGAATGATGAAAGTTATAATATTTTAAATTTATAAGGTAATTATTTGAGAATTATGTATAATGAAATATATTCATAAAATCAATTAATCCTCGGGGAAGAAGTAAAATATGAATTAAGCATAAAATATGAATTAAGCATAAATTTAGTGATATAAATGTAGTGAATTATATTCCAAATTATAATAACAAAATATCAAAGTGAAATGAAATTAATCCCAACTTTTGCAGACTGTGAAATAAATCTGCAAAAATATGAACTAAAAGTCAATTAAAAGTATGACTTCAACACCACAGTAGAGTAAACAAATAGAATCTTTTAATTAACGTTCAATGAATTATTCTTCTTAAAATAACTAATTACCAAAAAATATTATTTAATATCAGCTGATGACATTAAATAAATGCCAACCTTTTCAGCGCATGGACTAGAATTGGTCTTAAACTAACTAAACCAATTGATTAAAATTATTAGAAATTATTTTCCAATATTCAAAAGTGTATTCAAATATTCAAAGTGTATTCAAAATTTGAATATTCAAAAATATTCAAAATTCAAAAGTGTATCATTGGAGTTAAATTAAGGTGCCATTCTTACCGACTTTTTTTTGAAATGACCCAAATAGTTGAATGAAATTATGAAGGAAATAAATTATAGATTATAAATATATAAATTATAAATTATGGAAGAAATAAATAATTTTTTTAAGAGTGAATGAATTTTATTTGGAATAAAATTCTCATATTTTTCTTTAGTTTCACCAACTCCAAACCCAGGACCGTAGTTTTCTGTGGAATAATTGGCACTGGCCAGAAACGTGATAAATGTTATAACACTGCACGTTATTCAGTCATTCAAGGTCTTCGATAGCTTGCCTCAAAACATAAAGGGAATCATTTTTCAATTGAATGATTGGTCATACTTGAGAGTCTGTGTTATTGCTTGCGAAAATTGTTATTTTTTTAGTTGCTTGGTTAGATTGAATGATTTTCCAGCTGGTTGGGTTTGGATGGGATACTAGATTTCTGAGTTAACTTCGACATGAGAGTTTCATTGGTACACATTTGCCACACATTTTTCGGATGATACAAAATTACAATATAACATAGTTTTATTTCTTTTTTTTATTTTTCACATTAGCTTAAAACCGTTGCTTTTCTCCAAAATTTCAAATCATAAAAAAGTGAAGTTTTGTTTAAAGGTGCCTAAGAAGCACAAGGAAATACAAGAGGAATAGAAAGAATATGACAAGGATGAGAAAAAAGGCAAATACGACACCGACATTCGATAACACTACAGAGAAAAAATGAATGTAGAGGCCGATGATTATGCTGTAACAGAAATACGTCAAGAGAAGTGAATAAAGAAATTCCTTTTGGAGTTTTCAGAAAACCAGATACCGTTTATCTGTAGTACCATGTGTGAAAATTTTTAGGTTGCACGTGAGTGTTAATTGTAGGTTAAAAAATAGACTTCAAAAAACAAGTGTAACTTCTTTCATATTTTCGACTCCAAACTAAAATCTGAATAATGTTATTTTTCCCTTCGCATGAAAAATTCTAATGAAATGTCGACACCTTTTAATATTTAGCAACCCCTAATTCGAATAACTTTTCATTTGAATACAGATCATTAGTTATTTGAGAATGAACCCAGCCCACTTTCATAACTACATAGTCATATTATCGAAGAGCTGATATTTTTCCCTCCTCTCGCTCGCAAAGACCGTTGAATCCTATGCTATGCGGGTTAAATCAATCTGCTGATCAACCTGGATATTCTATTTCGCGTCAATACTTTCTAGTCAATCTATTTGACTCTATAGGCATGACTAATCCCAGTGTCCTCTCAATGATTCTATCAATTTGATTTTCAACCTCTTCAACTTTCCAATTGTATGTATCTTCGTTCAATCGCTCAATCATTGTTTTACTTCGCCTTCGTCGTTGACTTTCTTGTTCTTTCTTTCAATCTAACAGATTTTGATTACTTATGATTGCATAGTTTGGTTCAGAGACTGCAATTTCCCGTAAATTGATACTATTTCGTGGCTTATCAGGAATACATAATCACAACGAGTTGGTGGAAACGATGTTCATGGTTCAATTTTCGCGCCGGATTTGGTCAAAAGTCGTTCAATTTAGGTGGTGGCGACCACTACACCCATGTATGACCAGATAATGCGTGCTAGATGGTTGTTGTAGATGCCGCTGTGAAGGATGATAATGATCGTGATGGCGAAGTAAGCTGGCGGGTTTGGATAGTTGACTGTCTGGATGGTGGGCAACTATTCTTGGGTTACCATCGGATAAATAGAAATCTAATACAAAATAGGTTGTTTGATTGCCTGGTTTGTTGTTCGGTTTGGCTGATTCATTGATTCGTCCGTTGATGGCTGGGGTTAGAACATTTCCTACACCAATTCTCAAATTATCTGCACAAGAGGTTTAAGTAGACCAATACTTAAATCGCCTATGCCGCTGTTGTTCTCGCTGTTATTGCTGCTGCTGCTGCAGCTTGTGCTGTTAGTAATATCGTTGCTGATGATTATTTCGACTGTCATGACGATTCCTGTATTTCTAGTGCAACTTGTTTTGGTTTGCCGCGTGTTTTATCTTATTTTGTGATTGTTATAAGATCCAACAACGGCTTTTGAGAATTCTCTAAGAAGAGGAAAAATACGTATCTTTCGAGCGATAGACATCAAAAATAGTCAACAGAGAGCGTCCAACGAGCTATTATAGCGGCGAACCTACATACCGTCAACACCAGATTGCTTATAAGCATCAGCAGTTATTATATACCTATGTGTACACAGTACGACAATAACAACAACAACCGCTTCAACAAAAACAACAACACTGGTCATAACAACAATAAAAATATTAACAAAGCAACAACATGTTTGTCTTCTTCCTAGAGAGACGCAATGTGATAATGATTCTTAGTGGTCAAGTTGGAATTGTTCAGAACCACTTCTTGTACTCATCCTCGACGTCCTCCTCCATCGCTTTATCATCTTTATATAATGCCGTTTTACTCTACTCGCCTTGGTTTTAACTCTTCTGGAGATGCGTTACATTTCAAGACTGGAAAACTGGTGCCAAACATGATTTCCTAACAGTTGTTTTTTTGCGCCGACTCTCAGTGATAAATATATTTCGATACGATTGTTTTTCGGTGCTCAGGACTTGAATACGACAAACAAGCTGCGATGCTGATAATGACGCTTATGACGATAATGAATATGACAACGGAATAGATGGCGACGAAAATGGTGGCAAGGGGACAGTTGCGAGAGAATTATTGTTGGGGACGAAAAGCTGATGAGGATATCGGGCAGGACAGGAAAGGAACGTCAAATAGGGAGAGGCACCGACGATAGCGATTGCAACGGTGACGTTGCGGTTGTCGTGCTGGATTCTAAAAGATGTTCTACATCTGAACAACTGCATTGACTTAGTACACCCTCGTCTACAACCCTGCCACCTGACCACGGCTCAGCTCCAGGTTTTACGTTGCCCCCGGAACAACCAGGTCCAGAATTAAAGCTGACACTATTTAAGCTGGATGTGCGTATAGAATGTTGTTAGTAGGAAACTCTTTACGATATTGTTGTTGCTTGTGCTATTTCATATGCTGACGCTGGTGATACCGCTGCGATAATTCTGCTTGGTGGCTTATGCTACCGCTGATATTTTTCTTATGTGCCTGATGCGAATGTTTCTGCTCGTGCTTTTCTGTTTGGCGGTTAGAGGTTGGTGTGGTATTTCAAATGAAAATTTATGCATTTTCAGTGGGTCGACATTCTTTTCTTCTAGTTCCTATTTTTAGTCGGTGGCTTGCTTTCCCCTCCTCTCTCCCCTCTATTTGTTTATTTTTACGTTCTCTTGACTGCATTCTAGTTCTTCTAAACCGAGCATGGAAAAGTCCCAAATAATTTAGAGGAAAAGAATAAAAAATTGCGGAAAATTTTAAGAAAAACTACGAAAACGAATAAAAAAATGTGTAAAAAATTGAGGAAGGTAAAAATTATTAATGTATCAGTTGAGGCGGAAAAAAGTGACTTCGTGCTTTTCTTGCTGGCATAAATAGAAGTTATCGTGTGTGGTTTGTTGTTATTGTTATTTTTGTAGTTTTTTAGTTATGTCTTACAGCAAGAAAAGAGAGCCAAACGAGAAAGGAGTGACTTTTGAAAAAATAGGTGGTAACAGGCTTGTGTTACAAGAAAAACTTTGTGAGAAATTAGCACAAACTTAGGAAGTAGGACAGGTGAATTTTTCACGCTATTTATTCCTTTATTTTGCTTTTTCTAAGATTACAACGAGATCCTGAGATCGAATGTATGCATGGGCTCATGGATCGATATGTAGAACGTGAGATATTGTAATAGTGAGTAGGAGGAGAAGACAAATATCATTTGAGAATAAAAACGTATACTTTAATTTTGGATGACTAATTAATAGGAATGATTAACTTATTAGCAAATTAGTATTAACTTTTGAACGATGTAAAAAGACTAATTATAAACCTAAAACCTAAACGAGGTCTAATACTGATGCTGTATTAAAAACATTAAATTCTGCGTGATTCTAGGAATTGGAAAGATATTTTGAAATGTCTTGATTTGGCTTGCACAAATATTTATTTAAAATCTGTTAACACGTTTGCGGATAACTCTATGACTCTATGAACTCTATAACTCTATGAAGCAATGTAAAATGGATCCGAAACCTGCTCTCTATGAAGCAATGTAAAATGGTCCGAAACCTGCGTAATTTATCTAAAACATTTTCCATTCACATATTTTCAAAATTCCGTTTTAATATCTTTTTCAGGGTAATTATGACAATTTTATATGTTCTATTTCACAAGTTATTAATTCCTTAATTCCTTAAATTCCTTGAAGTGTAGCTTCAGACACATGCGCTTTTTTCTCATGCCATTTTTATTAGTATAAATTCCAACTGAAATCAAAAAATATTCTTGCCTCACAACTATTTTAAATAAGAACAATCTTGAACCTTAGTACAAAAATCAATACGTAATTTAACGCAATAAAAAAGGGTTTAGATCATAACACACAAGAATAGAAAGAGCAAATTTTAAAACTATTCCTCGTTCTCGTCACAAATATCAAATATGCCTTAATAACAAAAGACCATAATATACGTAAGGCTCAACTCCCGATAGAATTGTTTTATTTTCCAACATATTTTGGTTCTTCACACCGACAATGACGACTACGATAATAAGAATTGTATGCAATCCTTCATACAAAGTAATCCTCCGTTACAATATTTATATGCGAAAGGATAAATTGCATTTTTTGTCATATTACAGTTATTCAATTTTGAGTTAAGGGTTTTTTTTTAGTTTTCTAAAGTAAGCTCCTACAAAACAGGAAAGCTTATGAATGAGTGATAAGCATTAGACTTTGGCATTATCGTGGAAATGAATTTTAGAAAGTATTTTCGTAATAATGTTTAACAAATGACAATAATAGTTTTATTGTATCAGTAGGCCGCCCGTAGGCCGGCAGGCTTCTTTAACAACATCTCTTTCGAACAGCTTTTCTATGGTGGTATGAGATATTTCTTTCGAATAACATGATTAATAGTTTCAACTCAATGAACGTTAATACCGTAATTTTTCTTAAAGAATTTACATGAATTTGTTGACATCATTTAAAACTTTCTTACCCTCCTTGTTTGCGTATATATTTTCTTTCTCTGCCTTCTCAACCGGTCTGGAGCTTCCCCCACTTCTCTTCCTTATTCTTCTACATTTTTTAAAATTGTCATAAAGTATTATTTTGACAAATATGTGTGCCATCGCCTAATTTGACGTTCTCTTTTTAACGCTATATTTAGTAAGGACGTCTATAATAATAATAATGATCATGATGATGATAATGATGACGATGATAATAGTCCCATTGGTGTTGGAGTATTTTATTCTGTTTCTCCTTCAAAGCATCGGTCAACAACACAATCAAGTTTCTTTTGTGACAGCGTCGTGACTCAAAAGTTGAAATTCTTGTCTTTTCTTTACTTTGTTATATATTCCTGGAATAAGCGGGAATATCACAAATTGACAACAACAACAAGAATAACAGGAACATCTACAACAGACCTATATACAATATTGCATTTCAATATCGAAGTTTAACGATTGTCTAAAGGTAGAAATTGCTATGACAATAGCTGAACAAAAACAAACACGTTTTCATACAAAAATGATGATTAACAAACAATCCTAGAACCTAAGCAAAGTCTAGTGGTTTCTTATTCCCCCCCTCATTCGCTTTCTAGTTCTTTATTGTCTATTATTTTTCCATTTGTCTCTCTCGCACGATATTGCTTTATACCATTTAGTTTGGTTTCTTTAGGAAACAAGAGTTCCTAGAGATTATTCCCAGCTCATGAGAAAAATCTTTCCATAACATCAAATAATTCTTCTAACATTTTTGTAACGTTCTAAAAAGGAGATATTTGTTTGCTTTATATTTTCTTTTTCTCTAATCTTTAATTTTCATCTCTTCTCTTATTGACTTTTCCAGTTGAATTTTTTCGCACTTTCGTGAAGTCTTTTCTTTTTCCATTTATTTAGATTTGTTCACTTTTATATCTGTACAGATTTTCTCCAACTCTCTTTCTGGATTACATAATTTTCCTGCCTCTTTAGCTCCTACTCTCATCTCTTTTATACTGTTTTCCCCAACTTATTTCTACCCGAGTGTCTTGCTTTTATTTCTGTAGCTCTCCTTCACTGTGCTTCTCCTTCTCTTTCTTGCTCTTACTTTTCCTCTTTTGGCTGGCTTTTTTTACTTTAATTCCTAAGAGCATTTATTAAACTTAGGCGTCGACAGTATTTTCCGTAAATTTCTCACATACACCGAATAACAGTTTTGTTTTTTTAAAATTAGTCAAACGGTTCAGTTTAAGTATGGTTAGTGTTTGGTTTTACCCACAATTCTTTTCTGTTGGCAATATCTCTTCTTGATACGGTCTATGGAATTACTACATTTGCTTGAACTGCTGGTTGAATTTGAGTAAAAGAGCTGCTGGCAGCAATTGGGTTTCTGCGTTTAACATACGAGTACACACGCATATTTATGTCACCTTACTATCTCAACCAATGCAGTATCAGAAAACGATCCAGCAATCCCTGTAGGAATGTTTTTAACAGCAATAAAGACCGACTGAGATTTAAGTCTTTGTATTAAAAACTGATTATGTAGAACATGTGGAGACATATATTTCTACCTTTTGCTGAAAGAAAAAATCTCACGCAGTGAATACAATGAATCACATGAATGGCAGTGAATCCAATTTACGACACTAGAAGTATTGGCACACATATGTGCAGCTGTGTTCATTACTTGGACCAACGCTTTTTCGAACAACCAGAATGCAATAGTTTCATTCAGTGTCATCAATCTTCCAAATTCAGTATTGTGGTTTCTTTTAAAATGTTATGCAGAAGACTACAATTAGAAAATGATTTGAGGTGCAAATGCTTACGAATCAAAGATAATGAATGCAAATATAATAAAATCTTTCGATTAAGCTGCTCAACAAAAGAGCGCTGTTAAGAAAACGAATGATGGAGCGGATGTATTCAAATCGGAGAGAAGCCAGTTGTATCATTTACTATCATTCAAATGCATCTTCTGTTATGCGGTTCAGCAACAAAACTACAGTGATGCCAATTTCCAATGGTGATTGCTCGAACATATCTCGTGCATTCTGGTGTATATTCCTCAGTTTAATTGGAACACACACCGCGCTGCAATATGGACATTTCAATAATACATTTTTTTCTTATAAAAATCATCAGCCATCAAACTATGATTCCATTTACAGTTTACTATGTTTAAAGTTTTTCTATTCAATATAACAAAATTTTGTAGAAATACAAAGAGAATGCGTATTCCCTCTCAGTAAAAACCCATAAACACTTTTGTTCTATCGTCGTGCTTCTTGTAAGACATTCGTTTTCTCTCTGTGCTTATTCCAAGACAACCTCCATCTTTTAGACATTTGTCATATCTGACTGATGCATATATGATATATTACAACTATATAAAGCCATATAATCACATGTTATGTCAGGTTGGCTGTTGCTCATGTTCTACGACCCGTATATTGTCTAGAGGTACTTGTAGCAAGAAACATGCATACACACACACATAAAAGAAAAATAAACAAAGAAGCATGCCCATGCTACAGACTCAATTCCTGTTGTTTCCTATTCCTCACGAGCACATGTAACATCGCTGAGGCAACTGATCATTCTAAGCACTTTTGAGATGGCTGATAGTCTCTACAAGTTTTAAGTGACGAGTTTATCGGGTATCAATTGTTATTGACATTTTTCTTCTTCGTTTTCTTCTGCGTACCCCACGCCTTTCTTCGCATTTTAAGTGCCTCAGAAGTCATACATTATTCAAATAATTAACTGTTTATTCTCGTCTCGTTAAAAGTTTCTGCCCTTAACGCGTCTTCTTGTCATAAATATGCAAACCTTTTTTGTGGTCTTGCGATTAAATCATTTGTGCTTTCAATTATTCATTTGGGTTTCAATCATTTCATTCATGTGGCTGCCTTGGCTACACCTGATGAACTAAATTTTCTCGTTTGTAAAACTCTACTAAATTGTGGAAACCATCGTTTCAATATTTCTAAAATTGCACAAATATTAGTCTCTGTTAACATATAGTTAGCACTGTGATATTATTTGACAAGCAGAAATCATGCAGTTTAACATATATCCCTACATACTCATAGAGCAAACAAAAGCATGGTGAATTTGCACTACAAATTCCTCATTTCCAATATTCCATACTTTGCTTAGTTTCGTCAAATTTTTCGTTCAAATTCTAATTAAGTTTAAATATTCGCACAGAATTTATAAATTCTTCAATTACGTAATATTTTAATTCATTTTTTCACTTTTGTTTGTCCTTTTGGAAATTATTTTAAACCAAAGTCAAACGTAAACGGGTTTGCCCACCATTCTAAATTTTATAATTACTATCACGCGGCTACCGTAAACTTTCTATCACGTACCAACAATTAACGCTTCTGTAACCAGAAATCGTCTGCTGTCTTTGAAGTATGTATATTAAAATTATTGCTATCACAAGCCGTGCGACAATAACTGGCTTGTTTGCGTTGGTATTTATCAAAAGTTTTTATTAGAATTAACATCCCCCTTCCCTTTAAAAAATATATGTACATCGTTTTTTATAATTCTATTTGCAGTTATTCTTACTAGTTTTTAAACTGGCCATTTTTTATACGATTTACTTTTCTTTTCTTTTTATTTTTAATGGCTGTCCAGATTTTATTAACTAAATGTTATTTCTCCGTTAGAGAAATAGTGTCTGTTTTGATGGTAATCATAAAACGGACTATATATTTGTTGCTTTTATTTCATTTAACTGTTTGTTGATGATTATAATTTTCATGGCATTTAACGAGTGACTGAACGACTGATGCTGATGATAGAAAAATTATTTAAATATTAAAATATCTCTCGAGATTAAACGGCTCTCGTGATCTCTATCTTCCTCATTCCCTCCTTTTACTTGTCTTTCTTCGCATAAGCAATTAACTGTGGTTGACTCTTTGTAGATTTTGCATGAAATTTTAATGAATCGTACCGAGTAGTATGATAAATTAATTATCAATTTTTTTGCCTCCATGGTATTTAACCGAGAAACCTAGTTTTTCTTTAAATTACGAAAGCATTAACTAACCATTTCGAATCTCCGTGATCATCACCATGTGATGACCGTAGTTCATTTTTATTTTTAATTATTTTCTTATTTGTTTTGTTAAGGAATTAATTAGTGAAGCAGATCGTTTCGATTTAAATGAACGTCAAATCAGGTTTCTTCTATCAATTCGCCTTTATGTTGTGATAAATTTATTTGATAATAATAGTAAAAATAATTATAACAATATAATAGTGAAGTTTTTCTCGATATGTATGGTAAAAAATAGCAAAGAATCAATTGAAAATGAAATGGTAGTAAAAAAAGGAAAGCTATTAAAAGCTCATAAAAATATGCATTCTATTGATACGATTTAATAATTTAGGATTTTTCAATAAAGAAATATCTGAATTATCACAGCAAATACTTTTAATTGTCCTACAAAAATTTTTCCAGTTAAAATGATTGAACATTTTTGAGTCAAAAGGCATTGATTGAAAATTATGACACGAATGAATAGCACCAATCACACGAAACACATGATTGATATTGAACGAAGTAAATGTCACCAAACCCACACATTTGTACACATTTGCACACAAACACAAACACTTGTGCGGGATATGCACGAGTACATGACGTGTAAACAATTTTTTCTTCGCGCTGTTGTTTTTGTATTTTTGCTGGCCAAAAGCCGGCAAAATATGGGTATCTATAAGACGAGAAACTACACGCCCTACTATTTCCAGTCGAAGGAAAAAATACCATAATCATGAAAAATACTGTAAAAAGTAATAAGAGCATTTCGAAATAATAAATACACTTTTTTATTGATTATCATTCCAAATTTTTTATTGAATATCAATCATTTGAACCTTCAAACCTTCACCTTCGGAAGATATAGCAATCAAGTAAAGTAAATGGTTACTTTCATAATCATTCGGTTTGAAATTGTTCATAATTTTTTTAACAACTGGAAACTAGAATGTTGCTAAGAGCATGGGGATGGAGGAGAGAGGTTTGAATAAAGAATGTAATTTTTTTACGAATGAAAGTACGCGATTAAAAGTAAGCGAGTGGAAAATATATGATTATTGCATGAAGTAGCAGTTAATGATTACTTGAAACAAAGGGTTCTGGGAGGAAAGAAATGAAACTAATCAGAAATTTTATGCCATAAAAATAGTTAAAATCTGTCGAGAGAAATTATAATTTCCAGAATTATAATTAATAAACTAATGATTGATCTCAATCAAAACTTTTAATATTGGAATATTAAAAACAAATTGCCATTTAAAATGAAATAAACCTAGATAAAGTTTTCTTGTTAAACATAATGTAGTTTCTCTCTTTCGCTTTATAAATCTCCCTGGGTTTTTCAGTATCAGACGAATTTATCGATCATTGAAAATGGCACCTCTCGCTGAAAGATTCCATACTTTAGGAAATTTGTGAAGACCATAAGAGCTATTTTCTTTTAAAATTACAAGAATACCAAGATATAACACACATATTGAATTGCAAAGTTCGTCTTTAGTGGAAAATCATCAGAAATGTAAAGAGAAAAACTTATGATAACTCCTTACTTCTACAATTTCTACAATACAGTTGGAGTATTCGATTGTGCCATTTCGAGAGAAGAAGATTAAGAAGAATAAAACACAAATCCATTAATAACCTGCTTTTCATTCAAGGTTGGTATTCGTAATTGTGTTGAAACTCATGCTGCTGTTTTTGCTGCTGCTGTTGGTGATGATGCCGCCAGCGTCACTCCTGATACTTTTCCTCTTCTTCAAGTCAATTGAGAGCATTTGTAAGCACCTGCTCTTGCCGCTGCAGCGGCTGCTACTAATGCTAACATTAGTACTGATGTCGACGTCAATGCTATTGCTGTTGCTGTTGCTGTCGCTGTCGTTGATTTTCAGCAAATTCTGAGCGCAGCCATTATCACAGCCGGTCATTAATACATATAGAACAAGACGTAACTTTAAGAAGCGAACGAACTCTTAAGCCTTTCAACACAATTGGTTGACTTAACTGATTGTTTTAAAAGCGACTTTCAACAGTTTCAGTTTAGTACGATACGTCCTAAACGAGTTAACTAATGGCACGGAAAAAAATGGGCCGCGACAGAAATTAGCACTAACTGCCAAACGAAAGAGTTCCCTCCATTGAATGAAGGGATTGTGTGAATGAATAAATGAATGATAGAGATTATGCAGTTGCTATTAAGCTTTTCTTCTCTTGTCTACAACAAAAAAAAATCGATAAACATGATGATGACGATTATGAGAATCAGGAGATAGCATATTATGATTTTTGTTGCTGATGTTGTTGCAGACGTTTTTGTCATTGCTCACAATACTTTGTTTTTGGTATATTGTTGCTTTGTTTTCTTCTGGGACTGTTTGTAGATTTCTTTGTAAGAAATATGAACGTTACTGATGGTTTCATATTTTCTTTCTTTCTTCTTGCTTAATTTTTTCGTTACTTTGTTTCACTATTTGCAATTTTTTTTCTACTTTTAACTGCTTGGGTTGTTAATGTCAATATCATTGCCATTGTCATCAATTTGCCTAACATTAAAAGAAATAATAATAATGCTAATATTGCTGAAGTCATTTAAATAACTTCTCTATATGGTATGAAAATGGTGAAGATGATAACGATGTCGTTGATAATAATGACAATGGTGGTTTATTTTTAGAACATTTACAGTGATCACAGGCAGTGACAGTAACATGAAGAGATAAATAACAACATTAAAGTGTATAGGACGATGGGAACAGAAATGGGGCATAATAAAGTGAGGCGCTATAGTTTGATTTCTTTTTTAATTAAGCGAATTTAAATTCCTAAATTCTTTTGCAGGGTATAGAGAAAGAGAGATGGGTCGGCGTTGTCGGTAATCCCCTAAGAAGCTTGTCATAAAACTATGACATTATTTTCCCTCTTACTAAAATAGCTGTCAACGTTAACGTGTAGTATGTATTGCAATAATAAATTTGAAAAGTTTAGAAGTCGATTTTGTATGCCTGTCTGTATGCCCCTTTGCTTTTATGTGCAAATCACGATTGCAGCCGAATGGAAGGAGATATTGATATGAAATTTGTCGTGAATATTCTTTGTCATTGTAGGCTGTTTGGGGTTGAGAACGGGCAAAATTAGCCAAGTGTCACGCCTACGTTGTAATCAAATAATTCGGGAAATTACCCTTTTCAGTCTATTTTGAAACTTTTGAAACTGGATTGTATGGCCGAGATGCGAATATTGGACATTTAAAATACACAAAAATGGGCCAGATACTTTACTAAACTGCATGTAGACCTTTTTAGGAAAAGTTCTGCTAAAGATGTGTTAGTAGATTTGAATTAACCGAAAAAAGGGAAAAGTAATACAAGGGGCTTGTATTGATTATTAGGATGAAACTATAAATGTATATTGTATTACGTATGTAGGGTATGAAAGCTTCTGTTAGGCCGAAGTTAGCGTTTTTACTTGTGATTTTAAGAATTCGGTTATAACAATTCATCATGTTTCACTTTGTCCATAGCACAAACATCATCAAAAACTTAATAATTCGATTCCTTACAGTACTGACATAATGAAATCCTCAAGTGGTAAACGTTTATTTAATATGAGAAGGTAGATAATAGCGTGTTCGACGTTAAAAAATTCATAATAAATTGTGGTAAATATATAATTAAATAGCGATGAGTGATCAATGAATTTTGTTCAAAATAATTAAAGCGAAAAAATAGTAATAATAATAATATTATTAAAGTTTTATTAAATTGTTAAATCCATTATTGTGGAATTTTTTATATTGTATGAAACGCTTTTCCGATTTCTTAATCGTATTCGGAGGGGAATACTCTTTCTTAGAAATGGAGAAAATCCTAACAAAATTTGTTGGAAATTAAATTCTGGGTGCACTTTATTTTACGAGGTGGATGATGTTATTTCTGCAATTTTTTTGTTCTTTTCTAGTAAATGTCACTCATAAATATTTATAGAAAAGCGCATGAGCGTATCGCTGATCAGATGAGCATAAAATTATTGAAGCGAAAGGCAACTAGAACGTGTGATGATGATGCATGAATGCTGCAGAAGAAACACGGAAGCTTTCGCAATCTTATTTAATGGTGTTTGTTTTATTATTTTTCCCTGTTTATCACTATGAAATTATAAAGAAGTTAGAAATAAGAAGTACAGAATAGAACAGAAACCGCGTGAATAAAAATGTACCCCGTGTGATCTTGTTTTTTTCTTCCGATTAATTTCTAATTAGTTCATAGAAAAGGGGCCTCATTGCGCTCAAATAAATGAGTTCACTGAATGTGCACGATTTTAATCGGTTAGTATTATTTATGAGCTTAAAATGGCTACAGATATGTAATCCATATTGTGTCATTTATTACGAATATAATAATAATAATAATAACAATAATAATAATAAGCTGATAATGGTACCATCAGTTAGAATTAAACCCTACCACAAAAAAAATGAAAAATTATTTATTGACGCCAAAACGCTGCAAAACAAGCGATGTCAGTGAATATAATCCATTTCCATTTCGATGTAAGAAAGCTATTCATCACTTTTGAACCAAATTCTAAAAATTCAAAAAATCTTGCTTGCTGATTAGTGTTAACACAATTTTACACTCTGCATTTCCCTGTACTATACCCTGTAATGTTGCGAGATAAGATCTTCGGATTAGTATCTGTTGCTATTTTTATTTTTATAAGATTTCTATATGAAATCAGTGGAAAAAAACTTGCATTATGTTTGAGTTATTATTTCTCTATCCTTTTTTTTATGGCAGACGCACATAAAACGATTTAACGCATTATCGACAACTTGACATGTTTTCTTAGTTTAATGGTAACTCATTTCTTTAGGAACAATAAACGTCAATAAAACCTAAGGACAATAAAAAGCAGTTCCATTAAGGACAAGGGTAATGAATGCTTAATTTTTAATAGCCTCAGAATTAATTATAGGATATCTCCATTAGGACGAAGGGCAATATTATAGGTCTCCTATTGCAATTTTTATGACTTTACAGTGATGATGATGATAATTATGATGTTTATGTTATAATAATACTTAATTTTTTACGTGCAAATTACTAGAAATCTTGTGGAGATCTTAATTTCTTGATCATTCTCTAAGTAATTAATTTCTTAATCAATTTTCAAGTATATTATCTCTTTAGCGTGAACCTCCCGGTTTTATAGTTTGTTGAGAATTTAATATGGAATCGCTTTAGTAAGAATTGATAGAAATTTTAAAAAGGGTTTTAATAAAAAGTGCTACGTCGTATCATTTGGTCTTAATTATCATTATTACCCGACTCTATAAAATTGATAATTAATTCTAATTATTTCTTTATATTCTCTGCTCTTTATTAAGTAGTTTTCTAACGTTCTCTGAGGAGTTCATGATTTGATTTGGTGATTAATCCCTCAAATAATTTTTATTTTTGAGATATTGAAACACAACACTTCTTCGTATTTTCCTGATATAGTTTTGACTGATATACGTCTCACGATTTACGATTGACCTTTTTCGCGTAGTAAAGACCTTTTTCAATAATTGAAAGATAAATCCGAAAGAGCAGAATGTGATCAAACCACATGCTGCGATGTGAATGCTTATTTTGCTCTTCTTACCGAAAGCACTAACGCCATTATCATTGAATGAGTCGAGCTAATAGATTCTCGATGGGATTCTTTTTTAGGTGTTAATTAAAAACCGTATACATATAGTTTATTCCTAACTTTTGGGTGGTAAAATATATTATTTTTTTCATTACAATTTTTGAATTCGAATTTGAATTTAAAATAATAAGTATAACGAATTTGTTGCTAGTTTTGGTTCTAACGTTCTCAAAATTCTCACAACTAATTATTGATATATTTCCGTGAAATTTGTGTCTAATAAAACTTCTTTCGTGCATTCCAAAAAGTAAAACAGATTAATTTTAGATTAATTTAAAATTATATGTAGTAATAAAATTATATGCAATAACAGTAGATTTGTAGTAGTAGTCGTTTGGTACTTTTGCTACTTTTTGGTTAATTTGCAATTTTATGATTACCTTTGCATTTTAATCACAGGATTATCGATTTAGCTATTTGATTAAGCTACGTATTTAAACTAAAATTACAGCTTTTTTAATTATTTTAAATTTTTTCTAATTGAGTGTCTAAGGTTAACTGAGGTGAAACTAAAGTGAAGGTTCCTGGAGTTGAAATGGCGATCTCTGCAATTGAAATGACGATTTCTTAAAGTAAATTGATCATTTCCGAAATAAATTTGATAATTTATTAACTAAGATTTGAAGAGGTTGTCACACCCGTTGGTTGATCCTAATCTTTTAACACTTCTACTGTAATCTAACAGAAATTAAGTTGGAACGTTCGCCACTTCTTTTAGCTATTTCTAGTATATTTGATTATTTTGATCCATTGATTACAGTTTGACCATATTATGTGTTTATCCAAATGCTATAGCGTAATCTTTTCTGTTATCTGTAGTAACTTTAGTAACTGTAGTAACGAGTTATAGCTTTTTCGTTGCTTTGCCCTGCCTGGATTTTTGATTAAATGAAAACTGTCTAACTGTTACTTTTAGTGGCACTTTAATTTGTATAGCTAATCAATAAATTTTATTTTTAATACTTTAATAAAAATTCCTTTCCTATTTTCACTAGTTTTACAACAAAATAAAGTTTATTAACTATATCATTTCACTTAACAGCAATAATGTTTATTATTAGAATTTTTACGGCCAACAAATTATTTTATTGGCCGCTGGGATCAACAATTTTTGGTCTAAAACAGGTTCAATGTGAAACACATTTTCAAACATTTCAGAGTTTCACCTGGATTTGTAAATTCCTCTTCCAATCTGCAACCTAACCTTTCCATTGGCCTTTCTTGTTCTATATGCATAATTTCTTTATTCAGTATGTTTTCCATTTTATTTGTCATTTTGTGAAAGTGTACCACGATATATTATAAGAATTTACTCTTCATGATTTTTATCAGAAGAAAAGACGTTTGTCTTTTTCTATCGATTTCTTTTTGTCACTTTACTATTTCGTGGTCAGAGATGGCCAGATGCCCATCATGGCATCGCATACGAGTGTGTGTGTATGTGTGTCTTTTTATATGTGCATGTGTATTGCCTTGTTTCACCATGCATCCATTGCAGTATGGGCACAATGGAATGCTAGAGAGTTAAGAATGAGAAAAGGAAGGAATTGATACCACGAAATAGATTTTATTTACCCGTTGGTTGTTTCTTTTTTTATTTAATATTTATTTTAATTTTCTTTTACGTTTCGGGTTATATATTCGATGCCATCGTTAGTGCAATTGCCAATGCATTTCTGTCGAATTTGGCGGGAGAGCAAGCGAGAGAAAGTTTGTTGACGAGGTTTTGGTTTTGGTTTTATTTTCTCAACTCAATCTAGAGAATAAATAGTAATTTATTTAATAGATTTGATAACCTTATTTTCGGTACTTTCCGGACATCCATAAATACAGAAAAAACATGAAACCAAAAAATAAATAATTGAACAGGTTTCCTTGACTTATGTTTAATCTTGCGAGCTCTTTTCATTCAGTTAGAATTTCGTCGGTATTTCTTAAGAAATTACCTACGCTGCATCTCACAAAATTTAACTAGAAAACGGTCAGCCGTATTGGGTGATGCTGGAACTCTGAAAGCATTAAATGAGACGACACCCTGAGGAAAAATTAATAATTTGCATTTGTTATGAAAATTTTATTTTTGCAGATAATAAACGCAAGCAAAACGAACGACTGAGATAATTAGAAGAAAACTTAATTTATTTTTAATTAAAATGTTTTAATTTCAAATATGTGTCACTTATAGAACACAGTTTGATATAAAAAGAGACGCGTTCTCGATATTTCTCAAAATCGTCATCTTTCTCCGTCAGTAAAATTCCCCTCGAGTCGCAAAGCTGTAACCATGTCGTGAATATATTGGAGACTCTTCAGGCTTATATTATATAATGAACCCGTGTTCAAAAACACTTGATGATATTCCAAGATCTCTTTGGAATAACTGATATTTCCTAAATTTTGCCATAGGAATATATGAAATTTACTAATGAGAATAAAATGCTATTTAGACAGGTATCCCGTCGCTCGAGGTTAAAATAACTTAAAAGTTTATATGAGAACCATAAATGCAGGAAAAACGACAAGAAATGATTCGGAAATAATCACAAAACGCTGTGTGCTAAACTTTTAAATTTTATGTAATTTCAATAATTGATATAAAATTTAGCAAATAAATTCTCAAGAGTAAAGTATTGTAATAAACACATCAAGGAATTTTGTAAGTGATCTTAATAAATGTTTGCTGCTAATGGTGAATTAATTTTTATTATTGTTGTAACTGGGCTTTAACTATAAATGTGTTGTGCACTGATCATTAATCTCTGACATGACAGACCATTCTGTAAATCACTCACTCTTTCAATAATAGATCTTCATCATTCCATTGATCGTAGTTTTTTGTTATTGCTTGTCTTCGGATATTCATTTAAATAATTAGTATACGATTTGCTTTCTCTACCCGCGTTTTCTTCTTTAACCTTTGATTATTTTCCGTCTTTAAATTCTTAATTTTTTTTTCAATAATTATGCGTTAATTAAGAAGAAAATATTTTTTAATTCTTTTTATCTGGTATTTGTATTTGTGGCGGAAATGAGTGATTATGCTGGAATTTTTGATTTATGAAAGTCTTTGTCATGCAACAAAATTTCCTGATAGTGAACTATTTCAGTTCTGCTTCTCTATCTCGCTCTCCCTCTCTCTCTCTCTTTCGCTCTCCTTTCTCTTGTTTAATATTTAATTAGAGTTATTATTTATTATTCTTTTCAATTACTATTTGCTATTTAACTCAGTTTGTTGCCCAAAACTGCATTCTCTCCATGACTTTCGGAATAGGAAATGCTGGCAATTGTCTTGCTCTAACATTACAGTATTTTCTGGGCTTTATTTTACTGCTAACTTGTTGTTGTCGTTGTTATTGTTCTCCGTTTTTTTTGCATTGTTTGCTTCCTGGTTGTCTTTCATACTTTTTCCAGTAAACAATTTTATGCTTTTAGAGTTTTCTGTTTATTCAAACGTGCCTAAAATCATTTGACATTGGGTCAAGAAGACAAAATCTTGTAGTTTTCCTTAGATGCAAATATATAGATTCTTTAGATATATCCATAGATATCTGTATGTGCTTTGTTCAATATATATTTTCGCCTTGCCTAAATTCTCGACCTTACTTCCATTGTTTTTGTTGTTGTTCTCGTTGTTGGTTCTGGTTTTATTATTGCTCTCTGTGCTTACTGCATTTTTGCTATTGTTCCTCTCGATTTTGATGATGTTATTGTAAGTGTGTTATTGGTTGCTTAGTTGCTTGGTCAGTTGTTATTGTTGTTGTACGAGTACCTTTCGTTATAAGTGGTTATTATGCTTTACTATCTTTGTCATAGTTTTGCTTGTTGACAATATTCGATGGCACTGTCGTTACTGCAATACTTTCAGATTTAACAATGTTGTCGTTACTGTTGTTTGTTTATCTGTTGTTGTTGTTGTTGTTTCTGTTCCTATTATTATTCTTTATCATACTTTTCGGCCTTCCCAACAGAACTCATTCACTTTTGGAAAATCCCGAAGGAATCAATAATTCAAAATCGTAGTCCAATAATGTTGGAAACTCATCCTTCTAGTTTATTCTAATTTCCGTTGCACTCTTAAAGCTTTTATTTATTTGGAAATTGATATTGATTAGTTCTTTAGCTTAAAGAAAACTAAACGCTTTTATCAGTCCGTCGTCAAAGTTTAAACAGAAAACTAGTTCCGTTCTTCATTCGGTTATTGCTCTGACTTCTAAACTATTTCTTTTGTTTTTCTTTCCACTTTTTAATCATTCTTCATTAAAACTTTTTCACTGCTATAAGAATTAACCCAGAGGGTTATCCAAGCCGATGTAATGCATTATTTATGATTTTTAAAAACATCGGGAGTTTACGAAGGCTTAAGTTTTAATACAAATTTAGTTTAGTTTAGTCCCTTTGAACTAAATCTGTAATGATCACTTATGCCAAACCGTGAGATAGCATAAGAGGAAAATCTTAAGTCATTGCATTTCTTCTTCTTGCTCGATTAAATTCTCAGGATTTTTATGGACGTTTCCTGACACTAAATTTCCATTTATAATAAAAGTCGTGCGACAATTCTTTCATAGCTGCCTTCGTTTTGATAATTGTTGTTGGTTTCACTGGTAATGATCTAAATATCTTAACAAATAAAAGCACCTTAAAGCAATTGATCATTTAAAGAATTGTTTTTACAATATCTGACTATTTTGTCCTTCCCTTGCAATTCTTCCAAAATTTCTTTCTTGTTAAAGCAGTCGCAGTTGTGGGGCTCTACAAAATATTGAAATAATAACAATAGTAGAACAACAACAACAACACCAAGTAGGCAGCAACATTTAAAATGATTTTAGAAACTTTGCTATCAAAAAAACTCATTGCTTCGAGCGTGACGCACGAAATCAGACGGAAAAGTAAATACTATAAGGGATAGAACCACACAAAAAGCCATAACAACAACTACACCGAAACTGTACTGTATCAAAATTCTGGAAATGGAAATGATGAAGAAGTACACCGTACGATAAAAACCTTGAAGTTTTGTCAAGAAAAATTGGAAAAAAGTAAAACTGGTCCTTACGGCTATTTCCCGAGGCTCTTAAAAATAGTAGACTCTATTTAAAAGTTTTCTTTCATTTGGTTATGATTTACCTTGTGTGTTTCTTTTCGTGGGCTTTTAAACAAAGCAAAGGTAACTTGTTTGCAATTTCATCACATGGTTTCAGGTGACAACGACCTCTCGTAATTGTCTTATAAGTCACCTCAATAGAAAGTGAAAGAAAGAAATAGAAAGCAAGAATAACAGAGATTATGCCTACCATAACTTTTAATAAATTGTGAAGACTTTTAAAGTGTATTTATTAATACATTCTTCTTACTTAAGAATTATTTTCTCTAAAATCGTTACCCTATTGTTTGTTTTGTTTTTTAATCAAGCGAATCTTTTAACGATGTGAATGTAATGCCTGTCATAGGAAATTATGGTCCACTATTTTCTCCCTTTTGTCCCATTGGGGTTAAAGGTGTAAAGAATATTTATAGAAAATAAACATTAAAGAACCGCAACAAGAAGTTTTGAGCTGAAGAAGTACTACCAAATTATTACAAATTCAATAGACCGCCAAAATAATCACATGAAAGAAAAATAATTTCACGATTGCATTCTTCATTCCTCCTGCCTTGCCTCGCCTGGGTTAAACTTTTACGGACATGATAAAAACGTGCTTCGGCAGTGGTACCAGCAAGCAAAAAACTTTCCTCCATTTTTTAAATTGCACGACTTTAAAATATTTGGCAGCGAAAATAAATCAAATGAAATCGAAAATTGTATTGTATTTTGTGGTGAATCCATAAAAAATATATATTCACATCTTTTTACGTATATGGATTTTAAGAGAATGTTTTCTTTTTGTAATTTCCAAATAAATTTGATCATACTTCGTCTCGATTTGCAAAAAAAAAACAGCAAAAGATAAAATGTATTTGTAAAGGAAACAACTGCTGGTTTAATATTTGTTGTAAAAAAATTAAAAAAAATAAGAATAACATAAAAAATTATAAAAAATAGTATAAAAAAATTAAAAAATTCAAAGGAAAACCAAAATAACAAGAACTAATATGCATGTTAAAAATTATTAAAAAAATTATTTATAAAAAAAGAATTAAAAAATTTAAATAAAATAAAAAGCAGATTTTCAAAGAAAAATAATTAAATAATATAAAAAATAAACAAATTACAAAACAAGAGAGAACGCTGAAATTGGCCAAGCCGAAGCCAGCCAGGCCATATATCCTATCCACGTAATATACACCCTACGGCAAATACACACTGTCCTTTCAGGTGTTTGGGACTGGATGTACAAACGAAAAAAGCTGAATAAAACTATTTATAAAAATTCAATAAATGAGAAATTCTGATATTGAATAACTCAATGCTTATTGAAAACCATTGTTCCCTTTCTCCACACATTCAATGGTACACAACTAAATGGTACACAACTGTGACGCTGCTTCGACATAACTCCGACATTTTCGTAGCCACGCTAAGATTCTCATAAATGATACCACTCATTGGGAATTGTTTCGCTAAACAAAAATCTTAAAAATGTTCCCTATTAAAATAAATTCTCACACATTCTTTTGTGTCTTTACTTTTCTTTCATTTGAAACTTTTTCGCTGTACCTTTCCAATTTTAGTTGACCAGTTGACAACTAATGTAACAAAATTGACAAAATGACAAAAAATTGAAAGCAGACAATAAACGAAATTCCATTTAAAATCGTTGTGCTTTTCTTATGATATGAAAACAAAAACACAAATGAAAGAAGGACGATAACAGCAGTAAGAGCACCAACAACTTGAGTAACAACAACTAAAGCACGATGCAGTACTTAGTGCTCGTTACTCATGGTGTTTAATCAGCCTGCTTTCTCAGTGTTCCTTGAATACCTTATCGCAATTTACAAACAGCAAACACTACTCAACATGACAGCAACATTAACAATAACCACAGCAACAATAATATCAGAAAATTTAGTAGAAAAACCTTAACCCTCACGCTAACAACCTTAAACCTTAAATTAATTGCGTGATTATTTCTTTTTTTTATTTTGAAGTTTTTAAAAGGATTTTTGTAATCTGAAGTCGCCCGATTCTGAATCTGATTATAGTTTTATAAACTTCATAAACATACCAGTAGGAAAAATAATTGTGATTGTACAAATTCTTCAATAGATTCAAATCAAAATTTAAATCAGACTTTAAACGACCTAGGAGTTAGTTCTCTGCTAAATTATGTATTACTTATTTCGCATTTCCTGGATAATTGTACCATACTATTTATTTATTTTTTGCTTGAAGTTTATTTATTAGAAGTTATCCCATATTTATAATTAATGTAGACTTCAAAATGGTATCGAACAAAAGTGACCTTTATTTCGAAACGAGAACAGTTTATTATTTGTAAACAAACAGAAAAAATGGTGCAGCGTTAGCCTAATTTTCTTTCAATATTTTCTACTCGAGTAGTTATTAAATCGACAGGTATATCATCAAAGGTACTCTCAACCGTTAGTACTATAAGGGTTAAGAAACAGCAAAATAATAAGTGTAGAGTATTATGGGAAAATCGCTTATTGTTAGTTGAAAGCGAATTAGAATAACTTTGGGGGAACTAAAAAAGAAGCAGTCAAAAAAAGCAGCAGCAACAACAACAGTGGCAGCAAACAAAACAACAACCAGAACAAAGAACAACATCAGTCGAAACTAAAAGATATTTGTTAATTACTTCTTTTAAGAAACTATTCTAGGTTTTCTATTTTTACATCTATCTTTCCTTCGTTTTTCTTCATTTTCTTTTTATTCTTCGTCTTATTTTTAAGTAGTAAAAACGATACAAAATCAATGAAAATCATTTTACTTTAACGCCATGGCGATAAAGGTTCACTTTACGGATTTGTTGTTTGGGAAGTGGTTGGGATTTGGTGCCGTTTAATAGCATTGTCTTTGCTTTTTTGTTGGTGTAAATTTCGTTGCTGTTATTGACAGGTTTTTCTGGGTATATCGAAAGTTTCTTCCAATTTACGTCATCCCTTTTGTTCTAACTAGTTGACTTTCGCCGCCTTACGAGACGACGGAAAACGTATGGTTTCGTTTCAGTTGGTCCCGCTTGTTTCATTTGATGCTAGCACTGACAACTACATCGAAGAACATTGACAACAATGCGACATTGCTAGACACACTGTAAACGCTTTCGATTTACGCTCATCGTATGAGCGCAACGTATCATTCGTATCGCATTCGTGATAGAATGTCGAATATTGCTGCATGTAGTTTTTTTGAGAAAATTCGTGACTATAAAGTTTTTCAATTTCGTTTTTCTTCCTAGTTAGCTGCTAATGCATTTTTGTATGATTTGTTGTGGAAATGTTTAGGAGATGAACCAACGAGATATCACTCTGTAACACTTCAATAAACTTAGGGCCTGTCCTTCGCTACTGCCGAATTTAATTTAATAGCACTCTATTATATCAATGCAAAATTCGTATGTTAAACTTGTAAATTTTATAACGTTTTTATGGATCATTATTTTTTATTTGGTATTGCTTAAAACAATTTCCTTAAATTATTTCATTCTGGTTCTTCCTCGCATTCCTAATGATCTATTGCGTTTAAAGTTTTGCAGAAAGAGAAATAACTATAAACCGTCAAAGGCGAAGAGAAAAAATCCCGCAAAACTTGTCGCAATTTTACAGTTACAATATCAGGTATTTTTGTTGCTGTTTTCTATTTGAGTGCAGTCTACGGTTAAGTCTTAACAGTCTGAACAATTTCAACAATCAAACAATTTTACGAATATTCAAATGCATTTATTTCATTCTGGCCTCAATAGCAGCTAATTTATTATTTTGTTGTTGTTGCTGCTGCTGCTGCTGATGCTGCTGTCATTTGCTGTGACAGATAAAAGTACATTCAATGGCAATTTAACTTCCTGCAATTTTTCTTAAAATGTGCGTGAGTTTATTTGTTTAGTTTATGTACGTTAACGTATTTTGATAAGATGACGACGCACTTTTACGTGTAAAGAAACACACACGACATAAATTGTCGTTTACCATGAAAGCAGGTGCGTTGGCCGAACGATAAAAACGTTAAAGGCGAGCTGATTAATAGCATGATCATTACTATCTTTATCATTATGGCACTATCATTATCATTATTATTATTAACACGTTTTTCTCCTAAAAATAGTAAGAGAAAATAACTCCAAACACGGAGTATTGAAGAGGGGGAGAGAGAGAGAAAGAGCGGTTCAAGGAATAATTTGTTTTTATCAATAAAATATATGTCTAAAAAATAAACAAAATTAATAATGCCTTCTCGCTGTCAATAAATAATATTCCTGATAATTATAGTAATGATGATGATGATGATGATGATGGTGATCGTGTAACTCTATTTATTTATTCAAATAAAAATTAGAACCAATTTATTCTGCTGTCCAAATAAAGCTAATAAAGAAAGCACTCTATTAATTAAGTAAAGAAAAACTAGTATTGAATCTAGAACCGGTGCGCTGTTGTGAAGCACAAGAAAAAAGTATCGCGGCATGATAAATTAAAATGTCACCACATCGGAGTAAAGTAAATGATCTTTTCGTGTCTTTAAGTCTTCAAAAGGCGCAGCATAGAAGATACTCATTATTCTCTAGCACCGATTTTAAGAAATTTAATTTCGACTTTTAAACCTCAATTTTCTTCAATTTAACCTCAACCTCAATTTACGAAGTTCAGAAACTTCACTCCGTCATAAATTCCACAATTTTTACAAATTTGCATCCAACATAAATTAATAAAGCAGATCATCGCAACAATCAATTTGATATTGAGAGCATGACAGCTCTGTTGCTGATCCTTCCCTTGGATTCTTCGTTCTCCAGTTTCTCCCTATCTCATCTCTAAGACAGTAGTAAATCATTACACACTTCTCGTTCAAATGGGTCATCAGTGTCAGTAATGCTGCTTTTGTTATTGTTTTCTTGTCACAAATAAATTTGACGCGATCATCACTAGCTCGATCGTCGGCTGCCTGAGAAGGGACATCAGTTATTATGGGTCACGTTCTGACCGACATAAACTAATTGAATGGCGATTGCCTAAAAGAGATGGGGGATGTCAATGATCTTTTTTGATACGGACGATTGAGGCACGGGCCCACTACGAAAGCAAACAAATAATTTTTCATAATTTTTTTTCCTTTGGATATACTTCTTTTCATTCGTCTTTCTCTCGTAGAAAACTTAATCCGATCGATTAGATTTTTTGCATCATTTGCAAAAAGAGAAAAGCTGGAATTTTCAGCACCAAAAATTTTTCAAGCTTTCACGAATTTTAATAAAAAAATTGTAGGGATTGTACTCGTTGCACCTAATTTGTTCAGCTTGTGGACAGAAAATTTTGAGGTTGCGGATTGCTAAGGAAAAAAATAAATAAAAGTTTATATCGAAAATGCGCTAACATCAAATAATGATATCCAAGTAGTGAAAGGTATGAATGATAATTTTGATTAAGAAGCATTACTTAGCAACAATTCTAAAGTGTTTAATTCATAGAAATAAAATTATCGTTATTTTATAGATTTTTGTTGCTTTTTCTAAATCCTTGATTTCATTTAACTTTAATTTTAATATTTTCCATAATTTAATCGTTAATTCGCGATTAGGGAGATTTTTTTCAAAAATTATTGTAACCTTTTTTCCGAGGTTTTGTATGGTCTTGATTAAAATTAATATAGAATCCTAGTTCTGGGCATAATAATCACTATCATTCGTCAACTATTCTTCCTCTTTTTAAAAACTACTGTCCCAATACTCCAAAACTTTCGTAGGCTATTTTTTTGTTACGCTATTAAATTGATTGACCTTTAGATTGTGTTACTTTTAAAGTATCAACTCATCGCCATCATAGCCACCTTCATCACCATCACTATCATTAGCATGACCTCTATCACCTGTATGACCTGTATCCTGCAGTGTTATCATTGAGATTGTTATCGCGATTATCATTAGAAATTATTTGAAAAAAGTTTTTGTTTCTTTATTTTTCTTTCGTAGCATTTTATCTCTATCTTTTAATCAATGATTAGCCCACAAAATTGTAATAACCATCGCCACTAGTCTGCGTCTTTTCCTTGTACTTTCTTTCAATTTACGGTCACCGAGCTGTTATTACAAGAAATATTTGCACAAATTGATTTTGAATTCCTTACGCCAACGTTTTCTTCTTTGAGGAGGGTGCTTTAGTCTTCTTAGCTACTTTCTATACGAGATTTTCAGGCGATGCTTGTTTTGGATTTTGATGATGATTATCGAAACTACAACTATGAGGCGTATTTTTTCTGCAATTTTTACTTATTGTTGTGTGTGTACATCATGGTTATTCCGTTTTTATTTTTCTTTTCCTGGCATTTTTATGATCATTGTTTGCATTTGAACTTTTGCCAATGACAAACGAATTTGTTGCTGAGTTGAGCGCATTCGCAGTTTGCAGATACGACCACTCAGATATTGTACAATTAGCGGCACGCATATTGAGGCTAATTTGCGGTTTCGTCAATGACGTTATCAGGTTGGTTTATCTATTTTTCACTTTACCCTTTTCCTATTGAATTTGAACTCTGACTATATTTTCTGTGCAATCTTCATGAAATCTAGGATAATAACATCACGATAAATAAATGATAATGATGCTGATTTGGTGATTAGATTTAATTAAAATTTCTCTTCAGGAAATTTTAGTTGAAGCTATTTCGTTTTCACAATACATCTTTTTTACTTTGTGTTTAACTATTTATAAAGTGTATTCATATTTTCGTTAAGGAATTTTTTGAGATGTTCTTTCTAAATTAACGTCCCAGGGGAACGAACAAATATAAATTAATAAAATCGGTGTGCTCCATTCACTTCATAGCTTCATAGTAATAATCAATATAATAGCGAAACTTCTACAAGGATTACCATCGAATTTGGTATGAAAATATTTTTGGAGGAGGCTACTTTTATATCTAAAGTGGGGACCAGAATGATCTCACTTGCTTTTAAGATAAATACTAACAACATCGAGTTGGGAGCCAAATTCGTTGGCAGTTTCTGTCTCCAGATCAGTTTTGATTGCTAAGTTTCTCAGATTTTCGGTTTTTACTCCACCACTTATAACGCAAAACCAGAAAAACGGTGACATCAACCTTGCACGAATATATATTTAGAAGTTTCTTCTGTATGGAAATAAATAAAAACAATTGGGTCACGTCTGCTTTCAAAAATAAATGCTAAAGTTAGGATCTCGAAGCCGAAGTTGTTACGTTTTTCTTATTGTTTTCAAAAAAACCTTCCAAACGAACAAATAAAAAATGAAGTGAAGTTTTTAAAGCTCACTTGGGAATTAAATTGCCAAAGAATCTCATATTCAAGTAATTTATTCTGGTCCTTTCCTTTTAGTTGCTTCCTTATTTATTTCTCCCTAATGGATCACTTAAGTCGTGGATTATTTTCCATTCTCCTATTCTCCATTCTTTTATAGAAGGCTTTTCCAAATCTTTGTTTAATAATGATTTAGTTTCATTTCATTAAAAATTACAATATGTCAAGCTCTCCCGGATTTTTCAAAAGATATCTGGAGAACACTCTTTTCCCAATTATTGCAAATTTTTTTCCCAATTATTTTTTTAATTACTACGTATACATTTGTATTTAATTATCAGTTAGAAATAAATAATTAACACTTCAGAAAAGTAGAGACTTCTTTGTCACAAGGTTTACTGTCGTCTTCATATACTTTATCTTTATATCTCACTAAAAAGTGTGTCAAATGTAAAAGCTATAACAACAACAAGTGCTAAATACTCATTATACTTTTACAATTCTTTTAAGATTAACAGTCATTGAAATTAATTTTGCACGCCAATCAATAAATTAATTTCCTGTATTAAAAAATGTCAAAAAAATCTCTTCGCCGTTATTTATCACAGCAGTAGGCGAACTGGTCTGCCTTCCAGTTTTCTGGATGGTATCACGAATGATAGTAATGGTTTCCGTAAATGTGTTTTCTTTAAATTGCGAAGATAATAAGAATTTATGAAGCGTATAATGCTTTAACAGAAATATATTGAAAACAATCTCGTATTAACTTATGGTAAGTTAGTCTGATAACAAACACCATCATACAAAATTGACACGCATAACACTAACACAAAAACGACAGTTGAATTGGCGCGTAGTCGACCGTAGTCGAGTTCATTTCTATATTCATCTCGTATTAAAAATTGTGAAAAAATTGAAGAAATTTTATATTCACAATTAGTGTTCAGCGCATTATTTATAGAGCAATTAATTTTGATGTTTCAGTTAATCAAATGGAATAAAAATATATTGGTGTGTGGATATAATGACCCTAACGGATGTATCTGTAGTTCAGTTTATTTATATTTGCCCAACTTCGCTCAGTGAACCTTCATTGTTTTATCACAACTACACAATTTACATATACACAAATACCAGCATACATATAAAGGTTATATATATATATATATATATATATATATATATATATATATATATATATATATATATATATATATATATATATATATATATATATATATATATATATATATATATATATATATATATATATATATATATATATATATATATATATATATATATATATATATATATATATATATATATATATATATATATATATATATATATATATATATATATATATATATATATATATATATATATATATATATATATATATATATATATATATATATATATATATATATATATATATATATATATATATATATATATATATATATATATATATATATATATATATATATATATATATATATATATATATATATATATATATATATATATATATATATATATATATATATATATATATATATATATATATATATATATATATATATATATATATATATATATATATATATATATATATATATATATATATATATATATATATATATATATATATATATATATATATATATATATATATATATATATATATATATATATATATATATATATATATATATATATATATATATATATATATATATATATATATATATATATATATATATATATATATATATATATATATATATATATATATATATATATATATATATATATATATATATATATATATATATATATATATATATATATATATATATATATATATATATATATATATATATATATATATATATATATATATATATATATATATATATATATATATATATATATATATATATATATATATATATATATATATATATATATATATATATATATATATATATATATATATATATATATATATATATATATATATATATATATATATATATATATATATATATATATATATATATATATATATATATATATATATATATATATATATATATATATATATATATATATATATATATATATATATATATATATATATATATATATATATATATATATATATATATATATATATATATATATATATATATATATATATATATATATATATATATATATATATATATATATATATATATATATATATATATATATATATATATATATATATATATATATATATATATATATATATATATATATATATATATATATATATATATATATATATATATATATATATATATATATATATATATATATATATATATATATATATATATATATATATATATATATATATATATATATATATATATATATATATATATATATATATATATATATATATATATATATATATATATATATATATATATATATATATATATATATATATATATATATATATATATATATATATATATATATATATATATATATATATATATATATATATATATATATATATATATATATATATATATATATATATATATATATATATATATATATATATATATATATATATATATATATATATATATATATATATATATATATATATATATATATATATATATATATATATATACATATGCATGTTGAAACCACTTCGTACATTTGGCGTCAGTTCCACTATACTCATTTATCCAGGCATATGACTGCAAGTGGCACCTGCGTAGGCGTACGGCTTTTGTTTGTGTATGTATGTATGTATGGATGTGTCTTTGCGCGTGCTTGGATTGTCCTATGTGCGTTTAAGCTTATCAGTATATGACTTCGTCGCGAATATCATTCTGACCTAGAACGCGTAACGAATTTATTTTATGTAATCGAAAAACTTTCACCAACCGCGCGTCTAGTGTAAATTATTTCCATTTCTACTTATGCTTCCGATCCTCCTTCATCTTACTTTTCTCTCTAACATTTCCTCAAATGCTGAATAATTTCTTCTTTTTCTAAAGGTTTTAAAATTCTTACTGAAGGCGGTAATTGGTTTTGTGGTGAATAGTTTGCGTAGTTTGTGTAGGCGTTTTCGTATAAAGAATTTTAATAGATATGTTTGTCGGGTCCCGGAATATTTGCTTTTCTCAGGATGCTCCTCGATTTATTCGCTTAACTTTTCAAACATTGTCTAGCTTATTAATTAAATTAAAATCTCAACATAAAAAACATAATTTATTGTGCATCTACGGAACCAAAATGAGAGAAACTCATACAAGAAAACACTAACAGACTTGAAACAATTTCGGTAAATTTCTCTGGTTATACCCTGTACCCAAAGGATTAGGGTATGTTAAACTTGTTTTTCCATTTATAGCGTAATAAATGAGGCGTGACACGTACGGGAGAAGTATATGCATTCTAGCTCAGAATCACATAATTCAATCTAGCCGTCTCCGTCCATTTTGTCTGGTTAAAGCAATACGATTACAGGAGTATGAAAAAAGATATGTTATCTTGTTCTGATCGATGAACTGAATCACGAGTACCGAAAACGAATGATTTTGCATACAATGTGCGTAGGCGAATATTCTACTATTCTAATGTACCATGTATGCCCCCTTTTGAGAAAAACTGTGTCACAGTAAAGGGAAATGTATTTTTAAAAATGGGATGCACCGCCCACTGTATCGCCAAGCTATGAATTTACGATATGGGTGTGAGACTATATAGACTTCGGTCAGGCCGAAATTTGTGTTTTCCTTGTTTTCCACTAACGTTGTTCTCAAGTGTGACTCGTTAAAAGTAATTCATGGTTGGAATGTAAAGTACTATCTGTTTGTTGTAGATGTCGTACAAATGAGAGTCATCGCATAAAGGTTGTCTACATACCCGACCACCATCCGCCCTACACCGGTTTAATTTTAACGGCGGTCGTTAAAATCAGGCCCGCTTAAGCACTGACGATGCACGAGGTAATGGCCGAGAGCTGACCCTTCTTCTTTTGAAAAATACTTTGGTTATTTTTTTCGTTATACCTGTTAATTATTTCCATGTCTGTCTCTAAGGTTTTTATTTCTCATTCTTATTGTTTTATTGCAGGGCGCTTTTTTCTTCGTTCGTTTGTTTCCCTTTTATTTTCATTTGAAGTCATAGCAATTCACAGCATAAAATTCGAATTAACTTAATTATTAAGATAAGAATGATTATTGTTGTTGTTTTTCTTAACCATATAAAAATTGTTTAGTACCACTACTTCAAAGAGTGTTATTTTGATAGCACCCTACGCCATTGATTAAGGAGAGAAGCTTCACCTTACTAGCAGGCGAGCTTGACGAAATATTCCTGGTGCAGCCTTCTCAACAATGTGGGTACCTGAATAGGCGATATGACGGTCATTCGTTGGTGTGTCAATACAAAAGTCTGGGTTGAGAATTGCTTAAGCAGTACGATAATATTTTGCAGCTCTGTTAATCGAATAATTAACCTAAAATTTAATAGCGCTGTTAATTGGATAACTAGATCCGCAATATAAACTTTCAAATTATTAATTTTGGTTTTTCAAATTATTATCTCATATCACTTTGTGAATTCTGTTGACAGTGATCGTATATCTATATCTCTGTTAACCGATTCCCTGATGCTCTAGACATCGTTCCTTGAATTTTTTCGGTCAGATAGTTATTTAGAAACTCCACTGGTTGATTTGAGATTCTTTAGACGGTGTTAGTTGTTACGGTGTTAACTGTTTGCTAATTCCGGCTTCTTCTGTGCTAGACTTTTATTGATGTGTGTTGTGTGGGTAATATACTAATGGTCTACACCAGCCACTTTTTCACACAGTGAACGGAGTGTGGGACTTTAGTTATTGTTGGTGTTATTAGAACTATTACTGTGTAGTCTGTTTAGCTTGCGGATATTACATGCTTTTCGTTTGAGGGATTTATTCATACTATTTAGTCATTTGACTGGGCTCTAGAAGTTAATCCTCTCTGTTTGTTACTTATTGTTAATCGCTTCATTAGTCCGCCTCGCTACTAAATATATCAAATATAAACACAAACTAACATACAATAACCCAGCTGAATTATCAACTGATGCGGAAGTCATAACTATAACACAAACAGTACTAACAACAAAAACACTGAAAAGGAAATATAAAGCGTTGGATAAATTATTTATGCAAGGGTAATGATAAATGAGTGAACAATGTAAACGATAGAGAACTTTGCCATCAGTGGTTTAAACGTTATAACAATATTATTCACTTAGATCAAAATAGAATGAAACATCAAACAATGATATGAGCGAGTGGTGTTTCAATTACTTTTATTCTAAACAACTTCAAGAATAATAACAACAACAACAATCACATAAGTAACAACTTATTTACATGTGCAATCAACGAAGTATGAAAGGCGCTGGTACCCAGCTTGGTCGTTGTATAGTTCCTTTAACGCAGAATTCGCCTTATTAATTTTTCTTCTTTTGTGTACCGTTTCACTTTGTCTCTTTCGCTTTTAATTTTTGCGAATACGACCGCGAAAAAAACTTAAATTTAAACCGAAACCTCGTTCTCTCGTAAATAAAGCCGCTGAAGACCTTTTTGAGAAAAAGGTTAAAAGAAAACGACATTTTGATATCAAAAAATTCTTAAAACCCAAAATTACAGGGATACAATTACTGTGCAATACGCTGCGAAACTTTTTGTTGATTTTTTATGTACGCAGGTGTCGCTTGAATTGAGGGTCATCATATGGCAGAGTTCGTGAAGAGTACAAAAGTGTTCTTTCATTTAGGAATCACTCTTGTGTATCCAACCAAACAAAGCATAAAAATATACACTCAGTTTGAAGACTTTCTGAGAAAGGAAATAACGACCGAGCAACCGAATCGCCGACCAACATCGACCACCCAACCAAAAAGACAAAATCGGACTTCCTGGGTAAGAAGGGTGAATGCCCAACATGTGAACTCTGGACAAATCTTATAAAAAATATTTTCATAACAAAAGCCAGAATAGAACGCAAAAACGGATAAGAGGAAAAAACGAATAAAAGGAGCGAAAAGGAAAAAATCGTGGCCAAAAATGGATAAGATTTTAAAAGTTATCGGTGCTGCAATTTCTTTTGATTCGGTAAAGATTTTTTTGTTCTTATATGAATTTTCTACTGCACGGAGCTTGTTGGTAATAACATTAAATTCATTTAGCTAATTATTCATAAGAGGGATATGTTTTTGAGCAAAAGAACTATGAAATGGCTTTTGGAAATATTATTTATAATAAGGAAATTATCATTGAGTGATAAAGTTTGTGATACACATAAGGAAGTGTGCAGAAGCAAACGGCTACGCGTATTCAAGAACAATAATATTTTGTTTATATCTACTTCGTTTGTGGCTTTAGCACCAATGGGGGTTTTATCCTATTTTCTAGCTAGGTTTTCCTAAACTCATTAAATTCTTTCGCATGTCTCAGGTCACCGTCGACTTTTTCATTTAACCAACATCGACTGTTGGTAACTAGTTTGCACAACTGTGTTCTCACAACTTGAGTGATAGACCCTTCCTAAAATTTTGTTCACGCATTATCAAATCTTGGTCTTGGCATTATTTTGATTTATTAACAAATTACCCCTGCCTACATCTCCTTCCTTTGAAAAGAAGTACACGGGCTAAGAGAAATTATCAAATTAGGCAAACATTTATCTGCCCCTCCCCCCTCTAATACACTGTATTTCTTGTCTAAGTCCGAAAAGTAAGCTAAAACCCGAGGGAAAAAAGAATGTGTTTAACATCGATGTTTACCGTCATCGTTATCATCCATCATTATTGCCTTCTTCCTATTCTTAACCTGTTCTATCGGATTCCATTTAAAAACAATGTTGTGAACAAGTTTACAAAATATTATATTTAAGATCATGACTACAACAAAGTCAGAGGTAATGGGAACAACAACTACATTATATAGGAGTCTGACAAATGAGCACGACGAATTAGACAGGACCATCTATCCATAAGACGACACATAGACATCACCATCATCACAACTATTACCATAATGTTCATCATTATTACAATCAGCACTATTAGTTGCACAAACAACGTCATCACTTGATTCTCGAAATAGTACATTCGTAATGACTAACAAAAATAACAACAAAAAATCCAAATCATTCGGAATGGATATGTACACTCAACTTCAACTTCATTTAACCTGGTTTGAAACCTAAAAGTGTTAACAAATTGCTTTGTGGTAACAAATCAACTCTTAACCCAAATCGATTGCTTCTTGTTCGATGGTTGGTTACACACGCTAAAACGGTACTATGCTGCTATCGATGAATAGATGTGTGATGGTTCATTCAAGCACGCAACTAAAAAGCAACTCTGGGCTAACAACAAACTTAAACAACATGACTGACTGGTAACAAAAACCATCGCAACATTGGATTATACACAGCTTTTCTGAATTACTTAACCCATAATCATGTTGCACGTTTCTTGACTGCATGGTCGAGTAAGCTTGTTGAGGCGTTACCAAAAATGCGAGAAAGGAAAAAAGAATATCAAAATCATCGAATGCCAAAAATTGAAGAATAAAAAAGAAAGTCTTCATCCACAGGGTCCTGATGAAAAAAATGAAAAGAGCCCACTATTCCAAAAGTGAGAACTATAAAGAAGGAGAAACGAAGGAGATGTATTGAAATCACTGCGACGACTTTGGAAGATGCTTTGGCGAATTTAGCGAATTAAGAAGAATTCTGAATTAAAATCATAGTATTCAACTAATTTAAGTAATAGTTTATAGAAAAGTATTGACCAATTTGCAAGAAATTCCAAAAATTTTAATTGCTAAGCTTCCTAGAGTTATTTATTGACTGCTTTATAACTTTTACACAAAAATTCAGGCAAACTCGGAAAATAGTCAGCAAAGCTATTAGCGTGTTACAGGAAACTAATAAAAATAAAATTGCTCTAAAAATGATAAAAATATCAGTGCTTTCTTTTCAGTTAAACAACCTTAATTAATATCATTTGAATTACCGCGTTTGGCAGTTACTTAAAAGTTAGTAAAGCCTTGTGATTCTAGATGTAGATACATTTCGTGTGATAGTTACAGAGATGTTATTTATTGATGCAGCCCGACCCGAAATACCTAGGATACTATTTCATTACTCATTAGGGAACAACATGATCTTTTATCTGCTTTTATAATCATCTGTCTCGCTAGCGGCAAAAGGAGTCACAACATTGTTAAACATTTGTCACAACAATGCTTCTGCTGCTGCTCCCCTTACAGTTACGCTTACTACTGCTACTGTTTGTTATTTATTATTGTTGCTATGGTTGCTATGGTTATCACCTTTTTTGTTGCCCCCGTGACAACCGACCATGCTAATTAAACACTGAAACGCAACGCATTGCTCTAATTTTAACAGCTAACAAAAAGTCAGTTTTTGTTTTTTGTTGTTTTCCTTTAACCGCATCCACGATATTCTATGAATGCTTGTATTGGCTGTGAATTATATTTTCACATGGTGAATGTAAACATAATTGCACGACGATTGATGGTGATGATAATTGAGAAGATGATAATGGTGATAACGATAGTTTTCTTATGGCAATTAAAAATTGCTGGCCGTAGTGTGTTAACAGTATAACGTATAAGGTGAAAATTAATGATAAACCGAAATGGTATTTATATGAAAAATTTTATATTGAGTTTTAAAGTAAAAATATAAAAAGAAGGAGATGAAGAAGGATCAAAATATGAAGAAATTTAATTCTAAAACATATATTCTGGTAGAAATTGCTATTTTTAAATCAATGTCATAAAAGAAATTTGATAGAAATTTAACGGAGGCTTCTCAGCCTTAGCTACAATTTTGCTTACAATTTGTTTACCGAGAGCATACTGTGCATTACAGCCATGTTGGTGATGCCTTTTAAACCATAGAAAAGTATCATCCACACCTGCGCAGAAGAGTGCTGAAGTATAGTTGTAATGCTTGTTGTTATTGTTGCAGGCTGTTGTTGCGAGTTATCGTTGTCGCTGTTGCGCATTGTTATTTGTGTTGTTGTTGTTATAGTTTTCTCTACTAAGCAAAACATTTTTAATTTCCATTGGCTTTGAAGGTGCAGTCTTCACGCTTTAAGCTTGATTTTAATATATTATTTACTTTTGCGGTTAGTTAACAAAACAATAGAGTTGTTCTTATATGTTTTTGTTAAAAAAATATTTTTTTATTATCACAATTTGCTGTTGCTTCAGTTTGTTGTTGGCGCTTTTTGTGGGGAATGGGCTGACGGACAGGTATAGAGGTCCAGACGGCGATGATCGTCTGACAAAGTCGTTGCTGTATGTTTATGTATTACATAACAATAACAACAACAACAACAAGATTGGCAACAACAAGCATTGCGTAATAAACAGCGGTAATAATAGCAATAATTACAGCTGAAGTTCAAGGAGATGAAAATGTTTTAACCCTAATGAAGTGATACATTTTTGTTGAGAGCTGGCGAGAGGAGGGGGGAGGTAGTCGCGTAAAATCTTTTCGGTGCTGGCTTTATTTCCAGGCTATTTCAACAGATTTCGTTTAATGAAAAACGTAGAGTGGTAACATCGAAAAAGGCATTTTTATAACTTCGTTAACAAACCATAGATACCGGCTCTATGGCCGGCTACTACAGCTTGTTGGAATTTCCAATAATATCACGAAAACAAATTACCATTTGTTAATCATCAACCCACCCAGGGTTAACGAAAGGGTTCATTAAGAAAACAAATAAAAAGTATGCAAAGCAAACTGAGCAAGCTTGAGACTGGCTGAGGAAGCAAAAGGAGTGGAGGAATAAGCGTAAAATTCATTCTAGTGATACTTGACACGGCAAGTTGAGGTATGAGGTGTTGATTACTCTCACTGTTGATTCCGATGATGCGGCTGATGCTGAGGCTACGATAATAACTCTCATGTGCTCCTATATTTATTGCTATTGCTTTATGTTTTAACTGCTACTTGCTATGAAAGAAAACCTTTTGCTGTTGTTTTTAAAGGTTTTCGTACCAGATCCCAAAATACCTCGATGAATTTTATTGCAATTTCCCTTCGAAATTACCCTCCAAATTTCAATTTAAAATACGATTTGAGAACGGATTTACGAAAAAAGTGTAAACCTCAATTTTTTTTAATGTTAAAAACCCTTCACTCATTATCCTGTAGATCATTCATATCCACCCAAATTTGTGTTCATATTTTCTTTATTTCCAAAAGAAGTGTTTTAGTACCCTCACCATAAATGCATCTAAGGTGTTGATGCGTTCACTCAGAAAGGATATACAGGTGCAAGTTTTATGTTCCGACTTTTACAGCAATCTCTCACTAACGAAGGGCTCATGCATCGTAAACAATATTTTTAGATTCTCGCAGAATACCATAAGAGTTTACCTTGATAATAATAACATAAAATCTAGTTAATTACATACACTCATCGTGCAAACACGTTAAGTGGTACATACTACGTTCCTATAGGGCTTTTTAATGTGAGGAAATGCTTTACTTTCGATCCATATCCTCGTAGTGCTTCTTTTGTAACATTAAAAAATGTAAGCTAAAAAGTTTTATGATCAAGGCCATAATTATCATAAACATTAACACCGTCGTTATGCCGTCGTTGATATTATTATCATTACCCCTTGACCGAAGCATCCTTTAATGTGGATGAAAAAGAAAAATGGCTTTTAAAAATTCACCATTTCGCCTTGTGCTTACGAGAACGGAAATAGAATGTAAGTTTTACTGCGAATAGTCGTTCATTATCATGTGCATCGTTATTATTATCATCGCCCCTTAATCAAAGCATCCTTTAATATGAACAAAAAGGGAAAGAGCTTTAAAAGACTGCACCGTTTTACCTTGCGCTCACGAGAACGGAAATATAATGCAAGTTTTATTATGAATAGCTATTCATTATCGTGTGTTTCATCATTATAATAATCAGTGGAAGCAGCAAAAGTGTTGTAGCAAACGTTGCTAATCTCCTTAAGTTGATATGGAGCTTTTTACTAAACATCTCTCTAGTTCCAGCTACGATCTAGAAGGTTAAGTACTGTACCCTAAGGATCCTACTGCTCTAACTGCGAGCTGCTGTTTGAATAAAAAAGATTTTATGTTATCTTTGTTAAACACGATTGTTACGATGCAGTGTTGTGTAATCCTTCCGCCTTCCTTTTACTTCTCATTCTGCCCCTTCTTCTTATACCCTACACCCGATGGAGGAGTATATTCTATTTTTGCTTCCGTTGATAACGTTTTTATGGAGGCCTGATGGACATGAAAAATAATTTATTCTCACTCAAAGTTACCTCTTAATTTAGCGATCTCAGTCCGTCTGTCTGTATGGCTATCTTCGTATCTCTGCATCTGCGTGTCTGTGTTTTTCTTTTCCAAATCTTTTCCAAACGGAAAGGCGTATCGACATGAAATTTGGCACAACTTCTGTCGATATAATTTGGCACTTTTATTGTCATTATAGTCCGTTTGGTATTGAAAATGGACAAAATCGGCATTGTGTCACGCCTGCTTTTTTGTGAAATAAAATTGTAAGACTCGTTTTTTCGGGTTCTGTTGAACTGTTGAAGATTATATTTTATGGCCGCAACGACTGTGTTGGAGATAAATAAATCAATAAATCCACAAGAAATTGGGCGTGGTGCTCACTACATTATACCATGTGTGAACATTATAAAAAATGTGTGTTAAAAATAGTTTAATAGGTATAAATTGACCAAGAAAAGAAGCTGTATTATTAAAATAAGCATTTCACGCTCACTAGTCATTCGATTTAAATAGAAAATTTGGTCATGAGTGTAGGGTATATGAACTTCAGCAAGGCTGAAATTTACATGCTTACTTTCCCTTCTTTTCATTATTTATACACCTGCTGAAGAATCTTGTCTGATAATATGCAAAAAAAAACAAGCAACACGAGGAACAAAGCAAGTATATACCGGCACATAGTGGCCTCAAAGAATAAATGAAGGAGGAAAAATTTATCGCACTTAAGGGACAAGTGGCAGTAAGAGAAAAGGGAAAATTGTGGATAGTGGTAAGGAACGAAGAGAGAGACAGGGATGGGGAAAAATGAAAGCACTAAGAAAATTAAGAAATTAATTGTATAGTTACAAAAGGATTAAGGTCATGAACTGCAGTAGAAAATTATATGGGTTTTAGTTTCAGCGATAATGCCGCGATGGTAGCTGTAGCGATGACGGCGCCATTATAAAGAGGTGTCAGTGTGACGATATTGGTAGAATCAAACGATGTTGCGCCAATTTTTTGATGCCAGTTTTTTTGGTAGGGGAAGTAGTTTAATTAGTTCGTTGTCGTGCATCACCAAATAAAAATATTACTGAAACTTATTATTACTTGTAACCACATTGCTAACTATATTTCTGCTCGGTACGATCTTTACGATCATTGTAATTTATTCTAAAATCTGTATGACTTTTCTCTATATTTAATGATTAAATAGAAAATAATTGAATTATATTTTTCTGTGATGCGCCGTGATGAACGTCGGGCCACTTTCGGTCCCGAAATTAACCAGCGTCGACTGAATTGGCGAACTGTGAATTTCTGTATATTCAGTATATGTAGTTCATTTAAAATACTGTTTACAAATTAGTGCAACCTTTTTTGATAATATGTATTCTAATGATTTAGTCTGTGATTTAAAATATTTTCAAAGCTATCAAAATTTTTCTTGCGCTAAAAAAAGGCAGTTTAATATTTAAACTTTATTAACTTGCACCAGCGTTCATTACGTTGTACCAGCGTTTTACAAAGAACGGATAAACAATGTATTACAAAAAAAATTACTAGCAAGTTCGTTTCTTAAATCTTTTGATTTATTTTGAAAGCTTAATCTTACGAAGAGTAAACAAACGAAAAGGAACACATATCAATATGAATCGAAAATCAAAGGCATTTTTTGGATTGTGGTCCCACCAGTTTATTAATTTTCCTAAGGATTACTTTTTCCTTTTTCCCTACTATTGCCTTTGGGTGCAAATGCCGCGCAAATCCTAACGTGAAAGTATTATTTATGATTATTTAATCCCAAATTAACAACGTCCACAGCGACGCATAGTTCCACTTCTTGTTGTGTCCTATAAGTACACAAGTACACAAATCATCTTAGACACGAAAAATTACATGGTCGTTGTAGGGGGTGATCTTTTATAAACAAAAGTCATTCTGAAGCAAAAAAAAAAATTAAGCCTTTAGGCTTTTGGGCAACCATTCTTTGGTGGCATGTACTTGTTGCTTGCAGGCACCAAGAAAAGAAACCCTTTCTTTTTTTCAACATTTTCTTCAACTTTGGTCTTCTTTTGTTCAACATTTTCATATTAGTATTATTATTGTCATTGTTTCTTTAAAATATGAGAGATTTATACTAGAATACTTCATGTCTCAAAGGTTCTGTTCCTGCCGCTTCTATCCCTCTTTGTTTCACATGTTGACTCTAGCATTCCACCACTATTTAAGACAAATTTTCTTCTCATTACCAACGCGCAACCTTGATTTATTGACTGACATTAATTAAAGTTAAAACACTCTATCTCCTACTTACTTATTTATTCTCATTATTCATTGCTTTTATACTTACGTTTTTACGTAAATTACTTGTCCTGACCTCAGAGATTACAATCAATCTCAAAAAATAGATTCAACGACCAGTAAAATAAAGAAATAAATTACAGAAAATTTTAAAATCATATGAGTTACTGAACAAATGATGGATGAATTTAAGTTGATTTATTGCTCGCATGAGCATAGGTTGTGCGTATGTAAACAAATAAATAAAGTAAATTCTTATGGATTAAGTTTCACAACTTCCTTTTTTTTGTATTCTCTCATTTGAAACTTTTCATATAGAAAATTTAAGCTTAAGCCCTTGGTATATGGTTGGTTAAACATATATAAGCAGTTTTAAATCAGATTTGACCTGAAAAAATATCTGCATACTTAATAAAATTTTGTTTTTGAGTACTATTTCTTTATAAATTTAATTATTTATACTTACTATAGTAACAGAAAGCTTACTGTCAGTTATCAAGTTTTCCATGATTTAGTTTTAGATAATTATTATCTAATTTAATTGATTAAATTTTATATAATTGGGGTATTTTTATTTCAACTTTATCCGGCCTTAATTTTAATTAAATTTAAATTAACTTTATATAATTATTTGTTAATTGAACTAAGTCAGTTTTAATTTGTTCAAATTTTTAAACTTAAATTTTAATTCCTTTCAATTTTATTTAAATTTTAATTCCAATTTTAATATATTTTATTTTAAATTAATTATTTTAGTTATTCAAAAATTATTTTATAATTTAGTTATTTATTAAAATAATTATCTAAATTATTTTAATTTAGTTATTTAGTTATTCAAAAGTTCTGAATTACTTAAAAGGCAATTAGATAGGAAATCTTTCAACGCCGCATTTAACTATAGTACAATTTATATAATTAAACTTCCATTCAATTGTTTTTATTTGATTTGTATTAATTCGGCTTGAGTTAATCTGATATAGTTTTGAGCAATTCTTCAGAAATGGAATTAATTCTTTGTATTTAATTTAATTAATTTTTACTTAATGGAGTTTGATTTAATTTATTTGTTTCTAAACTTTTAATTTTTTTAGTAATATCAAACAAATTAAGAAGTTTTCTAGATATTACAAAACAAAGCGAGACAAATAAACCATGAAAACATTATTGCAGTCAATTTAACCAAATTTGTAAAATTATAAAAATCCTCCGAATTTAGTCTGCTATGACTAAATTTTAAGGGAATTAAATAAATATATTTTTATGTAATCATATTGTAATTTATTTATTACATTTCATTGTAAAATATTGAATTCATTGATTTAAATTAAAGTCTACAGATTAATTCCACTCAGTTTTTGAAATTCAAAAATGTATCCAAATTAAATTGACCTAAACTGAGTAATATTTTAATTAATTAAACCTAATTGCTTTGATTTTGATTGGGTATTATTTAATTTAATTTAATTTTAATTTATTTGAATTTGTTTTAAATTATGAAATAAATTTGGTTAATTCAGTTATTTTTATTACTATTATTACATTATTTTAAGTATTTTCGCGTATAATTTCAAATTATTTTTATCTGTACAAATAAAATATATTTTTTTAGTTTTAGCAAATGTTACTTTTTTCTTATCATATATAAATTAATTATATAATTTAGTTATTAATTTTCTTGTATCATGACGAATTTTTATTTTTGCTTCTTTGCTCGGATTAGAGGAATAGAATTTTACAGATAACTCAAAAATGCCGGAGATTTTAAAGATTGATATTTTTTATTTTCACTGCTAAAACTAACTGGATGCTAGTTTTGATCATCTCACATTAGCTACAGATTTACAAGGAAGTACTTTAGCTACAGTTTGACAAGTTTCAATCAAGTTTGTAGAGAGTGTTTGTTCTTATTTAAAAAAAAAATTGGTTAGAATTGTAACTTATTGACCATTAAACAAAAATAATTCCGGGGTAAAAATTCAGTTAATTGTATTTAAATATAAATGTAGATTTCTCATATTTTACCAGATAAAAACAATTTTAATAGAAAGAAGAATTTATTAGTATGAAATTAATTAATTTAAAATTTAACAAAAGGGTGTGTATTATTTACCTTGCTAATTTTTAAATAAGGTGTGAAATGTTGCCAATTTTTTATAACGTTCTTTAAAAAAATTGACGATTAAGTTTCTCTGTTATAACAGTTCAGCCTTGATTATTTAAAGTACTTCACACTCTTCGTTGTAGACACCATAAAGATCAGTTTTTCTTGGAAGATCTTCTTTCGAACAAAATATTCCAAGCAATACTATATAAAATTAAACGTTCATTAATATATTGCTGAAGCTAGGTATTAATGAAGCTGTGCGTAAAGTTCGTAAAAAAATTAATGCTTCTTCTCTCGTTTTTAAGTCTTGTTAAAATTTCTCACTTTATTTTGGAAATGCCGCAATTATAATAATCGCTTTGTAATGAAAACCAATTTTAGCATTAACGAATATTAAAAACTTCAAAATGTTCACAAAAATCTACGTAAGATCACTTCTATTCAGATAAAAGAAACTGAACTGAAGAAAATTCAATAGAGTTCTTTTATAACTAATAGAGCCGAAACTTCACTGCTCTAACAAAAAACAAGAACTTGACCGTTGTAAGGTCGCCGAAGAACTAAAGTCTTTGGCCAAGGTAATAAGTTGTTATATAAGTTAGAAGACTTCTTTTTCAGCATGCCGTTGATGGTGCTGTTGATGGTTGTTTCTTTTGCTGCTTTTGATGATATTTGTGATGGTATGATAGTGGTGGTTCTGCTGGTGATGGGGCTGCTGCCGTTGCTGTTATGCGGCAGCTACAGAACGACGAAGAATCTCCAAAACCAACAGTTTGATACTCCGCATAGCTTAACCGCAGACATTATTGAGGTTGAGCAACATCTTCTTTTACAGTGAGGTCTTGCCGCAACGACGAGAATACCAGAACGCATTAAATCTTTCTATGTATAAATATATATATATGTACATGGGTTTAGGTGAAGTGTACGTGAAAAGAGGAAGAGAGAGGTATTTAGAAGTAGTATACTCTTCACATCATAAGAATATGAGAGCCATCCAAAGCATACCCAAAGTCCGAAAGAGCAAAAGTGGCAAATATGCGATCGTTGGAAGTAAATGTTAGTTTTGTGTTATATAAGGGGTGGGGAGAGGAAGAAGTTGAGTGTGAAAGGACATATGAGTGGAGAGAAAGAAGTGGCGAATTAAAACTCGAAACAAATTACTAACGTGTCGCGATACACCAAAGGAGTTCTTTCCAACACTAAAAAGATTGCAGAATCTCTGCAGCCCCAAACAACGATCAGTTGTTTTGCCGCGAGATAGAATAAAAGTAAGATGCGTTATAAAATAGAAATCAGATGGAAAATTAGGTGCAATTGTTTTAACAATGAGATGAATATTGCAATCATTCTTCCGAATTACTTTTCTAAATTTAAACATCCGACGCAAATTAAGCAATTAGCGAAAAATTATTTATGGTTCATAAGAATTCTTTCTTCAACAAGTTTTTTCAATCCTTCGTTACGTTTCCATAGCACTAACAACAAAAATAGAAAAGAGAACAGATAAGCAGTTGATGAAACTGAAACACAAAGCAACATACTTTTTTATGTAGGTTTTCTTCTCTTTGGTTCACAATGTAACTTAAATCTCCACAAAAAATAGGTTTCGATTTCTCAAAGGTGAAGCACGTGATCTCTCCAAATTTCTCTCATTTCTATCTCTCCTTTCTCTCGTTCGCCTTTCATTGGCCACCAGTACTGATTGTAAGGTGTCTTGAAATCTAAGTTGTATTACTTTTATTTATTATTAATTACTTTTATTTTTTATTAATTTATTGATTAATGCGATGGTCGAAAAAGGAATGGCGAGGGGTCACGACATCAAAATGTCACCGAAAACTGTTGTGCGCTATATTCTTAAGAGCTATATTCGTTATTAAAAAGCTATTGGTATAATATCTCATAACTTCGATGACGTACAGAATACTCTCTATAAAAATTCAGTAAACCGCTTTTCTTAATTTTCATTCGCTCTCTCGTATGCTCAATCAGCCTCTTTCCTTCCGCTTGTGTTCTTTAGTTTCTCATTCTGTTGTCTTTACTTCTCTCTCGTTCATTAACATGGCCCTGAACATGAACTTCTGTAAGCAGAAATAAAGTACATGATCTAAAGTTGGTCAGGGACATCAACTTGATCGTAGAAGGGAAACGACATGTATTGCTATTTTTATTTTTATTGTTATTACATTCGCTTGATATATTGAGTTTTTTTATGAACTACTCAGAACCCTCTTTAGTTCATTAATAATGACTTTTAAGTATTTAGTTTTAACCGGTTCCACAACGGGATCAACGAACAAAACACTTAATGAATTATACCCGAGTAATCGTAGTAATTTTTTTTGGTCAAAATTAACGATTATTACTAATAATAAATGAATCCTTAAATTTGTTGTCTTCGGTTTTTGATAAACATTTTAAAACATTCAAGTGTTTGAATAATTTACTTCCACGAATTAGAGAAATTCATATATTAAACGTTTTAGTTAAGGATTCCAATATGTATAATTACTAATATTGGATCTACTTCAAAACTAAATTAATTAATTAATTAGATTAGTATTAATTAGATTAATTAATTTATTAATTAGATTAGTATTAATGAGACTTTTAGTTTTAAATGCTTAATATGCGTCTTTGACTAGATCATTTTGGGTTTCAAACAATTAGTGATTGGAAAATTTAACTCACTGGCCGGAAAATTCAAGGAAATTCTGGCCGGAAATATATATATATATATATATATATATATATATATATATATATATATATATATATATATATATATATATATATATATATATATATATATATATATATATATATATATATATATATATATATATATATATATATATATATATATATATATATATATATATATATATATATATATATATATATATATATATATATATATATATATATATATATATATATATATATATATATATATATATATATATATATATATATATATATATATATATATATATATATATATATATATATATATATATATATATATATATATATATATATATATATATATATATATATATATATATATATATATATATATATATATATATATATATATATATATATATATATATATATATATATATATATATATATATATATATATATATATATATATATATATATATATATATATATATATATATATATATATATATATATATATATATATATATATATATATATATATATATATATATATATATATATATATATATATATATATATATATATATATATATATATATATATATATATATATATATATATATATATATATATATATATATATATATATATATATATATATATATATATATATATATATATATATATATATATATATATATATATATATATATATATATATATATATATATATATATATATATATATATATATATATATATATATATATATATATATATATATATGTCTGGCTATTTTTTTGCCTAGTACAGAAGACTGATTTGATTTACTCCGTGGCCATAAATCACGTGTGGCATTTGCCGCAAATTTTGGCCACAAACTGTTACACAGCTTGCTCGTGTTTCTTGCTTGACCTTCCTTCTTTTGAAGAATATTGAACGGTGTTCTCTTCAAAGAAATTTTAAAACGAAAACGGCATATGGCCCACTAATTATTTTGATATATTTGTGTATATCTACTCACTTCTTACACTTGAGAATAGTAACATTATTGCACCATGACGCCTACATCTCTTCCGGCATTCTCTAAAAAAATCGGAATATATTAAATTTTATCGGTGCCACAACATTTGGTTTTAAAAGAAATAGAAATTTCTGCAGTGGTATCTTGGTCACACCTATTAATGAAACAATATTAAACTTGTGAATATAATTAATTTAGTTTCAGAAAAGAAAATTCCCAGAAGGTTAATTATTATAACGGACTCTATAGTAACTAAAATTTTTCAATTAGAAAAATTAAAAAATATTTGAAAAAATATTCTATATTTGCTTTCTCTTCAGTTTTATATTGTTTTACTTTTATAAGAATTTATAAGGAATTAAATTTATAAATGATTTATAAAAAAATTAATATAAATGAAGGCTGCTAAGATGTCTGAGATTACTCTTCCAAAGGAAGAGCATGAAACAATTTTTTAAGAGATCAAAAAATAGAGGGAGAGCGTTATATTAAGGAAAGCTTTTTATGGAACAAATTGGAAATGGATCGTTCTCATAAAATGAGCTTTTTACTCTTTCCTTATCGTAAGAGTGTGGATTTTATTGTATGGCTGGCAGGTCTTTAATAACTCACTCCTCCCGCAATCCGTTAAGCACGATAAACTTTTCATCCAGATTCACTGACGGGGAATCCTTGACTTTACAGATTTCTAATGACAAACAAATTACCCTACAGTATAACCATTCTTGTTCTTGTTATCTAGTTAGCCCCAATGGTGTAGTGTTTTTTTTTTTTTGATTGATTTTTAGTCTCTAAAAGTTTGTTTTGCATTTTTTTATTCTACCTCATTAAGACATTTACTGTCTATGCATTAAATACAAACAAACAAAGTCAACAAAAATGCAAAAAAATCCACATCCACAAATGCACACGCGCGGTCGGGCAGAGAAATTAGAAATCATTAGCATAACCATTATTCCACATAGTCGTATACTTTGAAGCAGATCAAAATTGTTAACTTGAACAAATAATATAAAGGAAAACATTAAAAACAAACAATTTTGTTTATTTGATTTTTTAGCAACTGAAATCAGGAACGTCCAACAGAATACGGTCAACAGTCAATAATAAATTATGCGTTCATTCTAACGGTCCTCACGGCGATCTACTATTTTTTCCTTCTAAAGAATCAATATTTCTCTCCTAATTTTGCGCGTTCTTATTTTTCTACATGATTTTTTATGAGACCAATAAAAATATTGACACTTTTCATCGCGAAATTTATTCCATTCAAGAGGCAAGGTTATTGAACTTAAGAAACCCAGACCTTTTTTAGAATTCAGTTTAAAAATTATTAATAAGCTGCTGACGGTACTTTCGGGTCCTCAAAATATTTTAGCTGAAATGTGAGAAGTTATTAAGTGTCTACTACTTTTTTATGAAGCCCTGAGAAAATAATCGCACATTCAACATACATCGTATTTTGGTACTTCTCTCCTCCTTCTTTCTCTTCTTCTCATTCATTTTTCATTTTCATCAAATAACGGTACATAAGGCGTAAACCTTATTGAGTTATTGATCCTGGAGGCAACAATTATGTTAAATCTTAACAAAGAGCACATTTTGTTATAACATTTAACACTGCCCCATAATTATCTCCACTTATTTCGTTTACAGTCTCCTCTGACCCTCTCATTCCCCGACTAATTGCTAATTGCGAATCAGAATGATAATAAATTTTAAAAATTCCAGAGTAAATAAAGTCATAGCTGGAGGTCTGATACCATAACGGGTCATCTGGTGTTATCAATGAATTGAATCGCTGTTTCATTGGTGTTTACACGGTATTTTCATTATTTTTTGTCATGATTCTCACTGAATTTCTCTGATTTGATTGCTTTCAAATTTATTATTTTTTTTTCTCCAACCTTATTCTGAGAAGACGAGAGGGAAGATGAAGAAACAAGTAGAATTACTAGTGAAAATAATTCAAAATTTTATTTTCAAAACATAATTTTATTCTCTCAAGCCACCCATGACGCCTAATACATGCCCCGCCTCATTTGTGTTTCCTAATGAAATCATATTTTTTTATTTTCTCGATTGGACTCTTGTGATTTCGTCTGAGTACTTTCAAAATATTTTATTATTTACTTTTATAATATGCCTTACACTGCCCGCCGATGCGTGAGGAATCGATTCATAAATCAAAAAAGAAAACCTAACAACTTGAAGTCAGTGATTTTGATTAACGATCTGCCTATAACTGTTTTAGATTTCTCAAATTTTTGCTTTTTTTTGTTTTCTTGTCTTGTCTTCTTTTCGTTTCATATACATTGCTTTACGCATCGAAAACTAAAAACGCAAACTAATCAACTTTCAACCATTTCTTTATTCTTTCCCATAAAAAAGTGTTGCAGAAATATTGGGCAATTTGTAACTTGAGAAAAAATGTAGAAAGGGAAATAATGTTTGGTAAAATAATTAAAATTAGTTTCACTAAAATATCTCGTGATTACTGAAATCGCTAAGAATGATTTTGAAATACTGGCAATAGTTGCTTAAGTAATCAATGGATGGGGTAAAATAAGAAATCTCCAATTTTAAGCAAATTAATTAAAAATGCATATCACAACTAATAAAACAGCAGAACTATTTCTGCCCCTGGCAAAGTAAAGTCAAACCAGATCACTTTGGTAAAAAATTTCACAACAAGTGTACATAAATCCAATTGCTTCATTACGATCTAACCAACAAAAATTATTAGCACTTTCAAGACGTACTAACTAACTGAAAACAAATCGGGAAAATACGAGCACCATTTTTTTTTCTTTAAATCCATTGTATAGATTATTTTACTCACCACTCACTCCCTCATTCATTCAATCTCTATCAGCGGCTTTTCAGCTCACAAGCACTTTTAGCCATTTGCCAACCGTTACCTATCCGTAGTAAATTTGAGCTTGCAAAATTAAAAAAGTGCGGCACCAGAGGCGTAGAATAGTAGTAGACTTTGTTACTGCAAAAATCAATTTGTTACCGTTGCTCAACAAAAAGAAGAAAATGGAAGGAAAAAAAATATTGAAAACAATAATAGTTCTATTTTATATTTTTGTATGTTTCTCTTTTTTTCTGCTTCTAGTTAAATGGAATGGTTGGGGTTTTTTTGCTAGACTCTTTATAACTTCAGTAATTCATTTAGAATCAATTACCATAAAAGTCTTCTATGAAAAGGAAACAAAGGCAAAGACAGGAAAAAACGCACTCACACTTATTCAGATCGCACCGATTTCAATTTATTTCAATGGCTTTAAATAAATTTCAAGAGTAACCATTTGATTATATTCTTTGAAGTTCTCGTAATTTTGTTTGTTGCGATTATATAGTAAAAGGCGTAAATAATTGTACGAGACAAAAGACACCATTATTGTGTTTTCTTCGCAAAAAGCTTTTTAAGAATTAGCACTATTGTTTTAAATTAATTTTTTGTTCTGTCTGTTTGGCGGGAAATTTATTTCACAGTCGAATGAAAAGAATTAATCTTTAACAAGAATTTAACGTGTATTTAAAGGTGTGAGCTTTTCAGAGACCCAAAATTGTTTTGTTAAAAACACCTTTAGAGATACTAATGATCTTCGCAGACGTCTTCTTAGGTGATAGCGCAATAAATAGGACTAAAAGATGCAGATCGAATACCGACACTAAATCATTTAGCACGATAATACTCATCACCGATCCAATCAAGTAGTATCGAAAGCTGCCACTTGTTAAATTACGTGAATTTCTAATAAACGACTTAATAAAAGGTGAATTACAATTAATGACTATGCAATTAATGGCATTTCATTCATTGTGATTGATTTGGGGTGTCTGCAAAGAGGTATAAATGAGAAGAAGTTCTGACTCTTGTTTTCGGTAGCGTTTTGATCAGCCAGGACTAAATCGATATTACAGTTTATTCGTTAAAAGCGTATCTAAAATAATTTGTACCTTGCAGCCTTGGACAACTGTGCAATTGCCTTTCAAAGTAATTTCAGTGCCAGAGTGATTTCTTTTTGATGTAAGCGATCTGACTAATTACTTCATTAATAACGACGTCTGTAAAACATAAGTATAAAATAATTATGATCATGTAATTCTGATCGGTTATTTACGAGTTCGAGTTCTAAAGTGTTCGAGCGTAAGAAAACAAAAATTTGTCCTATCTGATCATCTTATGATCATGATCATGATCTCATCTGACCGTGACTTTCATTGGGGTTTCGAGGGCATGAATTATCCACTATGTACTCCAAATCTATCCCTAGTGGTTATTATATTGTGGTTATTGTATATTATAATATTTTTTACAGTATTTTAAGCCTATGCCCGAATTACTCGAAAATAGAGCAATATTAATCGCATAAAGATTTCTCGATTCCTATACCAAGAACGCGTTGAACGCCTATAGAAAATCAGTCAAATTATGACATGAATATTCTTGACATCGCTCAATCTTGAAAAACAGGATGCATAGTAACGAGCGGTTGAGAAATTAGCAACAAAATAATGAAAACGTGGCAACAGTGAATTAACATTTAGGTAGATTTCCTTTCTTCAAGTAATTAAAGCTAATTCAGCAATAGCAATAAAGTTGTCCAAAGTTATTTCCTTTGATATTGCTTTCATACTAGTTACAATAATTTAATTCCGATGTTTACTAATTAATATTTAACTAAGGTTAAATTAAAGCTGTATAGTAAAAATCAGAAAAAGTAACTTGCTGGAAGATGTGTTTTTATTTTCCGCACTAGTGCGAAAATTCTACTGGTCGGTATGACATATTATTAACTAATTTAGCTACTTTAGCTACTTTAATTTAGCTACTTTTTTGGTCACATTTTTAGTTAAGTGTACATTTCCTCTTTGTCAAACTAAATATTTATCTTGAGTCAGAGGTCGCGCCCCTTCTCCCCACTTACACCGTCAGTTACGGTCGCCCACGCACTACTGACTGGGTATTATATATTAAAAATTTCACCATAATAAAACATGCATTTCCTTCCACTACTGATAATATTAAAATATATAATTTTTCTTCGTTAAATTTCTAAAGCTAGAAGAAATTTTGTCGGGGTCTTCATTTTTCGTTCTAATTCAATTCTGTTTCTCCTTTGTGGATCATTCCGCATGAAAAGAAAATCTCTATTAATCACGCCCACTCGCGGGCATTAAAACCAGCCAACCAGCCAACCATCCGGCAGATGCAGTAGCTGATTCCTATGATGGGGCTGATGTTGGTCGGCTCGGTTTTTTACAATTGCTCGCTTTTGCGACGCAGTAGACGGTAACGGAATTCATACGATTTTCTTTTATCGAAGAAATCGCACCATTTGCCAAGAACAATCAATTTGAACAAAGCAGCAGCAACAACAACACCAACAGCAGCGACAACAACATTTTGTTTTTAAAATGCAACCAAAACAGCGCCAAAGGCAGTAATAGTAAAAAAGCCAACAACAACAGCAACATTAATAATAATAACCTTCTTTACACTACCGGTACTTGATTTAGTGATGGGCATTAATATTTTTTTATCTTATTTACGGGGCTCCTTTAGTGTTGGGTTGATGGTTTCTTCTTTATTCAAGATATTTCAAATAATTTACTCAGTCTCTCTAAAAAAAGAACAAGGAAACAATTTTTATGAGAATATTTTGCTAAATTTTTAAGTTTTCAATTTTCACTAAGAAATGTTGATCTCTTTGTGTTTATTTTCCTTCCCAAAGAAATAACGACCATATGAATTAAACCCCACATCTTTATGCATTTCATTGCATTCTTAGAAATCAGAAGAAAACTCAATCTTTTCAAAAGTGAAATATGAAATACGCCTATATTTTGATGTGCCTTATGACGTCACCAAAGGTGGTCGCCCCACTCAGTGATTCGATGATTTCAGTTTTGAATTGTGATGTCAAGAAAAGTGAGACAATTTTGAATAAAGTCAACACCAAAACGAATGGAACTGTAATTTGTAGAAGAATTCTGTAAACGACTGGATCAAATCTACTGAAGGTTGGTTTTAAACCATGTTGGCCGCCGAAAGAAATAAGGACCACAATAAACGCAAGCCTGTATTTCTTAAGAAATGACACTGTATTTTCAGGCAGAACAGTTAGGCTCTCCTCTTACTACAAGCTCTGCATTTTGTGGGCGTTGCTTCCATGAGCCATATTTGTTTCTGTATAAGGTCTGCTTCTTAAGGCATTCCTTAAGCTCCGTTTAAAAGTGCTAATAAAGACAGTAATAGTTTTTTTCTTAAATAACTAATTAATATTAAACAGAATCTTAATTGGTTAATGAATTTTTTTGTTTTATTCTTCAATTAGTCCGAATACTTTCTACCTACATCTTATGATAGCAATGTTGTTGTCCCCGAGAAAACACTCTTTTAGATCAATTCGCATTTAAACAGTTTCTTTTTTTTGCTATGCAACTTCCTTCCGTGTTCATTCATTTCTGTATTCATTCCTCGATTCAATGTTTATTTATTCTTGGAGTGGGTTGAAATTCGTAGAGTTTTTAATTTCCGTGCACTTATTAATTGTTCTATCGTGCTTTTATTGCTGTTGCTGTTGATGTTATTGCTGTTTCTCTTTTGTTAGTGCTACTAATGTTGTTGTTATCGTTGTTGTTATTCTTGCATTAATGGGTTGCATTTAATCTGAAATTCTTCTATTCTACAGTACAAATCATCGACCATGACCATTAAAGAAAATATGCTGGATAATCATTTATTTCAGTTGAATTTAATTCCTCTTGTTTGCCGTTATTGCTGTTTGTTTTTGTTGTATTTCTATAAGATGCTTATATAGTTGTTGTTATTAAAGTTGTATCAGGTGAGAAATGCGCAATTCATTGAGTGGCAAATGATTTTTTTCTATTGTTCGATTTGTTTGCGAATTTCTAAAGAATTTTCTTTATATTGAATTAAACTCGTTTAAACCACAGAGAAAAAATATTGTTTGCGAACGCAGTAAGATACCATTTTTATTTAAAACACGAACAAGCTTCGGATAAATGTACGTTATAACAGCTCTTTCATGATATCTACTCCGGACAAAAGCTGGACAAATACTAAATCTCCATGGTCTTTCCGGAAATTTAATTATTCCCGACTTACAATTTTTCCATATTTTCTGAAAGGGATTTTATTGCAGAGCACTTTTTCTGGCAGAGCTAGAAGTGAAGCTTCTCATACTTGTGGATCTTACGCAATATCAATATCAATTAGGTATTAATTTGTTGATAAATTGATAAAATACTAATCCAAACACAAAACGAGATATAAAATAGTATTTATTATTGAATGACCCTGTATATATCTACAGTTTAATTCTTCTGTTTTCTTCGTTTTAATTCTAATGGCCATGGAACGCATCCATGATTTTACAGACTTTTAACAATTTCTTTTTAACATTCTATATAAAAATCATTAACATAAAGAGGTCTGAGTTTCTTTTTAATTTATTTTGAGATAAACCTTACTCCCTCATGAATCATATTATCGCAAACAAATACATAAGAAGTCTTTAAGCGGAAAGCCATCCTTGATTTACTACATCAGTCAGTCCATATCTCTTAGCCTCTCGAAAATAAACTGATTACCGAGTAATTAAATATTGTACAAACAGCGTTATCGCGGTTTGTTATTGTTGTACTGCAATATGGTTATGTTGTTGTTATTGTTAAATTTGTGTCAGGTTAGAAATGTGTTCTTCACTGAATGGTAAATGATTTTTCAACAGTGGTTTCAACAGATATTTTATCAAATTTTTGAAGAGATTTTATTACAAAGCATTTAAACTCTCCTTGTCATCGCTGTGAATTTTGCAGAGCATTAGTATCCATTAATAATTTATTTATTGACAAATTGATAAGATATTCATCCAAACGTAAAATGAGAGTTAAAATAGTGTCTATTATTGAACGACCCTATATGTATGTATACTTTTTCTCCCTCTTCTTTTCTGTTTACTTTAAATTTAATTTTAGTAGACATGACACGCATCGAAGATTTTACTGACATTTAACAATTTCTCTTTAACTTTCTGAGTAAAATTCATTAACACAAAGAAATCTGAGTTTATTTTGAATATAATATTCTCCCTCTCTCTCCCTCTATCCTTCTCTCTTGAACGATATTATCACTAGGAAATACCGAAGAAACCTTGAAATGAGAACAACATTCTCCATTTACTGCCAACTGCCAGTCTATATCCCTGAACTTTTAGACAACTAGCTGATTATCAAGTAATTAAACATTGTCTAAATGCCTACACTAAATACCTCTTAACCGATCAACCACCTTCCAGACTCTCCGATAAATATTTAATTAAAGATTATATCTTCAAACCGTTTCTAGGCAAATAAACATTGAAATGGTTAGAAGTGTGTATCCTAAAAAATACCGAATTTAGCGGCTGTTGTTTTTTGTTAGTAAGATAATCAAATAGTTTTTAACGTTTGCTGAGAATTTTAAGAAAAATTGTCGAAAAGCTGTCGGAGTGCGAGAGAAGTAAATGTTAAAATTAGATGGTATCACTCATAGGTCTTTAACGTGCTATTACCACGATTTAGGAAAAATCAAGCTATTAAATTCGTGAAATTCGAACAAATAAAATTGTTCGAAGAAATTCTCAGTTAGTGCCCTTTTTTCGATTGGTTGGAGCTCGTTTTAGATAGGAGTTCAACTGATACCTCCACTTGTCGTCCCTTCTACTTGCCCCCACATAGCACTTGTCACTACTCGATACTGGAGATAAACAGATAAGACATTCTACACACACATACGCAACTCTCTAACGTAGACTCAGAAATCTCGCACGTCGCCGCAGTATCTCGTATTTCGTTGGGATATTTTGCACATTACCAAACCTGAGCCATCAGCAATTATACAACACTCCAAATTTTGATTATACCTAACATGTAGGTTCCAGTCTTTCAGGGCTGTGACATATATATAAATTTCTATTTTACATATATGTCTAGTAATCCATTCGTAGATCCACTGACCTTACATTACAAGTGGTAGGTGCCACCTACTGATTTAGTTCTACCGCAGGTTTTTCACTAACCCTTGGGTCTCACTGATACCGAATACTCCTACAATCAATCATGAAACCTTCTACTATTCTTCTCTACTACTGATCACCCTTTAATACTGGTCATCCTTCGAGTACATATCGTCCCTACATCCGATATCTTCCTATCGTTTGCCTCTCTCGGCTACGGGTCGTTTAGTAACAGTAATATCTCCTTTACACTGATCTCGTCCTGAAACTAACCTCTCCCTGCGACTGATTGCGTCATATTACTTATTTAACCTCTCACTTCTACACACCAGTTACATAAAAGATGGCTCCCTTCTACTAATTATTCGAAGTGACCCCCATCGCAAACCAAATATTTCTCTAGTACTGATCTCTCCCCCTTCCCTTCCCCTCTCTCTTTCTCTATTACTCCTTCTTTCTAACATTTTCTTCTAACTGCAAGTCTCATCCTACTGTTGTTACAACTACTACTACTGATCTCACGCCTTAATCGATCTTCTTACTCTATCATTTCTTACATGATATTCCAACGATGACCTCCTGATTAGGCGAAATATTCACTTGATGCTATTGCTTGTACTCTGACATTGATCTTCATACCAAGTAAAATGTTTCATCAATGATGGTGTTGTTCTTCCTCTTCTTCTCTTCGAATGTGTTAATTAAATTCGTTTTCGTAATGTTTTTCATCATTTCGCACATAAAGCTTCAATTGCCGGATTTAGAACTTGGCAGACATTACAAACGTTATAGTCCATACGATCGTATACTTTTTAACGACTAATTAAAAAACAGTAGTAAAAATTTCAACATAAAGCTGCAATTAAAATTGTGTATTCGTATGTTTGCTATACTTTAATACTTTAACTTGGAAAAAAGGAAACTGATCTGAAAAAAAACGAGCAACAGCCAACAAAGAACAAACGACAAAAACATTTTATATTCGAACAAGTGACTGATTTAATTTTTTGTGTAGAGTGTACATAGTATAGTGTTTAAGTACATATAGGTATGTAGATGAAACATGTATACATGTGTGAGAGTATGTGCGTATGCACATGTACTTATCCTTTTACTTCTACACCTAATCGAGTTACTTAATGAAGTTCACTTAATGAAGTTGATAAGATTAATTGGAGGACAGGTAGTATTTTCTTATGCCGGATAGAGGATATATCGCTTACGATTCCCGACAAACCCGCAGCATTTGCGATTATGGCTGAACTTTAGGGCGAAATAGAACTTCTTGCAAGACAAAGTTAATTAAATATAATTCAGGGCATGATTACAAAGATACAAGAATACTTTTATCAAGGAAATTTAATTAGATCCAAAAGGAAATTGCCAGCGAAATATTAACAACGACTGACCACTAATCAATCACTCCTTCCGAAAAATGTGTGGATTTGTTTCTGGCCTCTAGCAATCAAATTGCTTTCTGGTTTATTAAAATTAATCCTTGGCCCTAAAGATGATTTTTCGTTGTTCAATGTTTTCAAGCATCGACTCAGAATTGCACTAAATTTTAATAATCTTCTCACACATATGTGAGAATTGTTATAGCAATTTTGTGAACCTTATCATCACACAGGACACAGTCCTTTCATGCCTTTATTATAGCACGAAATTGGGGACCGTGCTTATTGTTACGCCTTTGTCAATATATGAAGAACGATCAAGGTTAGGTTTGTGTTAAAACAAAAAAAAGTTACGCAATTGTTGAAAAATCTTATATTACAAGAATAAATACATTCATATCATCTTATCCTTCCGTTTTAACACACTCTGCGCACATTCATGAATTTGCTTACAAACTGATTACAGGAAGACAATTTAGGACATCAAAATATACTTCACAAATGGTAACAAATTAATAAAGAGAACATTTATATATCGATATATATTCATATGATTTTTATCTATTCGCTGCCAGCACGCGGGTTAGGCGTGCTTCTATTATCGCTGCATATGTTGTTATTTTTTGTTGTTGTTGTTGTTCTTATGCTGTTAAGATGTCCCGAAGCGCGGAAGCCAGTAAACCTGTTGTTGCCATTTTGTTTTTTATGATTCTAACTAGAAACACCTTCCAAATGAACTGATTCATTTCCTCTTCTAATGGCAGATCATAAATACAAAGCAATAAAAGTACAATGAAATGGTCACAAACTGCGCGTAATACAATTGCGCAACTTTTGTGGCAACTTCAACATAGGCGGCGGGCTGTAAATAGTTGAGCTCAACGACGAGTAGACGACGACAAGTCGTTCGATTGGAGCTAAAGAAATTTTAGTGCTTCTGCAGCTCAACAGAAAAAAGTTCGCTTAAAAGGAAGGGTGGGGACATGGCACTCAGTTCACATGCATTCCTTGAAGAGGAGAAGAATGTGAATTGGTTTTTTTCCTCTTAAGTCGTTAATTCAATCGAATTGAAGGATCTGAGCATGTTCCTAAACTTTTGCAGAACTTCTAGGAAAAATTTTAGGGAAACCATTTAGGATGATCACTGAAGAGATAGAGGGAGAGAAAACGAAAGAGAGAGAGAGGGGGGAGTGGTAAAAAAGAAAATTAGTAGTAAATCCTTAGACTGAATTTTTATGTGCAAGACTTTTAATGATCGCAGCCACCGGATTCCGCTAAAGAAATTATTTATCAAACACATGAAAGGAAAGAATACTCGTCTTATATTTGTATTATCTCATATATATAATTAAAGTTATTTTGTGATTGATTGCCTGCTAATGTGATCCCAACATCCAAAGAGAAAAATTATTTCCTACAAAATGCGAGGACCATTTGAAAGGTTTGTGAGCTTAATAGGAAATTATTGCTGAAACATGTTTCCCTTCTATTTAAAATTATCAAGTAGTTCCAACAATTAGTTTATCCGTGATAAATATATAAGGTGACCAAATGCCATTATCTGCAAAAGCTTGAAATAATTTAGTGTCACGGTAAGATAAAGTATCTTCCTTCTAAGCAGGGACATTTTTTGTCTACAGTGAAATATTGTTGACTAATTTGAATCATAATCATATAAAAATATTTCAGGCGCCCGAAAACTGCTATGATTGGCGGACGAGATAGCGACTGTATGATTTACGAATATTGATTACTTTATACGGACCCTTCTATCGAACTGCTAGAAATCACATCCCAAACAAAGACCTTTATTTTATTACGTAATATGTGTTTTACTTAAAAAGGTTGTCATTTTTCAATTAACTCTTCTATAGCAAACATAAAAATTGTCGATATCAATAATGGGAATTAGTTATATTCGATTTTTAAATTTAATTTTTTGCATGATAACTCATAAATGGCAATACTCTTGAAGAAAGAGTTCACATTTTTTTATAATTATAAATTAATCTGATTTAATGTATGTGACAACAATACCTTCTTCATCTTCCCCATCTTCTTCTCCTTTATTTCCCTGCTACCGCATTTGCCAAGCCGTCACATGAAGTGTCTCTCTAACAAGCACATCTAACAAATTGAATTGTATGGTCTTGATGGTCCATCCAACTCGACAGTCAAGATTCAGTGTCAAAGGCATAAGTTTTTGGTTAAAAAAGACGTCACAATCGTGACGAACTGTGACTAAAAGTTGACACTTTTGTGTTTAGTTGAGAAGAGTGAGTTACACTTACTTTGAAGAAGCGCTGAAGAAAGCGTTGAATACTTAAGTAGGCAAATAATGGGCTGCGCTTGAACGGAACGCGACGACAATGAAGCAGCAAAATCGGCAGTAGCAATAAGTTCATCTTTTCACGAACGTCATTATCACCAACTTCATCATCGTCTTAATTATCTTATTCTGAAGAGTTGAATGAAGCTAGAAACTTTTCTATTGCCGTTGCAACGTCTTCTTATTTTATGGCTACAATTGTTGCTTCGGTTTCTACTCCTTTTGCCTTTTCAATTCTTCTTTCTAATTTTATTCGCTGCGTAACATTTGAATTGTTTAAGTGCTTCGACTGAATTTTCAACGGCGCCGTTTTGTGAATTACAAAGTGTTGCTAATACAGACGCCTAATTTTCTCATGCTGGTCATTGCATTTGATGTGCTGCCATTGCTGATTCTGCTGCCGTTATTCTAACCATTGCGGCTTATATGGTCTAAAGGACAATTGTTTATATAACTGCTACCAAAGTCACGACGAAAATGTCAAAACGCAATTGAACTCATTAAATCTATGCGCTGCGGCGCGCTTTTAGATAATGCCTTAGTAGTTTTGTGTAGTATGAATAATCATTTCAAAGCTTTATAGGGGTCAGCGAAAAATAGGTGGATTAAAGTAGGTGTTGTTTAGCAATAATACTGCATATGATACTTCTAGAAATTATTTTTTAAAAACTCCTTATAGAAATCAATTTCCTTTGGCCACGGTCTTCCTCAAACACCCGCACGCTCCAGCGACTCCAGTCAACTAGAATTGCGTTTAAATCGTCGGTTTGTGTCCGTCGCATCACTAACGGTAACCGATGGCAATGAGGGCATACGCGAAAATTATTATTTATGCGAAAATTGTGCTCCATGAAGAAAGATTTAGTAGAAGCATAAATTGGCACACACATACTTGAAAAGACGTGATATTTCAGATTCTTAGCAAATGAAATTTTTTAATTTTGTAACTCAGCAAAAGAAAAGGATGATAATAATTACATTACATAGTTTTCAAATAGACACAAATTCCCTTTGAATTTTAATACGAACGTACATTCAGATCTCGCAACATCGGAGTGTCGGGAAAAATTTAACATTTTTTTAAGTTGAACGAGCAATGATTAGAAATTAATAGACATTATTGCATCATTTCGGAATTAATTTTTGGAAATTTTAGAATGATTTATTGCCCCAACACGCAATCCGAGGATACTTTAGGGTTAGGAAGTTCACTATTAGGTCTTTTCGGTCCACAGAGTCAAAATATCGCTCGAAGTTACGAAACGAAAATTAATTAAATTAGTCCATCGTGGGACATATTTAGAATTAAATATTTTGGCCCAGAATTTTATAAGTTTAAGATAACTTATAAATTAACAAAATGAAACAGAAAAGAATTTGAATTGGGCTGTGATAAACTTATAAATTAGGTCAGCACTTAATTACCGTCCATAAAACTGATACAAACCTAGCAAAGAAATAATTACCTTAAAGCCCTAGCCTCTACCACCCAACTCTCTGATATTGTGATTATAGAAATGATTCATTGTCAATCATACGATTCGTGCACTGCCTTCGATGTCATTTAGTGTTGATGACATTCATTGTGTTTCAGTTTAAAACAACAATGAAAAAAAGTATATCATGTTTTGGATATCAGTTGATTCGGCTGCTGATCAGTCGATGGGTTTCGGTATCTTCATGTAAATTAGTTCACCCCAAAGCAACCGAAAGAAAACTAGTAAAATTCTTAAGGTCTCAGAAACACACTGAAGATGCCTTTCATGACTGTGAAATACACAAAAGCCAAGAAAAAAATTACTAATTAAAAAATAACTTTCGATTCATTTTCGTTTCGCAGCACACTCTTACCGGCCATAGCGGTAAGGTAATGGCAGCTAAATATATGCAAGAACCTGTTAAAGTGGTGACTGGTAGTTACGATCGTACCTTGAAAATCTGGGATTTACGTAGTATCGCCTGCATTGAAACAAAGTTCGCTGGCTCAAGCTGTAACGATTTGGTAACTACGGACAGCATCGGATCGACGATAATAAGTGGTCACTATGATAAAAAGGTGCGCTTCTGGGACATACGCACTGAGAAACAAGCCGATGATATTCTCCTACCTGCTCGCATAACGTCGGTGGATTTATCGAAGGGTTAATTTTGAAATTAAAAAATTTTTTAATTTATTTAGATTGATTTAATTTCTTCTCACAGACTGTAATTACCTCATTTGTTCCGTACGAGACGATACAATAAAATATTTAGATTTACGCAAGAATCAAATAATTTCTTCCTTTAGGTAAATATTGATTATTGTTCTTCGTGGTAAAGCAGAATTAAGTTATCAATTTCTCGTTCTCTTCCTTCTTTTCTTCTCTTCCTTTTATAATATTCTGCAGCAATGAGCATTTCAAATTAAGCTGTGATTGGGCTAGAGCGTGTTTTAATATGAACGGCACAAAAATTGCTTGTGGCTCAGCGGACGGTACGACGTACATTTGGCACGTAAATGGCAAGCTGGAGGCAATTGTGAAGGGACATACGTACGTACTTTGAAGCCGATTGCAATTAACACTTCTAGAAATGACACCTCGTACTGATTAAACTCATACTAATTTTCACTCAACGGCTTTCATGCACTCATAGCCAAATGGGTTTTCCAATAAGAGCGTAACATAAATGCAGTCAATTGATGATATGTCGACCCCTTGCCTGATAAAGTGGTTTTAATTATTGAATCAAGTTGTTCCTTTAAGATATCTGTCAAGATCCTTATAAAAATTTTGTCATGATTTCTCCAATTCATAACGGCAAAGTGATGTTGGTTGATTTCGCTTACTTTGACTTGGAGTTCCAACAACTGTGATAATTCTAGCTCTCGATCAATGAAAAGGTAACACGCTCATTGGCACGGGAATATCGAACTGCGTTAGTGTTGATCTGATATTATATATAACGGTTAGTACAGCCTGTTTGGTGAAAAAATAACTGTCATCAATATTTGTACTAAACTTGCAACCGCTAACGTAAGATTGTTTTAGATCTTTTTAAATAAATTCTAAAAGTAGCTACTTCACGATCTTCACCACTCGAAAATTGTCGGTCCAAGTGGACGTTTCAATTCTACCAAGTGGTTTAGAAGCGTTAGTTTGTAGTCTGTTATAGAAATGTGAAGTTGTTATGCGCCTATTGGAAAACTGGGTACATACATTCACAAACTGCATTCATTTAAACACACCCACACCCGCCCACGGAAAATCCACAGATTCTTCTTCTTTCCTTTTCTGTTTCTTTTTCTTTGCCTCTTTTTTTTCTTTGTCACTGTTACTGCTACTGTTACTGTTACCCTTCTTCTCTGTTGCTTAACAGTACCGGTACCGGTTATTCTTTCTTTCACAGCTCGGCCGTAAATGCTGTTGCCTGGAGTCCGCACAGTAACGCGTTGGCAACAGTTGGCAAAAGTAAACGTTGTATCATCTACACTGAGTCGTAGCCCATGGCCCTTAAGGGAACGCCACTGAATGAATTAAAGGTAAAATGTGTAAGAGAAGCAGAAGCATCAACAACAACAACAACAGCTGATAAGTTACCAAATGACGCGGAAATTCTGAGAGGAAAGAGACATTGCCAATACCAATTTGTTCGTTATAAACGACTTTGGTCAGAAATTGTCGGAAATGTAGAAATTCTAAGTCGTCAATGATTCATGCATTTTTTATTACTGTGCAGAATCTATTAAAATTTAACAACAAAAACTAAAAGAAATTTTTTAAAATTTATTGCCTACTAATTGTCCGATTTTATAGTTTAAGAAAAAAAAGGAAATTTTATATATATCTATAATTTTTAAAACGTTGCTTTAACTTTGACTTTTTTTTTTGCAAACCGTTAGAGTTTTATATAAATACATAGGTTTTATTAGCCTTATGTATATATATTAAATTAATATAATTTTTTTGTAATTCTGAGACATTGTTAGTTATAAAAAATTAAGGGATGTGAAAAATTTGTAAGGAAATATTATAAATTTACAACTTATACATATGACGATTGTTAACTAAAGAATAAACTTTTACAAAATTTGTATAAATATAAAAACGAAGAACAATAAAAAAATTGTTTTGGGCGAGCAAGGTAACGTCTGGAAATCTAATTAAGAACCAATACAGAAAGTGTTATGCTATAAACACAACCTCGCGACAAGTTGTCGTACACCGCCACGACTTGTCAAAAATACATGGAGTCTTATGGGAATTGAGAAAAAACAAAACTGTCGCTCTGCTGACGCGTACGACAACGACAGTAGTAGAAAATTTTCTACTTTTTTTGCTGTCGCTCGTCATGTTCTTCTTTTCTCCGTTTGTTTACTTTAAATGACATTAGAAATTAATAAAATTGTATTGAAATTACAGACATGTTCTCTGCTAACTTCATCGCCAGCAGAGTTTTGATTTGTCGACGCGACAACTGTCGCGAGGTTGTGTTTATAGCATTAGGCATTAAAATTTCAATTGATACTCAAATTTTTTACTAATTCCAACACTCCAGCATTCTGTTGAGAGATTTGAAAGGTTCGAAAAAAAATTTTCTTAAATGAAAATAAATTTTAAAAATTAAATTAATTGTTGATATTGCAAAATAAACCTAAAAGTAGCAAGTTTCAGACCGAAAAATTGAATTTCGGAAATAAATACTCAGATGCATCACATACATCTTTAAATGACAATTGAATAAAACATTAAATTTTTACAAAATTTTAAGAAACTTTAACAGCTTAAAAGAAATCACAACAAAATGTATTTTACGAAAATTTATAAAATTGGAAGTGAACGGTAATACGCAAAAAACTTAATTATAGAAAGCAAAACAATAATCGTAAAATTAATTTTTATATATATTTTTTTAAATCTTTTATTAAAATGACGAATTTCTAAAGATATTTAAATTTTTTAAACAATAAAAATTAAATGTTTTTATCTTTAATAAAACTACTATTTTATAATAATTGCTGTATATATTACGAAAATATTGGAAGGAAGCAAATAAATAAGTTTGAAAAGAAACTTTGTATATTTTTACTCTATATAAATCTGCCTTCATTTTTTTTTATCTAAGACGTTTTCTACTATTTTTTACTAATACGTTCTATTTTTTTTTAATACGTTTTCTTCTATTTTAAAAACGTCGAATATATAGATCCTGAGACACCAAGCCATCTGAAAAACAATATATATATATATATATATATATATATATATATATATATATATATATATATATATATATATATATATATATATATATATATATATATATATATATATATATATATATATATATATATATATATATATATATATATATATATATATATATATATATATATATATATATATATATATATATATATATATATATATATATATATATATATATATATATATATATATATATATATATATATATATATATATATATATATATATATATATATATATATATATATATATATATATATATATATATATATATATATATATATATATATATATATATATATATATATATATATATATATATATATATATATATATATATATATATATATATATATATATATATATATATATATATATATATATATATATATATATATATATATATATATATATATATATATATATATATATATATATATATATATATATATATATATATATATATATATATATATATATATATATATATATATATATATATATATATATATATATATATATATATATATATATATATATATATATATATATATATATATATATATATATATATATATATATATATATATATATATATATATATATATATATATATATATATATATATATATATATATATATATATATATATATATATATATATATATATATATATATATATATATATATATATATATATATATATATATATATATATATATATATATATATATATATATATATATATATATATATATATATATATATATATATATATATATATATATATATATATATATATATATATATATATATATATATTATATATATATATATATATATATATATATATATATATATATATATATATATATATATATATATATATATATATATATATATATATATATATATATATATATATATATATATATATATATATATATATATATATATATATATATATATATATATATATATATATATATATATATATATATATATATATATATATATATATATATATATATATATATATATATATATATATATATATATATATATATATATATATATATATATATATATATATATATATATATATATATATATATATATATATATATATATATATATATATATATATATATATATATATATATATATATATATATATTTAAAATTTAACAGAAATATCATAAAAAGTCACGTATAAATTGATAAGGAAATGTAATTGCTGAAGTAATTAAAAGTAAATTGGGTATATTTTGAAATATTTAAAATATGAAATTATATTTTATAAATATTAATCTAAAAAAATATAAATATATTTTAATAAAACTCGTAAAAATTTAATACATTTAATTACATTTGATATATATAATATATGTTTTTTAAGATTTATTTATAAGATAATTATACATTTTATGAAAATTAGATAAAATATAATAAAAACATATTATTAAAATTAATAATTAAAAATATAAATATATTTGACAAAAATTTAATAAAAGGATAATTTTTATTGGAATCGATTATTGGAATAATTTAAAACATAAGAGAAATAATATTTTCTTTAAAGAATTTCTATAATTTCTACAATTTTAATTTATAATTTATAATACAATTAGTATTTTCTTATGCGATTTTATTCGTTCTCCAAAAAAGTGTATGAAGTCATTTAGAACCATAAAATTAGTATTTGGAATGAAATCCCTAGCAGCGATAGCGGTGGTTTACGAGTTATCGGGAATATTGTACCTAGAGGAATAAAGCAATTTGGCAAGTAAAGAAAAATGTATATGCAAAAAACTTTGAGGAGACGTAAATTTTATAAATAAAATGTAATTATTTCCTTTCGGTAAACTTCAATCGCACAAATCGTTTCAATGATTTAGAACGGGAAAATGTTTGAATAAATGAGCTTCATTAGAAGATATAAGAAAGCCATATTTTTCTCAAGATCTTCTACTTTCATCGTTGCTTCCACAAGTAAACCAGGATCATGAAAGAATTCCTAAAACGATAATGAGTCGAAGATAAGGAAAGTTATTTTGAAGTTTTTATGCCAGATTTCATTCACACAATAACGAACCATAAGGAAAAAACAAACAAACAGAAGCTGATTCACCGAAAGTCAATAAAATTTAATCACGGTAGAAAGTAACTTAATAATTCATACGGAATAAAAAAGTAAGTACTTGTTTATTAGACAAAAAATTAATTATGTACTCGTAAATACATGCAAAGAACTTTCCCCAAAAAAAACCGCCCCCACAAAAATTAAAACAAAAGCTAACAAGCTTTCATTGACCAATTAAGCCATTTTTTACGAGAGTTCCTTGATTTTATGGGTATTTTAATTTCGATGTTTTGATGAAAACAATTTATTTTCTGTGTTATTTTCCTTTATTTTGTTTATGTCTTTTTGTTGTTCTTTTTAATTTGATTCATTGAGAAAGAAACTGGAATATCTTTAGTGAACGTTTTCAGTCGTTCCTTCAAACGGCCCAGTCAGAGCAGGAAAAGCATCGATAAATCGTTTGTAAGGATGGATTGAATACAACTGTTGGAAAATTGCTTAATCGTAAAAGTTATAAAAGTTTCCATAGATTTACTAATAAAAATCGTTAATGAGCATAACGTGAGTTACGAGGTTTTGGTTAACGAAGTTGTTTTTTTTTTTTTTTGGAAACGTGTCTAAAGGATTTATGTTTTACAGACGTGTAAACAAATAAAAGCAAACTTTGTTTGAGGATAAAGACTTTGTAAATTAATTCTATAAACTCTCTCTTCTGATTGCTTTGAGTGACCCTTTTGAGTACGCAAATTGTATCAATTCGTTTCATGTACCCTTTCCACTTCTTCGCCCTTTATATGATTCCCTCTGTGTATTCCACTCTCCCTCTCTGGATTAATTCTTGAAAAAATTGCGCTTCCTGCAAAAATTCTGGTCCGTGCCGTGTCGAATGTTTACGAATAAACTGCGATTAAATTTGCAATTATCTCTCACTCTAGATTAGATAATGGCCAACTAAGCAAATATGTAATCCTCTTATGGCAAATATCCACCACAATCAAACACTCAGCGTTACGAGAGCATATATCGGATTAGATTAAATAAAGCAATGCTTTCGAAAAAACAGGACGATGCAAAATTCAAATCAAAAGTAATTGCTTATGATAGAATATTGAGTGAATGAATATTGAATGAATATTGAGTGAATGGATGATGGTGCAAATTGGTGCGGGTTTTATCGATTGGAATTTTTGCGATTTCTTTCTTGTGCTTTAAAGGAAAAAGCCGTGATGGAGTTATCGCTTGAACTGTTACTCAAACTGCTCTTCATTTCAATTTAATTATATGCGTACGCACGCTCACAGAAATGTTATAACACCTGCAAGCAAGTGCAAAAACAACAACAACGCTGACTATAATAGCATGAGCAAGTGTTCAAACTAATTCCGTGAAGGACGTGTGTGCGTGCGTGTGTGCATGTGATGTGGTTGTGTGTGCGTGTGTGATCAGTAACGAATTCGAACAACAACACCAATGACCACAACAATCAAAAGGAACACCTCCTAAAAGCAGAGCTCATCATTTAACACGCCCCCAAAAGAAATTTAAGTGGACTCAATCCTAAGCAACACTTTCAATGAAGTAATAGCGACCCCAGTCAGGAGGTCTGATTCCACTGAATACGAGTAGCTAATACGTTTCATCCAAATGTCGTCGCCGTCTCCATCGCCACCACCATTACCGCTCCCACCTCCGATCATTAGCGCGGTCAATTATCGGTGGTTGTTCAGTGCTAAGGCGCCTTAAACTGTGCTGTTGCGTCCTTATAAAGACGGAATCAATCTTGAAGAATCTTCATCATAAATCCTTATTATCTAATACTTATTAATTCATTCATTGAATGGCGAGTAATATCGGAAAAAGTATCAAAGCAATAGAACGCCGTCATCTGAGGCACGCATTACACTGCAAGAAAATTTTGTTCAGTTCTAAAACTGTATAATTTATTTGAGAATTGAAATTTTTGGAAATCGGAAATCAATAATTTTATTTTAATTACTATAAAAATAGCAAATATCGTTTTGAGCAAAGCTTCCTGGAAAAGCTTCAATATAATCATGAATTCTGAATATTGATTGGATACTACATAAATAATAAAACTATGAAAATATCATTCCATTTATTCGGGATGGTGAATAAGTTTTGGATTCGAGTGGAAGATGATTTCTTGGTTTAATTTTACTTTTGCAACCTCTTTGTTTAAGTTTATTTTTTGCAATCTCACGAATTAAATAATAAATTTAATATAACGGAAACTAGACACGAATAAACTAGTTTGCTTATCCTAATTATTTAATTTTGCATTTGGACCTTTTTAATTTTGCTTGCAATGAATACATTTCTTCGAAATTATGCACAGTGTACCGTTAATTCAACCTACTGTTTTCTAGCAGGTCGAAAAAAAATCAAGAAAATTAATCTAGACTATCGGTTCGCGATGATGCTACCTGATGCGCATTCGACCAACCGAACTAAATCCATTGTTAATCTCTAGCTGATTTTAAACACGCAAGACTAACGATTTATTCTTGATCGTTTTAACCGCGCTTCCCTCTACTCTCCAACATCCCTCTCTCTATGTCTTTAATTTAAAAGAAAAACTTTACATTTTAAAGAAGATGTCGAAAGGTATAGAAGCACTCGGCCGTTGCCGAATCTGGTAGTGACTGAGCCCGGTGTGGGGGCATGGCCGACATGACAGATAAGGCGGTTTTGAGGAGGATCTCATTCCTTTATTCCTCGTTACATCATTCCAAATATTTTCGAAGATTATCTCAGAAAACTGTAGACAAATAAAATCATCAGTCATCATCACCGTCATCATCATAATCATCATCGTCACGATGCAAGTTGTTTTACACTGACAAGCAATCAAAAAATTTCTTAGACAAATCTTTGGAAAGTTCCATCATCACACATCACTGCTTGTTCTTCTCGTTCTTTCTCTAAACTGAAAAGACTAAAAGTTATTCGTTATCTTGATAAATAACTTAGTTTTTTTTTGTTTCTGTTTACTTTTCTTTTTATTCTAACCGCTAAATCACTTTCTTTGGTTCGATTTTCGAATGAAGTGAAAGCGATTCCTCCAATCCCTTAGAATGTGATAATGGTATGCCATTCAGCAATAAATCACTTTTCATTTTACGAAACAAAGAAATCATCGACGATAAAATTACATTTTTCATTAGACTGCTTTCAAAATTCAAAAGCATTTGAAAATTTATAGAAATAAATTAAAATCATTTTGTCATTTCACTGTATTCTAATCATATTTAATTGCATTTATTTACGCAGTGTTATAATATTAATTTTATTATATATGAATTTTTGGAAAAGCCTATTTGAAATTGATTTAAAATTCTTAATTACGTTTTCATCAATTCCTTACTAAATTGAATTTAATCAAGTTAATTACAAGCTTAATCAAAATTAAACTAAAATTACTGAATTACATTTGATATACACAGTTTTAACTTTAGATTAAAATTACAATTTTATTTGATTGCGTTCATAAAAAAATTTTTAATTTGCCAAATTATCGCAAAATTATACAAATATTTCTATAAATTGAAATAAAATTAAAACTTAAATTCAATTTAACTTAGTAATTAATTAATTTGGCATTATATATCAATTTAATTACATTCGTCCTCTTTAAATTAAATTTGCAGTAACTGAAAAACAAATTAATTGAATTAAAGCTATATAATTACATTTTAATTATACTTCATTACATTTAATTATATTTAATTTTGTTTACTTCTTTCTTACTCACGTGAAAATAAAACATTAAAATAATTAAATTATTTTATTTATTCATTAATTATATCTGGTGTAATTTACCAATTTATTTATATTTATTCTATATAAATTAAATTACCAGTTACATTTTAATTATACTTCATTACATTTAATTATATTTAATTTTGTTTACTTCTTCCTTACTCACGTGAAAATAAAACATTAAAATAATTAAGATGTTTTAATTATTCATTAATTAGATCTGGTGTAATTTACCAATTTATTTATATTTATTCTATATAAATTAAATTACCAGTTACATTTTAATTATACTTCATTACATTTAATTATATTTAATTTTGTTTACTTCTTCTTTACTCACGTGAAAATATAACTTTAAATTAATTAAAAGGTTTTAATTATTCATTAATTATATCTGGTGTAATTTACCAACCTATTTATATTTATTCTATATAAATTTAATTACCAATTACATTTTAATTATACTTCATTACATTTAATTATACTTAATTTTGTTTACTTCTCACTTATTTATATTTATTTATATTTATTCTATATAAATCAAATCACCAGTGACTTAATTTAATTTAAGTAAAGTAATTTAATTTAAGTTACATTTCAATTACTTTTCAATTACATCTATTAAATTTATAATTACCATTATTAAATTATTAAATTTATAATCCCCAAATATAACTTTAAATATACTAACATTACTTACTATTACTTTAGTTGTATTTAATTTAGATTATTATTTTAATTATATCTAATTTGGATTTTCATTTATTTCATCTCATTTACATTGTACCTAAATAAAGAATTAAAAGTAGAATTTGAATCGAATTAAAATTACTTAATTATGTTTTAGTTATATCTTACGATCTTTATTACTTTAATTATATTTATTCAATTAATATTGTAAATAAATTAATCAAAAATTCATTGAATTGACTTAATATTATATACGTTAGAGTTATATTTTACATTTCTCGCATTATATTTCAATAATAATTGATAATGTTCTTTAATTAAGAGTTAAAATAGAATTAAAATTGAAGTGAATTAAAATTATAATTAAATTGAATTAATTTGAGTGTATTGAAGTTTTTTGCATCAAATTAGATTTGGTTTGTTAATTAATCTCTACTTAGTAGAACCCATTCAATTTAAATTGCATCTAAAATAAAAATTGTATTTAAATTTAATTAAAATTTTTATAATCCAGTTACGAATTACTTTTTTAATCAAATTAATTTTTTGTTATCATGATTTTTTAACTTCGTGTGATAATTTTTTTTTCATATCTAAAATAAAATTGCATATTAGTCAAACAAACCGGCTATCCTGGTCTTCCTTGCAGCCAAATATTTTTATGGATGAACCGGCGTTTACTATTTCCTACCCGTGAAGCGCTCCAATTTTAATGGAACTAATTCATTTTCGGCTTTCGGGTGGCAGTGCTGACTTCACGCGTCCACAAAACTGTAACCCGTTGCAACGAACCAACCAGCTCGCAAACGAAGTAAACCGTCTAAATGCTAATCCACGCCACCCACCGGTTGGCTACCACTATTGTACTGTTATCGCAACGGTCTGGCAGCTGTTTCCTTCGGCCATTCCTCACCTGCCTGACTGCGCAATGACTGCTCATTAGTGATGGAAAAAGGCGGCAGAAGCCCGTAGCTCCGTTACTGCGAACCATTGATTTATAAACGCTTTAAGGATGTGCTGATGGGCCACTTTGTCAAGCTCCCATTCGAAGGTCGTGCGACTGTTACCGCGCGTTATTTCGTTTGCCGGGATGGTGTTAAAAAAGAAGCTAAACTCCATAAGAGAAAGTGCCATCATTACAGACGTCGCTGACACCACCCCCATCGCCTCTACCGCCTTCACCACCGAAACAATCTTTCGAACAGCATGAATTTGCATAAAATTTATTGTATTCAATTTATTCGTCTGCCCAAATGGTGGATATGCTTATATTCAGAGTGAGATCCTAAGGTCGGATTGAGCGAGTTTGGCAGAGCGAGACAGGGTGAGAAAGAGGGAGAGAGCGGGAATGGAGCGCGAATGTAAATGCAGAAGGCAAACAGCGGGCACACCTGTTTTGGTCTTCTTTTTTGGTTTGGCTTATTTTTAGGCTTTGGTTCGTTTCACACCAGCACGTTTTGTGTTGGTTTTACCAAGGCTTCCCGGTTGTCCTGCTGTCATCTCATCCGGAACGTCTGTTTGTTTAAACAGCGGCGCTTCAGACGACGCCCACACGCCTTACGTGGTCAACGGTTTTCGTGGTGGCCACAATAGAACGCCTGCCTGACCTGATCGGTGTAGTAGATTTAAAAAAATAATACTTCAGAATAATATTGCGCTCAAAACAAAAGGAAACCCATAAGCATAGATCTGTTATGCTGTTGTTGTTGTTGTTGTTTGTACAAACGTTTTTACAAAAAAACGAAGCGGACAGTTTAAGGCTAAACGAACGAACGGGATGGGCATGGAAGTAAAGTTAGCGGATGAAAGTCTTATACGAACCACTTCAACGAACGCTTCTGGCAACTAAAACCGCCATACGAGAACTCACTGATGTTCTTGCCACGGACGAACCTCAAATGACCTTCCATCACGTTGCTCGTGTGAACAGGAAAAACGGCCAACAAAACATTGAAAGACAAAGAGGGGGGGAGGGGAAGGAGAGGTAGAAGTAGAAGAAAAGCATGAATTTTGATAACGTTAATAAAAAAACAGAAAAAAGTGGAAAATAATTAGAGGAATGAAGAACAAGAGGAAGGAAAACTCGTGGAGGAAAATGAATTGATGCTTTTGAGGGCCTCAATTAAAATCATTAACCGAACGAAACAATTTTTTATAATATTAAAATAAATTTGTTGTGAGAGATTTTTTAGAAGTGAACAACTTTATGAAAGTAAACCATATTGATGGGACGGACCGTTTTAAAGAAAAGAATGTCATTGTAGGGTGCGAGATTTCATAGAATGCAGAGATATTTTAGGGAAAATGATTTTATATAAATGAGCAATTTAGAGAAAGATCTAATCTCATTATATCTTATTCTATCGATTTAGAAGATCTCATTTCATTCAATCTTGTAAAAGCCAGCGATTTTACTATGAATGTCAACCATATCTAACGCTGAAAAACTTAGTTGGTTTGAGGATTGTATGAATTATATAATAGAACGTTTACTATCTAGATTTCTTCCAGTGTATCTCCGTAATTTGGGAAGCGAAAAGAATTTTAATTCTTATTAGAAATGCTCGAAAACGAACTAGAAATGGATATAGTATTTTTAATACAAAACTCCTTTTTTAGTAAAGGCGAGGTTTGAGAATTATCAGAGACACAATCCATTGACTCCTAACTGTTGCAAAGCGCAAAAATTAGGCCATTCGTTTATTAAATGTGTGCCAATTGTGGGGTGAGGTTAGGAATAAAATGTACCTTAAATGAAATCCAAAACAGCTCTGCCGCTCCCAAAATCTACCTCCATTTATAGCATAGGATCACATCTGGTATTGCCATTAGATTCAGTAATGACCGAACTATTAAAATGCTCCTCATTACCCCACACGCCCTAAGAAAAAGACAGACAAAGTTTGAGCTTTCAACTTTAATCGATAGAACTGCATTTCGCGGTGCCTTCACTGCATTCTTTCTTTCGATCATAACTTCGAGACCTGGTAACCTGATTATAATGGTCGGTGATAGACTACATAGAAGAATAGGAAGAAAAGTGGGTGGTAAGGTAGGAAGGGAGTTATATTTTCTTCGATGGTTAATATTGTTAACATTTTAATTGCATTGTGTAAAATTATGTTCACAACAATAACAACAATAATAAAACTTCGCTTGAGGTCTTCTCAGGTCATTCAGTTATCCTTTATATTATAGTTATTTTTAGGCAGTAGTTCAAAAGACGTATTCCCAGCCTTACCCCTCGCGCCTCCTCCCCAACGCCTCATTTCGCGGTTTCATTATTGTCATACGAGGAATAACCCAAGCCAAAGCTTCCGTTGTCGAAAACTCAAAGTGCTGTCGTTTTGTTTATGGTTTATGCGGTGTCTTCTTACCGGAGCATTTTGGTACGGAATATTTTGTACGGTCACGACAAAAGCACAAAAAAAACGAATATACATTCGGTTAAAAGAAAAACCGCGATAGAAAAAATAAAAGCAAAATAATGAAGATGAACGTTGCCGTTGGCAAGGAAGTCAAGTCGCCCAAAAGAAGGCACCATGCGGCGCCCAAAACATGCTAAAACTATGAAGAAACTAAAACGCTAAAGCAGCTGGCCGTCGCCAGCTATGGGAAAAGTTATGGTGTCGAGTTAAGGAGGAGTTCATATGATGAAGTGGCTCATGCGCTCGATTGGTATTCGGTTGTTGCCCGTTGTTCATGTTGCTGACGTTGTTGATGTTTTTGCTTAAATTATTTATGAATTCTTTGAAATGCTTTCCAGTTTTTGTTCCTTCTCTCGCACTTCTTTTCTTCTTCAATTTCCTTGACTTTGCATCTTTACTCCACACAACCCTTTTCGGGGCGTAGTCGCTTCGTGGAAACATTTCGTGGGACGAAGCCAATTGATTTCTTTTTTGCTCTTCTTCGTTCAATTCTTATGGTCGGGGCTGCCCCCTCTGCCGTCTTCGACTTTAATTCAATTGATTGCAATGCTCACGTTGGGCAAATTAAAGGGTAGCCCAGGAGTTGGAAGAATTCATTACATACGAGCCGCCAATGGCTCCCAACTAAACGGCCTTACCACTTAAATTAAGCCATCATGCAGTTGGGGTTTTCTTGTCGGAGAATTTCGGTGCAATTTATTAATACCATTGAAAATGATACACGAATGTGTATGTGTGTGTTTGTGTTTTCCCGGGAGAATAAAATTCAAAAATTTTGGCAACATTTGGCAGAAAGGCAATACTTAATAATCTTGTCAATCTTTACTGAAACGATCAGTAAGTAAAGAATAATAGCGTGATTAAGGAGATTAATTTTTCGCTTTTTATCTCTTTCTATGCCTTCTTCTTCTTTTGGGCTTGTAAATTTGGAAAGTTGAGAAAATTACAACGCACTCTGATGCTGAGAAAGAGTTATTAACCAAATTAATTTTAAGAAAAAACTTTTCTTAAATGAAACAAGAATTTCTTCAAATACTTTTATTCTTTCTCCCGTTTGGGAATTCTTGTTTTTGTTTTAATTGACCGATGGTAAAATCTTTGGGGCAAGGATAATTAACTGAGTGATAAGAATCGCCTTCTCTTAAAAAATATACCCTCTCCCTCCTCCTCCCCTCCGCCCAAATCTTAATCGAAATCGACTCAAAATTTAGTTTCAAAATATCAAACAATTTTAAAAATTTCTCATCGAATCGCGGCGCTGCTGCTTCTGCGGTTACGGCTTTATAAATAAGGTAAAAGCAGCACGAAATTTGAACTCACGTTTTGGCCAAGAATTTTTCTTTTCGGGTTGCCAACATTTTCATACAGCTTATCCTTATGATCCATCGCACTTTCCATCTCCTTTCTCTGCTGCTTTCAATACCCTCCCTCGAATTCCCACCCTCTCTCCATCTATCAAATTTTTCTGCTTTTTTATCATGCCTCTATCTATTCTTTCTTTAGTTTTTGTCTTATCTTAAATTATGCAGCGAGTATGCAGGTCGCCCGAAGCCGCATCTTGTGATTTAGCAAACCGAGCGGTGTCACCGCGGAATTTTTAATTTCATTTAGCAGCAGCAGGTATGGATGGCTATGGTTGGCAGCTATGGCTATAATAGCATTAATATGAACAGGATTGGCATCACCGTCAGTTGAAATGTTGCGAAGGAAGCAACATCATTTGCAGCACTTGCTGATTAGGATTGAAACCGTTGTTGTTAATTGCTCTTAAGTAAGTAATTCACGATGTTTTCCAGCTTGACGCGGCCATAATCTCGTGGTTATGAGTGATGCGGTTAATATCGCTACAGCCACTGCAGCGATCTTGCAGCTGTTGCTGCTTACCGCCATTTGATTTTGTTACAGCTTTGCTTCTTCTCAGCACTCCTGCTGAGTCTGGCTGCCGTGGATGTTGCCCGCTTCTATTCAATAGGTTGTTTGCTTAAATATCCTCGTCGTCGATGCCGATTTTGTTCTCTTCTCATCGTGTTGCATCCTTAAAGATTCTGATCTAAGGAATAATGCTAATGAATTTAATGCCGTGAACGATCGTGTATGTGATTTCATGATGACTCCGACACTGACGTGATGAGGACGACACAGTCGATTAACAGACGCCATAATATTAACCAATTCCTTTTATTTAATGGATGTACAATAACCGGATTTTCAATCATTTACACCAGCTTGAAAACAATAATGTCTGAAAAAATCATCATAGTATTTCCCGTAACGTCCCACGGAAGTAGCCTTCTGATGAAAACGTCTTCATTTGACTTTAATCCTAAATTACCGACGACAATTTTGTAACAACTTTCACTCCCTGAAATTGTAATCAAAAATTGATAAAAGTATTTAAGTAGTAATTTTATAGACCAGTCAGTCTGTCAAATTATAAAATCGAAGTATTTCAAATCGTGTAGAGACCCAAAGGACAGTTGAAAAGTTTCCGGCTTTTCGTGTAAGATAGAATAGCTTATTCTTATTTGCTTATTCGAATAAGCTTATATGAATACGCTAGCGTAAGCTTTGAATAAGCTACATCTGACGCATAAGCGGCGGGGCGGAAGCTTTTCAATTGAACGTCATACAACCGAGACTAATTGAGAACGGCAAATGGTCTCAACGTGAGATAAATAAATAAAAGGTTTAAATAGCGTTGTGAATTAAATAGTTTTCGAACAGACAGTTTACGTCATTGTTCTCAATCAAAGTATTCGATTATATAAATCGTTTTGATTCCCGCTTTTTTAGCTGAAACCCCTATACGATTTTGGCGCAGTCTTAGCGCAATATTTTTTCACAATTCGGTCTGAAATGAATTGTTTTGACAGGAAAAGGCAAACCCACAAAGCGAACTTTTAAAAATTTTACTCAAAGACCACAAAGTGAGTAAGATAAAATTCTTTTAGCATTGAGTTGACAAACAAGTTGCTGCCATTTTTAATATCAATAACTCTTTAAAGTCCGTTCTGAGGAAACTAATTTATATAACCAAATCTCAAGAAACGATCTATATTCGAGAATTGTGTCGATGGAGACGTTGAGTTTTGTCCATCAAGACCTAAATTGAAAAAGCTCTTTTTAGAAAATCAATATAAATTCCAACAACGATTCGTAGCCTCTGTCGTTCTTTAGGGTCAATGCATTGTTCTGAATATTAAAAATAAAACGCGCATCAAAAAAGATTGAACGAATTGGGAATAATTTCTCTGAAGCAAGAACGAAACCTCGCAAAAAAGAAAGTAGAGCAATAAAATTAAAGATTACAGTTGACGTCCATCAGTGTGACAGACATTCGTCGTCTTTAATTGACTTATGATGTCTTCACCTGAATACATAATTCACGTAAATCGAATACGAAATAATTAATTAACAGTGACTTGAAAAATCTTCGTAAGAATTGCAGGAAATCTCTGCAGAAGCCCCGAAAGAAATGACTGACTGAATCCAGTGTACGAGAGCTCGTTCTTAACGGTATATTCCGCGACCCCAATCGATAAGAATTCTTAGAGAATACGTAAATTGCATGGAATTAATTCATTTTACGAATTTGTGAAAAATAATGACTTTCCAAAGGCTTGCTAAAAATCTTGTAAAACTTTGATTTATTCTTACTCCTAAATTTGTCTTGATTGAAAGTGTGTGGACAAATTTGGGACGTGGTATCAGTGATCTGTGCAATCTTTTACACTGTATTCTCCAATACTGTTTCGACAGAAATTTTTTGTTTGACATTCTGGTTTCAACCCGAAGATGTTCGTCTCTCTTCCCTTTTTTAGTTTATTTTTCTGTGCGATTTGATAAAGATTATAGAACTAATTTCGTCATGGAAATATCCAAAAAAAGGTTTTCACCAATAATAACGAACTCTGATTTGACTCGAAAAAAAGATTTGTTCTCGACTCTAGAATTTAGGACCAATCACAGTGTACTTTCTTAGGTTGGTAGGCTGAGTAGGGTGTTTAACGTATTAAATAATGATGAAACCATTGAGTATTCCTACCTTTGAAAACCTTCCGAATCTCGTATCAATTCCGTAAATATTCTCGTGCTAAAGTTATTTTCCACAAAATAAAAGTTTCTGATGTTGACTGAAATGTTTCTTGCCTAATCTGAGATTACGTGAGAAGCATAATACAATTCGTCAAATCAGGAAGTCGATGTAAGGTGCTCGTTTATTAAATAACGGCAAAATACTATGCCGTTCTCGGATCTCTTCGCGACTCGAAAAGTTTGTCTTTTGTTTGAATCTTTGCTGAAAACGGTTTTACTCCAACCTTTCCAATTACGCCTCAATTAAAACAAGATCGTCATGTTTGCCAATACCGCCCGCCAGCTCAGCCTTTTAAAGTGAACTTTTTTACGTGATTTCTGCGCTTTGGGTACTTAGGACTCTAACTTCTTCCGCGTACTTCCGCGAGAAACAAACACACGATTCAGTTCAATTAACTGACAATTTTTTTTAATTATGCTGTAGAATTAAACAAAGAATAAATGATGAGAGAAGAAATGTGAGAATAAAGAGCATGGAAAGTCAGTTTTGAGGAAATGTCATCAAACTCGTGGTTCGGTCGAAAATTTCGCGATAACCCCCTTGAAGCACTTCGTCCATCCATCCTTTTAATCATCTATCATCCACCAGAAATTACTTCACAGAGCTTCTTGTAGAACCAACAACAAGTAGAGAAAGAACCGTAACAACAACACAAGCAACAGTGATAGCAAGAATACTCGCAGCAAAATTAATTAATTGAAGTAAAGCTCGTTCTTGAGTTGCCACAATAAATATTGTAGTAGTTGTTGTTGTTGTTGTTTCGATTACATATTGTTTTTGTAATGTTTCTGCTTCACATTGGACTTTTTTAATTGAATGCCGACACTTGTTGTTTTGCTGCGACAACAACAAAACGAAGACCGTTGTGTGATTTTGCAACAGTGGCGGGAACGGCAAGAACAATAACAAAATCCATTGTGACAAGATTTCACAAATATAATAATTATTTTGTAGAAGCGAATGAGGCAGCAGACCGCCGCCACCGCAGGGGCAACAACACCGAGCTAACGACCTCTAGCTTATATCTCCAAAGAGCGAGATAGACACCTGTTTACGGAAGATTCATAATGATGGAGGTACACACACAAGTACACACACACACTCACACACGCTAAAACGTTGAGGTAGGTTCTTGCCCTGGGTGAGACGGCTATGTTGGAGGTTTGTGTTACCGCGAATTTTTGTAAAAATAAAAAGAAATATACACAAAAAACAGGCAGCAGAAACCAGCACTTGGTTATTAAAAAAACCACTAATCATTTATTTACTTTTTTGAAATTACTTCCCGGATGATTGGCCGACCCATAAGATTCGTCATTTCGTCGGCATCGGATCGAGTTCCATAAAAAACATTCACTTTTGGAATAAAATTTTTTATAAGTCCAAATGATTTAATTTACAAAATTAAAAAAAAAATTCTCGCATGCAAAAATGAATACAAAAATATAAAATATCCATTATTTTCCTTTACATGAAACTCACGCAGAGTTTGTTGGCGCGTCACCGCAATCGTTTCGATTTTTGTTGATTCCATATGCTTTCAAACGTAACGGTTGATTGCAGCCGCACGAAGGCTCCTTTGGTGCTTGATCGCCACCCTCCTCACAAGTGGGGTAAGGGCGCGGCGCCTTCAGCACATACTCATAGCGATCGCTGGGACACAGAAGAATTCTCCAATTGTGATGTGCCGGCAAGTAATCCAAACCTTCATTTATTACCCGCTTCAGTAATTCGTCGCAGAATTCTTGATCGTCTCGAGCCTCTTTTAATTCCGCTTCGAACTTCTCTTCCTCTTGGCGCCGAATGCGTTGCATTTCGGCAATTTGCAGCTCCAACTCTCGTCGGTGCTCAAGCTTCTTCTCCCAGATCTGCTGCGGGCTTGGATCTGACCGGCCAAACGGATTAATTATCATCTTATCTTCACGACGCTCCAACTCCTCTCGCATGCGTCGCTCCAGCTGTTCGCATATTTGGCGTCGTAGAATGGCATGGCTGGCGGCAGCGGCTTCAGCCTTGAGTTTCAGTTTCTGCTGAATGTTCTGTTTGGTACATGTGTCTACGCGTCCTAACTCGTCAATGCGATTGTCGCGAATATCCTGTTGCTGCTGGATCAAGTGTCGCATGCGTTTCACATACGCGATGTATTCGAGAGTAGCTTCGTGAGCGGCACGTTTATTAGCCAGCCTCTTAAGAGCATCTTCTGCTTCTTCTCGCTGAACATCGGCAATCAATTGGCGATGCTCGTCCGCTTCCGCCTCACGCTCAGCCAAGCGCGCACAGCGTCGCCGCTCGACATCGGCTAGCAGCTCATTTCGGTATTCAAACACTTTGGGCGGCACTTTTGTCATCTGTCGATCAAATTCTTCTAAGCGCATCTCTTCCATTACTTTCGTTACATGCTCGATTTCTGCTTGTTTCTCTTTGCGCTCCAGCTCCAGCTTTTCTTCTCTCTCCTCCATTTGGGCGTCCAGTATCCGCTTATTCTCAAGGGCTATTTCCTTACGCAAGCAACACTCTTCGTCTTCTCGCATGTCTTCGATTTTATTATTATCCTTCATAACATTCACCCAAAACATATCCAGATCCTTTTCACGCTTAAGCGCGCGTTCCTTCTCTGCAATCTGCTCGAGCAGACACTCCCGCGCGTGCTTCTGCTCTTTGCGTCGTATTACATCGCGAATGTCGTAACAAGAATTCATGTATTGCTGAATGCGTTTCGATTCCAGAAATTCTTCAGACCTCTTATCGTTTGCCTCTTTAGTTTTGACCAAGGTCCGTTTACGTTCTTTGATGTCCTCGTCGATGCGCGATTTCACTTTGAAGACGAATTCTTCTTCGTAGACCTTGTCCTCAGCTTCGAGAAACTTTTTGAGACGTTCACGTCGCACCTTCAGACTATCATACGCCACTTCCTTCGCCTTGGCGACGAGACCCTTCAGTTGCGTGTACAAATATCGACGATCGGTGAGAACTATAAAATTATGATGTATCATTTCCTGCTCTTCCATTTTAGTTCCTTGTTAATTTACAGTTTATTAAAAAAAGTATAAAAAAATTTTTCGATGCGAAAAAGGTAGAAAATTCCTATCCGTCAAAATTGACGAATGTAAAATATTTGATAGCAAAAGCAAAGGCAAGAACTCTAAGAGTGGGGACTGTTCGAAAGGCTTAAGCATAGACGTAGTGTGTCTCTCGAGAAATAGCAATAACAATTAAAAAATAGTATGCTCCAGTTATTTGGGTTTCAATCAACACTTTCGCCAAGAGTTAACTATTCCTCAGAAGGAGCTCAGATGTGCTTAACTGAGAATTCCTGAACTCACAACTGACAAATTTCCGCGCGCAGCATGATTTGATTGACAAACGATGCACGCCCTACCAGTGCGCAAAATGCTCGTTTGCACCACGAAGGGCTGATGACATCCCCAGGCAGCTACTGTCATCGGAATGACATCGTATGCACGTTGCAGTATATTTTGCCGCCAGCACGCATTTATTAGTCCGGGAAGGTAAAGGGTCGGATGACGTTGGGCAGACCATAATGCTAAAAATCGTACCCCAGCACGTCGTATGTTGCAAACGGCGGCCAACGTGTCCCTAAATCCAGAGCTTCTGAGGCGCCATAAATTTTAATAGTTGCACATCATCCGCATTGTTACCTGAAATGGAACTCTTTGAGTGAAGTTAAACCGATACGGAAGCTATAAATTTTACTTTATGCGGCTGGAAGTATCACTACCTCTGCGTCAGAAACGGGGCCGATGTTGTGCGAGAGGTAAGAATGTACATACGTCGACAAAACTGTCCGAGCAGTTGTTTCGCCGGAATGAAAGTCATAAATCGTCAAGTTGAGCTACGTTGCTCCGCATGCGCAAAAACAAAAATGGTTGGTTGAGGCTGAAGTTGGTGGACGCAGCGGTCCTAAGTCTAACGATATAACGCACACACACGCATGCGTACATATGCACACACATATGCACACACGCACGCGCACACATGCATACATATCTCCACTCGGACTCATGCTCCCACCAAACCCAATGAAAACAATTCTGGAAGATATCAAGTTGTGCGGCGGCTTCAGTCATGACGACCCTCTTCCTTAAATGTCAGACCTTTTTTGCGCTGCAAGAACTGTCACGTATTTTGACATGAAAATTTATTCAAATTACTTCTTGTACTTGCAATTACTCCTTGCAAGACTGAAAAAGGGAGAGATGGAGAGGGGGTGAGTGACGATACTTTTCAGAATATGATAATTAAAATATCAAGAGTTGCAACTTGTTAAGCTCACCGAAACCGGAAAGGATTACAAGAGATAGACTCGAACGGATAAGTGATATCATAAACGTTTCTTTTTTCCGTATCTCAGTCTGTGTGAAATTAAGTCGGCGGTATTCACGACGTCGCCGTATTAAAAATGTCGCATACCTGACTCTTTTTGAATAATTTTAAAATATCTTGTCAGGGTTTTTATGGCCTAGTCGAGATCGATACTTGTGTTTACACTCTGTATATTTCGGTGAGACGATGACAAGTGCGCCGATTATCAGAATATTTTTAGAGGTAAATTTTCTTTGCCAATCTCCACAATTTTAGAAAAAAAATAATCTATGCATAAATTTCTTACTTAATTTGTTTTTTAATCTTAACTTTTTTCAAACGAAAACAAAAATCTCAATTTATTAGCAGATAAGAACTTTTTTCTCTATCCATTTTTTCCACAATCCACAAGAAGATCGCATAAAACCAAAGTTCGCAACCAAGCTGTCTTTGATCGTGTAGACGTTATTTCACTTTTTGGAATGAATTTAGCAATAAAAAATTAAATTAACTGCCTGTTAGGAAAATAACATCCACTCCCAAATAATAAAATGAGTTTTATCTGGAGAATTGAGACTCCATTAATGACGATTTTTAATACCACAACTCACTTAAAGCCATTATTAGAAACTACAAAACATTTAATAAGAGAAAATTCGAGATTCGAAATATCCGAAAAATTAAAATCAAATTATGTGAAATAAACAGAACGTGTCGCCCAAAAGGTCGTTGTAAGTGGGAGAAACTTCATTAGTGACAGTGATACCTCGAGGTTCTGACATCAGATTGTTATTGCATCCAGATAAAGACCTCCCACAAGAAAGAATATCAAGGGACAAAAGCAAGCGTGCGATCAATTGCGTTCAATTATTATAAATTGTGTCATTAATTATTCCAGATAACAAAAGTGCTAACGGCCTTTAAAACGACCTATCGATTTATCTAATGATTAATACATTTAGTTGCTTCAATATAGTTCAAGAATTGGTTATAGAAGAAGAAGAAGAAGCAGAAGAGAATAAGACGGGGCAACACTATCTTTAATAAATGATATTATTTAGTACATAAATGTATTTTCGCGGCAATATAATTCCATTACGTTCTAACTCTCGTTTTGGCCATTCATTCAACAGCGTCTTAACAGCTGGTCCCAACTCCTTACTTTCCGATAGTTTTCGATAACCTTTTTTTTCGTTTATTGTTATTTCCTTTGTCAAAGGATTTAATTTGAAATGTCGATTGCTGACTGCCTGCTGCCGCGATTGCCGTCTCGTTGCGCTGTCAGAGAGCATAACGGAAAAGTTATAAAACTGGCCAGTTTTTGAATTTACGTTCATACGCAAATCACTCGCTGATTGCATCCTTTCCTCCAATCAATTCATCATTATTTGTTGCATGCATTCGCATTTCGAATTGTCTTCGAACGGCTCTGACTGACTGACTTCCCTCCCGGTCTACCTCGCATTCGCTTTACCGCTTATCCCGTGGCCGACAATGGCGCTTTGGCGATTGCCTGATGGTTGATATTGGTCTGTCGGCTTGTCTTGTTGGCAGCCTTGTTGGTTGCTGGTTGTGTTCATTGAATGAAAGCCTCTTGGCTTTTGAATCGCTTCAATTGAAGCATTCAAAATGCGTTGCAATAAGCAGGAAACCCCCTGCACTTAACATCTTTTAACTACTTGACTGACGACTAGCAATGGCAGCAGCAATGTTGGCAGCGATGGCGGTGACAGCGGTGGCGATGGCAATAGAAAAAGCGGCAGCATCATCAGCAACTGCAAGAATTGCTTTCCGACTACCGGCACTATTTGTTTCCCGAAGCCTTCCTAAAACTTTGCTGAAGCCGAGAATAACCTTTCTACAGACGTTTGCCTATTCCTCGATTGGGTCGCTTTCGGTTCTTTTAAGTTTGTTTTTCCCTAGCATTCCTTATATTCGTTTGCCCGCTCTTCTTCTCTCCTACGAGTGTTCACCGTGACCACCTTCAGATTTTTTCCGATTTCTTTCTCTTTTATTTTTTACTTTATATTTCAATTCATTTTATTTCTTAATATTTTTTGTTTGGAAGTCATTCCATAACGATTACTTGCCAACGACGTGGAGGTTCTGGTTAAAACGTTGGCGCAGCTCATTAGTTATGGTTTAAGCGGCCGATGATGAGCATTGGTTTTGTTGTTTTTCTAGCAGGCGTTGGTTCATAACCTTGTCCAAGTATTATGTCCATTATTGCTGTTCCTGTACCCTACGCCCGTAGCGTGAAGGCTATACTAAATTGGTCCCTACGTTTGTAACGCATTAAAAAAGGAAAGAAAAAGTATATAAATTCGTACTAAAAATCCCTTTCTGTGTTGGATGAATCCTGTCCGTTCATCTGTCTGTCTATGTTTCTTTCTGCCTGCCTGAAGAAATTACGATTACAAGAGACGGAAAGGGATGTGTTCGTGAAATTTGTCACAAATATTTTCTATTATTATTAGTTGTTTGTTGTTGCAAATGATTGTAATCGTATGAGAGCTGCGCCACTTCACTTTCAAGGTTTTTAGACAGAATTGGATGACAAAATTTCATGATCGAATTCAACCGCGGATATTGAAATATTTTTCAAATATGGGTGCGGCACACCCAGAATTCCAATCCAATCCAATGAGCGGACTTTTCAGTGAACTCTTAGGCTTTCAATAAGTTAGTGTTTCTGTGTCAAACAAATGAAGGGAAATGTAATATCAAAAGGGGACGTGTACCGCCCACTGTACCGCCCAACTATAAACCCGTTTATTACGCGTGTAGGGTATATAAGCTTCGGCCACAGTTGGCAGTCTTAATTGTTGCCACTCTCGTTGTTCGTTATCGTTTTTGTTGGTGACGGTGTTTCTGTGAAGCTACGTGTAAATCTTACCCTTTTAGCTATTTTCGGTTTCTGTCTTTATTGTTGTTGATTGGACGCAATTTAAATTTCTTAGAAACTGCTTGGCAATGTTTTTCTACCTTTTACGCATTTTCTGGCTTTTATTTTCTCAAATTCCGTCCTTTTTTGGATTTTTCTTTGTGTTTCAATTTTCTAACTTTTCTTGATTCTATTTAACTCTTTTCTTTTTCTAATTCTTTTATTTAAGCGACCGCTGGTGCATTCAATTCAAATGTCGTCCAATCAGTTCGTTAGTCAAATCCTCTTGCCAATTTTTGATTTTTAGTTAAATTCTTTTGCTCGCCACAACAAGATTAACTGTCACTGATAGTGTTGGTGTGCACGTATGTGTATATGATATTCCACTATCAAGTGTTCAAACCATGCAATACAGTTTGTAGTTTGGTAGATTTTTTTGTAACTCACTTGCATGTCCGCCGCTACCGTTCGATCATTCGGTCATTCCATCATTCCTTTCCTCTCGAATTGTTTCAATGCCGGTTGAATGGATTCGTTCCCTGATCGTATCCCTGATCACTCTCGGTGATCACATTGACAACCGTGCATCCAAAAATCACTTTTGTTGCGTTTCAGATTTGGTTTTAATTTCTGTCAATTTTAATGATTTGCGAGAATGCACAATGCGTTCGCATTGAAGACTACTGACAGTTGCCGAAAAGTCTTCCGTTTCTTGGCGTTTTTCTGCGACATATCCTATCGTTCCATAGGATACAATCGTGCTGTTAACCTGCCACGTTGTTTCGCGTTACGTATCGGGACTTTGTATGTTCCTTTCGATTCATGACGTTTGTGATGTCTCTACATTACGTAAGCAATTGCAATCAGCTGCTACTTGTCACAGCATTACGATAGTGTCAGACATGATTATAACGTAGTCGGTTTCTATTGTTCGCAGCATCCGCAAGAAATACTAATTACACGTAGAGGAAACTCTTAATTTAATATTAATAATAAACAAGTTTGAATGACACAACAATAAAAATATAATGAAATACAAATACAAATAGAAATATTTAATATTAGATATAAAATATAGAAATATTTTATATTTATTTCTTACCAGAATAAAACGCCCGGTCCTAAAGATTAGCAGAAATGCATTCCGTTTTCTTACAAAAAATTCTCCAATTTGTACCCATCTATCGATTTAGAATTACGTGGTCTATTGTTCGGACCATACCTACGTCAGTGCACACTCATTTCCGTTTCATACTTTCCCTCTCATTCCGCACTCGCGCGCTTTACCGCTTCACTTCGTAATCTCCTCGGTCAAGAATTTCGAAAGCCGCAATGGCGTGCACGTTTATCGTCCCAACATGAGTTCGTCTATGTCGAAGATTTTACCTTGAGCAAGTGCGGAGTATGTTGGATCGAGATCAAACATTGCTGGTGAACAACGAACTGACCGATAGGCTAACGGTTTATCTCGGTTTATGAGTCGAAATTGTGCAAATATACGAAATGTGATAAGTGGCATGAGGCAAACAAGAATAGTGTGCTAAAACGCTGCCCAACGACCAAGAACGGCCTCTGGGTTTGTTGCTCTTGCGATCTTAAATGTTTAACTGCGTTGCACTTCATATCATCGTGTTTTTACTACCTTGCAGTACATACGGCACGGTTTGTTTATGCCATATTCTGCACAATTCTAACCAATTAATAGACGGCCTAGGAAAATTGTTACTGTTCGATACATTTGAATAAGTCCGTTAAAATCGACCGCCGTTTACTGCTTTACATTCGAAAACGCAACGAAGAAAAACTAATCATCTGCTATTTTAATGCGCTAACCTGTGCCCAGGTGTTGACTCCCACATGCCCGAGGATTCGTGTGATGCCGAGGCATAATGACTTTTACATAATTGTGAGTCGGGTGCAGTGGGAAATAAACGGAGCAGATTAGTTCGAATCTGATTTTTTAACTCATTCAATTACAAAATACTCTCAACACCAAATCAAAAAGCTTGGCGGTGTCATAACCACATCTCGTATCATCCTTTAGAATTGTCTTCATAAAGCTTTTAAAGACAGTTTTAAGTTTTATTGAATATTTCTTTAAAAGTAATTTGATTTCTTTAAGATTTTCTAATACAATTAGTCTTCTATTTAATATTTATTCAGAAAACCCTCTCGCTTCATAACTGCTTAACAATATTTGAAAGATGCCGCCAACTTTTCTTCATGTTAATCGCAAAATTATAAATAAAAAGTTTGTGTTTAATAATTAGTTCTCACTAATTGTGAGCGCTTAATGAGGTATGCTCTTTTTTCGACAATACACCCTGTATGTGAGAATATTTTTTGAATATCACTCGAAACAAGATGAAGCGATTGAATAGACTCATTTGCACAAAAAAACGCACAGAAACGACGACAGATAGATTTTCGATGTTTTTGCGAGTTCGGCAAAGAGTAAGAGAATCCAGCTTCATTTTAATAGATAATCGTTGCATGTAGAGATATTTTGACGTGTAGCTAATAAAAATTTAATTACTCTCAGTGACGAGCGCGTAAAAAAAATTCTTACAAAAGAAAGCAGACGAAAAATGAAATAAAGAAGAAGAAGAAGGCAAACGCAATATACAAATATATACGCACATATCTTAAGATATTCTCTGAACTTTTCAGAGTTCCGAAGTGTTTTCGTTTTATTTATCCTGCAGCATTTCCGCCTGCATTCCAGTTTTCCACCATCGAAACTTTCCACCCTGCATCCATCCTGCGTCCGTTTGTACATTCGTTGTCTATTCATCTAACCTTCTTTCTATCTGTTCGCTGAACCACGATTGTATTTCTCAAAGCCGTGAGAGATGAATATTCCCAGCGAGATCACAACGATTTTTTATCCAGTAGATACGCTTTGAATTGGCTTCCTTTTTTTACGACACAGTTTTTTCTTGCTCAATTTGCTCGACTTTTTTGGAAGTTGTGGTTAGTCTAGTTAGTCGAGCTAATTGAGCCATGATGATGATTATTATTATAGTGATGGCTGTTTTGTGACAGACAACACGAGTGGTATTTGTGTGAAAAATTCCTTTGTGAATCCGTTTTATGCACGTTTCTTGAGATAATTTTCAACAACATCAATTTTATTAATTTGTTTTAAAAAGTCGGTGGTGCCTCAGGCAGTGACAAACAGCTATGCCTCCTTCGCCTTTTCTCAAGATTTAGATTCACGAAAATACACACAATAGAGAGGCTAAAATCTGCGAGATATTGGAGATAACTTGGTTTTATATTCAAAGTCTTTTGCAATTAAGGTTTTTACATGGACCATCCTTAACTGCTGAAAGCGCTTTAAATTTCCGCTTGTTCTGCTCCACCGCTCACCAAGATTCTTTAGTTATTTCAACATCCTGGCCTTCCTCCGGGGCTGCCAATATTGTATGCCTGTTCAAGCGACTTTATAAGAGAAGAATTTAAATCACTTAACGAAATTGAATTCAATATTTCCTTTCATACAATTTATGCATTTACTCGACGCTGCAAGATCTTCGTGGGTGTTATTTTGCGCTTTTTTCCTAATATGAAATCAATCTCGACGAAATTAATTTAAATAAGCTCGTGATGATAGCTCAACATCTATATGATTATGGATAAGTTTCTAAAAACTTAATCACTTCGAGAAAATATGAAACAAGAACCGGTTTTAAAGCTGTTAAATATCCCCATAAAAACCTTGTGTCTCTTACAATTTAGGCGTTATTTCCTTAAACCAAAATTTTATTTTCTTTTTCTCTTTCTTAATGAATGCCCTCCAGGGCATTAACTAATGAAGTGAAATCATTTATGGTATTTTTCAAAATTCTTTAAGGAAATTCTAAAGAATATCTTCAATTATATGCGATTAATTCGTTGTGGTATAAAATTTCATTTAATATCTTCATTTAAGCGAAAGGCTGATTGCCTTAAGGCTATAAATTTCACCTAAAAAATATGTCCTTCGCACGATTTCATCTTCAGAGGTTGATAAACTTTATGGGATTTATTTAAAGAAGGAAAGGCATTTTAGGAAAGAGTAAAATATTCTTCCATCCTGCGCTTTTGCATAAACGCTTATGAGAATTATGCGCATTTCATTTCTCTTTAAATCCTTTTGTGTATCGTGCTGAGTTATCATGCCTTCGCGACTTTTAATTGCGATTAATTAATTTTTTCATTTAGACAAAGTTATCTTCAATAACGAACAGCTTAAGCCCGATATCTTAGAAACAAAATCGCGAAGCTTTGCTTTTGAGATTATTCATTTTAAAAAATTATCATAAAATATTATATATTGCCATTAAAACCTTTGAAATATTTAATAATTCCTAACTTATTTATTCCAAGTGATAAAGGCTTTCTTGTGATTTTCTTTGACTTTAGTTAATTATGAAAATTTGAGATAGTCGTTAGAAAAATAGCTGGTGGCGTGATTTATGACGTTCGTTATGATTGGTTCGATATAAGGCATTAATTATGGTAACATAAAATGAATTTTTATGCCCTTCGGAAGTCATATGAAAACGGTCCCGTTTAATGACGCTTTGATAACTTTGATGGCTCTATCGCCCTCGTAAACGTTATGCAGTACGTCACAGCGTGTTGCTGTTGTTGCACAGCATGTTGCTTTTGCTGTTGTTGCAGTTATTGACGCTGCTGCTTCTCCTTCTGCTGCTGCCACGCCATTATGGCAATTGAATACTCCTAGTTCCGAATGAACCTTAAAGCGTCTTGTAATTAAAATATTCCCGACAGAAGAGCGCGGAATGAAAGTAAATGAAGATGGGTAGAAGGAAGATAGGGCGGAAAATAATATCTTTCCCTATCGGGCAGTTATTAATACACTTTGCGAGCGCTTTTAGTATATAAAAAGCAGATATTAAATTTTACGAGCTTTCGTCTGAGCGTTTTAATTAACCATCAGGGGCAATGGCAAGACAACAAAACCGGCGGTGACGACAACGGCGACGATGGCGATGATGACGCGACGACGCTGACAGATCGACCGTTTGACTTTTTCTAACACGGAAATAGCGGCTGGACCGCCTGGTAGGCGGTAGTTGAATTAAGTTATGCATTTTTGACATCCGTATGATTTGCTAGAGGCGTTATTGCTCTCAAATTGTCTAGAGAGTTGTGCTGATGATCTTTGGAAAAGTCGTCAATCCTAATCAACGCAGTGTCGGCATGCGATACCGCATGGTGCCGCGCCTCATACAATATGATAACAAGCAATAAAGCCGTCATTTGGCATCGACGCGTTCGTATTAAGGGTGATCATCATAATCATCATCACAGTCATGGTTATCTTCAACACTGAATGATAGACCTGTCGATTTACCTGCCGATCAAAGAATTATCCATTGCGTTGAGGCGCCTAAAAAGGCAGCACGCATCGCCGTTTTAAGGCTTTCTTCAAATTGGCAGCTTTTTTATAGCTCTTGATAATATTTATTGTTTTTCCTCGTATGGTGCCTTTTTTGTTATCGCGTTGGTTAATGTTGTTGCAATTTTGATTTTTTGCTACCTTTTAAGAAGATGCATCATGAAAGTTGCTTTCAATTTGTTCCATGTTTTCATTGTATTTCGTCCACGCCGTGAAAAGGCTTCAGACTCAGATAAAATCTTAACTGCTATTCCTATTATTGATATTGAGGATAATGCTACTGCTACTGCTTCTTCATCTTTTTCTTTCCCCTTTGATATTATTATTTGTATGCCGAGAGATGATCAATTCACGAAGTACATTCCACAGTTGCTGATCATCGACAGCTTCGTCTGGATATTCCTCTACCGTGCAATGCGAGTTTAAATTCAATGTTTTCTACTCCACATAAAAGGACAACGCATCCGTCACGATCCATTAAAATTCCTGTCGTCAAACGTTAATCCACACGCACTCACCACCACCGATCGGCATATAAAGCAACTATTTATAGCAGCGTTATGTCGTGCACATCCCTGCGATCAACAATTTTCTGCTAAACGACAATGCTCTGTTCAGTCGCGCCGTTGTTTAACCCCCCCCCAACATACGTCGGCAATCAGCCAGTCAGAAATTCTGCAAGGTTTTTGTGGTTTTTCATTGGACTAACAGATATTTTTATAGATGCTAAATATAGAATCCATCGAGACCTGAATTAGCAACATCACACCAATGCCCCGCACATCCTCGTCATCCGATCCAGGTGACAATCAGCAATAGTCGTTGTAGTGTTTCCCGTAAAAGACAAATCGAAGACGAATTAAGTTAAAAAGTGGGTTGATAAATACATAACGAATTGATCGAGATACGATTATATTTATTTATAGCTGTCGCTTTTGATGACCACGACGGTACAGTGATCTTGTCGTTCATTGACGAGGTGACGAATTAACGAACACGAACATGATCCTCACTAAGAATTCACGACTGAGTTGAGACGTCTTAGGGCGACTATGTTGATGATTTTTTTTTCGTGAGAGCTTGACTTAAGAGCTTGCTCTTCTTCCTAAAGGGTTTTCTCTTTATTAAATATTTTTGCTTATTCACAAAATCGACATTCAAGTGACAGATCGAGACAACAATAATCCGTCATGATAACAAAACAGTTTACGTTCATTGAGAGTACTTAAGGAACAAACATCTAAATTTTTTTATCACCAATCCTTTGAAAATGCCTAGAAGGGAGTTCCTTTAAATTAATTTACAATATTTTCAGGAACTTCTATATCATGGAATATATTTCTTCTTAGTAATTGTTTAAATCTCTTCATTGTTTTAATCTCTTCACTTTATATAAAACTACCTAATCGAACTGAAATGCTTTATTGCTTTGGTATGGCCCTAAATAGCTCAAAAGAAACTGTTACACACACTTGACTCGAATGAGTATATTCACTGCCTTCAGTTTCTTCACAGAATTTCAGAAGTTCGGAAAATTTCCATTTTCACCAATACTAATTTTTTCTTTCGTTTTTTAATTTGTAAAAGCAACAAGCAGACCCTCAGTCCGTTTCGAAGGCAATTATTAATGCAGTATAATTACAGTTCTTCATCATTAAAATTAGTGAAAGAAACACAACATTTGTGCGACCATACAAATAAAATAAAAAGTGATTTATTATGCTTTGGGTTTAGTCACTTTAAACCGAACAGTTATTCGATGACATAAAATGTTTCGATGTTTCTCATTCAATCTTCTCATAAATGTATTCATTGTTATTTTCAATAAAATGTTTAGTATTTTTGAGTTTTCAGTATTCTTTCAAAATGTTTTAATACGACCATTTAATTTACTGATATGATCAGGAGTTTTCTAGCATTATCAAATCATATGAAAACAAATCATACGTATTAAAACAATGACAAAAACAATGGTGATTAAATTGGAGTCGCTTACTGTTGGAGTTGGCTGACTCTCCAGCTCCAACCATCGATGGTTGGTTGGTTGGTTAATCATTTGCTTGATCGTTTCAAAGTGTTCTAGCAAGAGCATCTGTATTAAATTTCATCGTCAAACGAACGACAAACAACAAATAAAAATACGATAAATACAGAAAAAACGACTGAGAACGACGAACGACCTTCAGATGAAAATATCTCTGGAATGATAGTATTCCTAGCAGCGGGAGGAAAGGGGTAGGAATTCCAGCCACAAAACTAACAAAAATTCCAAAAAAAAATCAATTTACTACGACGAGTAAATACTGAAAAGGTTCTAAGGGAATGACAGTGCGGGCGGCAGAACCAAAATGTTTTTATATGGTTAGGTTTGTAGCAAATGATGCTGATGTTGTTGCTTTTCAGCTCTTATAGACGCATAACTCTAAAATATGTCGCTTGGTAACTGCCTTAACAACTCGACGTATTGTTGTTCACTAATTATTACAATGGTAACTACCATTCAAGGGTTGAAGGGTTGAAGGTTTGGACTACCATTTAAGGGCATGCTTGAATTTCGAAAGTGTGAAAATCTAAAAAGAGGTAGAGATGAAAGAGATATGAACGCCTTACCAAAAAGAATGGATTCTAGAAATTCTTTAGAAAAGCGAACTGTTTGATTGCATCGACGTTACGACATTCGGTCTAGCCGGATGGCTAAAGGTTCAGGTCCTTGATTGGAATGTGATACACACTACTGCGGCAACCACAATACATCACGTACTTTTTCCAAAACCAATTTTGGTATTCGTTAAAGAGATCTCGCACACATTGTGCTTAATGCTAATTGCTGGTGACAGAATACAAATTTTATTTTTATAAATATGGCCCTGTCCATTTTGAAGAAAAACAACCGCAAAAGCAAAGCACGCAAAAAATGTCGGTCGTGAACCGTGATCTCAAAACTTCCGGGTCAATTCATTTAAAATTAAACCTCGAATTATTGCCACAATTTTCTTAATTTTCTTTTATTTATCTCTAATGGAGATATATAAACTTTTTTCATCTTCTAAACTCGCTACAATTTCCGCGTCGCATGCGAAAATGCTTTAAATTAGTTTTGACTTTTTTCTGTTTCTCGTTAATGAAAATAGAAAATTTTAAGAAGAGTTTTCTTGAAACGCTTATTTGCCGTTCTTTGTCGCCGCCAAAGATCAGTAACCACCTGTGGTGGAGCTCATTATGATAAAATTGCAGACACGAAATCCCTCGATTATCATAAATTTAGATGGTTAGAAAAGAATCCATGCATGCCCGTCTGGCTGGGAAAAATCTCTTGTTGCTTGGGAGCGATTTTTGGTATCGCTTGATAAAATGATGCTGATAAATAGAAGAAGAGGGTAATGTAGTAGATTTTAGTAGGGTAGATTTGCCTCTCGGGTTTATTAAATGTTTAAAAAGAATTTTACACGGTCTCACTTACTACTATTTCTTCAAGCTCTGAAGACATTTTCTCAGTTTAGTTTTGAGAATGTTTTAATAAATTTAAATAAAATATATTTCCATAAAGCAATATAATCTGATTTATATTTCCAACGAAAGATCAATCAACACTTGAAGTGAATATCCCGATAATACTTTTAGTTATTTTTCATTAAAATCAAATTCGAAAATGTGGTCTCTTACGATTGCAATGATTTTTCAATTTTCTTTCTTTCCCAAAACAAAAACAACAAACACACAAAAAGGTAAAACAACAATTAATAACAGGAAAATAGGAAAACCACATCGGCACTTGTGGTAAATGCTGTATCGGTTGCTTTCCCTTCGCGCAGCTCAAGGCACTCTTACGTAATGACGCTCCACGCAAATCGTAATCTGATCATTAAGTGCGGATTGCGATGGCAGGGTCGTCCCTAATGGTGCCGATATTATCGCAAGGTAAGCAATTTATCCGCGCACTAATGAGAGGAATCGCGCGACCATATCGCGAGGCAACGCATTGCAACCTTCGCAATTTACAATGCATTGCATTGAACTCGGCCGTGGCGCATCGCTTCGGTGCGACGTGCAACGATCATCTGCAGTAACGTGCCACGTCGAATAATTGCATGCGCTATGCGGCGACCGCACGATGAATTAACGAATATTCACGTCATTTATTAGGTAACTTCTGCCGCGGTTGCCGCCACCGGCACTACTGCAATCATTGTCAGCATCGGTATCATCAACATCATACTTGACGCATTCCTTGCATGCGATGCATAATAACAGTAAAACAGAAAGAATGACCTCTGTCTCAGTCGCTCTGCCGTAATTTCTGCCAGTGTGTGTAACTGTTTGTCAGACCAATTTAAATATCCAGTAGTTATTCCGGCAACCGACACATCTAAGGAACTCACAGATCCTCCGATTTATCTGACATCGACGATTGCCTGACGACGCCACGAACAGATCGTATCAGTCCAGGGCTCCTCCTTATTCGCCGTGGATTAAAATCCGAAATGAGTCAAAACAAACAGCACTGACAAACCGCTGGAGCACGTAGATCAAATTAAGAGAAGCACCACGGAATGAAGTCGGTGCGGGCAGTTTGAGACGGTTGGTTTTATTGCGACACAGGTGCCCGGTAATCGCATTCACAGCGCCGCAGGTGAAAACTACGAGCACAAACAAATAGACGAGAACGAAAAAGAGACAAACAAACGCGCGCACACACACAGGCTTAATTGTAATGCTCTGAGAACGGCAGCTCAGCCGGTCGGTAATATTAAAACTGTCGGAACTGTTAGATTGAAATGATCATGAGACGGAGGCGTGACGTGTGGCATTATTATGACGATTGTGACGTGGGACAGCTCTAAGGCGTCGGTAGTGATTTGACATTAACTAATTATTTACAAGAAATGAAACAGATGGATAACGTAAACAACAACCAATAATAACACAACCAACAACAACAACAATGTGGGGAACAGTAGCAAACTGCCAAACAAAGAATACTAATAACAATAAAAGACCAAACTGTGAACGGGTTCAAGAAACTCATCATCGACATTCAGTCTTGCGAATTCGGTTGAGAGAATCTTAGATTGGTCTATTATTAATAATAGTTGATTGTTTAGGCATCTACAGTCGATTGTTGGTTATCTTGCTGCTTATGCTCGCTGCTGTTGTTGGTTACGTGAATATTGCACGTGACTTTCAATTGATTGCAGTAAATTACTTAGGTGTGACTGCTGCTAGTGTTCTTCTTCTTCTCCTCCTCATCCTCCTCCCCCTTCTACTACTTCTTCTTCTCCTTTTTCGTATTCTAGCTACTGCTTTTTTAATGAAATTCCTTGCATGTACTTTTTCTTTTTTAAAAATTAAAAACTCATCAATTAAAAATATTTTAAGGAATTGATTTTTTGAATCAAATGGAGGAAATTCTTAAGGTTTCTGATAAAAACCACGTCTTGCAAAAAATTTTTAACCCGAGCAAATTCTGCCTTTTGCCAAGATAATGACTCTCAGGAACTAAAAATCTATCCGCTTGTGATGTAAAAAATATTTCAGACTCAAACAACTTTGAAATTTATATATCGTTCTTATATCTTGTTTGATGAAATTCCCTGTTGTTTTCTTCACTAAGAAGATTTTTGGAACTATTTTCAATTGAAAGGACATACAAAATGGTAAAGCAGCTTCGGTGTTACTTTTCATTCTAAACAAAGTTCGCGGTTATTGTTTCAACGAGCAGTAATTTCTTGGCTTTGTTCTATTTCAGAGCACCTAAATCTCTTTCGTTTGCAAAGAGATTTACGAGAATCGAATTATCGCAATTCGATTCTCGTATTGACTAAATTATTAGTTGCAGACTTCTTGTTGTTCCGATCTTGTTTCAGCGTGTTATGGGCCTAAATCTATTACGGGTTTCGTCCACGTTGTGAACAATATCTTGATTTCATTCGTTACGAAAACCATCGCTTTTTCTGGATTTTGTTTCGCAAAAAACTAACTTTATCCCATGACGGTTCTTGTATTGACTAAGTTAGATGTTATTGCTTTGACTAGTATAAACGCCTCGTTCTTGCTTTGGCTAATAATAAAGACAACATAATCCGCTTTTGTTGTTATTGTTTTTGCTGTTAATTTTTGCTTTATATCCTTAATTATACCTTGGCCATATTTTGCGGATTTCGTTTCAAATAGAAGGGCTTAAATCTGTTATATTTTTGGTTGTTTTGGATCAGATTGTCGTTATCTCTTCATCGCCGTTGCGATATTTTCTTATGTACAACTTTTTATTACAATTTTCTCCACTCACTTTTTTTTAAGTTTCTTTCGTTAATTCCTTACCTACATCCCTTACCCACCGAGTCCCTGTCGATGTCTTCAATTATCTCTTTCTCAGCCTTCCTTCTCTTCCGGTATTGAGTAATCTTTTTGTTTGAATCATAAAAATAACTCCATAAACCATAAACAATTACTTTATCGATTGTTATCGTTGGTAAAAATTGCGCTGTATCGACTTAATTCAGAAGAACATTAATTTTAACAGACCGATGGAGATGCGCACGTGTTTAAAAGCGCAATCAACGAACAATCACAATCTTGAGCATTAGTAGCAGCACCAACGCCAGCGTCCTTAACACCAAGACCAAATGCAAGGCTATACCGGCAATCCTTCAGATTAACCGAACCGAACTGAACCAAACTAACCAGAAATTGAAGGAAGCAAATGTTGGCGCTTATATTAAATTTAAAATTCTTGTTTATTGAATTTACGATTCGAATCTAATTTTTTGCACCTGCAGAAACAACAACAACTAAAGCAGAAGCTGCAAAACTGAAAAAGAAACGAGAAGTGGCGAAAAGATAGCATTGGAATTACTGAATCTAGTAAATATTTTTTCTACTTTTCATAACAATTATTACTAAACAAGCTCTTAAAATAATTTATATGTAAGAATTTCTAAGAAAATGTTCGAAGAAATAATCATTGAATGGCTCAAAGGATTTCCTTCGGTCTTACTCGAGAATTAACTTTTCTTCTCGTCAAATCTGGTGAAAAGGAATGAAAAGATCGTTAGTGATGCTATCGTTATAAAAATGAATGAGAATAACTATATGATACACAAAACAAAATCAAGAAACGAAGAATTGAAGAATGTTTAAGAATTTGTAGAATATTATAAAAAAATCGGCTTAATAAAATTTGAAAAAGGATCGACGACCGCTAAACCGAAAAAAGGATTTTTCAAGGAGACACCAGATTAATATAAAAGCAATAAAAAACAATGTTTTCAAAACTTAATTTTAAAAAAATCCTCCAAACCAAATTCAAAAAATAAAAAGAAAACATCTTCAATGGATTTAGCAGGAGAAGGTGTCTGACATAAAAACTAATGCATTAAGAAACAAAATTTAACAAATGTCAATGAAAATAAAGCCAAAGCCAAGTAATCGCACGATTTCGATGAAAAAAAAAACTTTAAGAATTCTTCCAGCAGTTTAGTGAAAAAAGAGAGGAAGCTTCCAAAAAACGCCCCAATGGTGAAGACATTTTGCAACAAAAAAATGAAAAATGCCTTTACTGAAGCTCACTTAATGAATAAAAATAAAGAGGAAAGGATGAAGGAATGGAAGGATATTCGATACCTGTCATTTGTAATGAAGAAAGATTCGAGCTTGAAATTGCTGACTTTTTTAGGCTTAACCGCAATTTATTTGATCAATCGGATAAAGATGACAACCGTAAATTTGAAGTCATCCTCCTTGGGCATCGTTGGGGTCAATAACTTTCAGCGTTAAGGCGAAAAGCGTTTGGTTTTAAGAGCATAAGTATCTCAGCAAAAGGGAACCGAACAACAATATTCCCAAAATTTGTATTTTGGCAACTACTCAAGAGGCGTGTTGCTCAGTTGGAGCCATGCTTCAGACTTTATTATATATGAAGAGGGCAGGGCCTAACACCGAAGCAGAAAGTGAGATAAAGGAGAGCATTAAAAATTGAGACCGACAAACCCAACAACGCATCATCAAACAAATAGCATTTAATTAATTCGGGTTTCATGTTGCGCAGTATAAAAAACAACAACAGTACCGACAATAAGAACAGCAAAAATATCATCATTATCTACAATAACTACAGTAAAATAAATCCAGAGAATGAAAGGCAAAAAGAACTCCGTGGCCCATCGTGGCCAAATCCGAATTAACACCGCATACTTTCTGTGCGTCGAATGATAAAGATGAAAAGATTGTAGATTGCAATCGGAGAAAGCATCCAGAAGAAACAGCAATAAAAAGGGCAATAAAAACATTGATAAGGATCGATTTGCCTTATGGGTAAAAATCCAAAAGAGAGAGAGAGATAGAGGCCCAAAAGGATACTCATAATTTTATTATTCGAAACTAATTCGTAATTATTCGTAATTATAATTATAATTCGCAATATAATTCGTAATTATTTAACTATCCTTTAAATTTAGGAAATCTAAAAACGTGTTGCATGCTGCGAGGCTTGTTAAAGGCATATTTTGCTGTCGTATTAGCAAAAATTGCTGACCGGCAAAAACACCGAATCAAATTAAATAAATACCGATTTATGATTTAGATATAAATATCGAAGTTTAATCCTAAATTCTAGTTATAATGCCCTTTTTCAGGACTGTGGAATTTTCATAACTTTATCGACCGCAGTTTTATCATTTCGTGATGTAATCGTTACGAAACTTTGACCCTTTGGTCCAATTCTATTAATGCATACCACGTATGCGAAATATCCGAGAAGTTAGGCAAAGTATTTGTTTGAATCCTTAACCGAAAAGATGTCTTAAAAGTGGCTTAGTCAGGATGGCTTCTAGACAACACTTGATAGAAGCTGACACAAGCTGATGCCAAAGCCTGTTTTTCTTTAAAGTGAGTGGCATTTTTACTAACTAAGCATCGCCGGAAAATTGCATACCGCTAAATATTACTCTTTAGGTGTCATTAGAACATTTCTTAACTTTTCCTATTCGTATAATTGTCTCCATATTGTTTTAAACAACATACGATTAAAGAACTCGTCGAAGTTTGTATCGAAATCTCCTGAAAACCGTTACATAAGACACTTCCTGTGAATTGTGCTTAGCGAAAACTGAGGCTAGTGCCCCGCCCCGGAAGTGATCAAGTGCTAAACTATTTTAAGCATGAAATGTTCAGGCGTGTTAAAGCACATGTACATACCCACACACACTCTGAAAAACCGGCTACTCACACACGTACGTATAATAAAAACGTGGACACACGAACTGTAGTAGATTTTTGCTTTTAATTTTAGTTAATAAAATTAATTGGTCTCAACATGCAACGCATTAAAAACTAATTTGATGGCAGCTGCACGTTCGGGAACTGAGAACGACGGCCGCAACAACAACTAAAACAGCTATAAACCAAACAACCAACGATAACTTCAGCAGCGACAAGAACTGAAGAACAATTAATTTTTAACTTTGCAAAAAAGCAACAATGTAGACGCTTGTCAACATTTCTGGTTATTCCTCGGGACGATTCCTGTGACTTTGGTTTCGACTTTGGATTTGGATTTCGTCTAAAACTGAGGTCCTACCCGTTCCTACTCACAGTACCTGGGCGGATTTTGGTTGTTAAGGTAGAGGGGGGTGATCGATAAAAGGGATCAACACTATCCGGAGGCGACTGTGTCTGAATACTTTAAAAACATAACGAAGCGTTTAGTAGAATTAAACATGGAGTAAAATATTCACTCACAATATTTTTGTGATAGCAATGAGTGTTATTTGAATAACTTGTCAATAATTAAATGTTATAAATAATTTAATAATTTATTAAAAAATAGTGAGAGTTCAAAAAAATTAACAAAAATTAAATGTCACCGAAGCAACTTTTGACTGACTGATATCTTGTAAACAAACTGATATCAGAAAGCTAACTAAATGTGCTTCCAATTATTGAAGTGATACCATCAGAATGAGAAATATACGGGAGTGGCAATGGAAATATTATGAAAAGTTGAGATTTTAATTAAAATTAAAAGGTACGATTTTTTCTTAGCAATCTTGCCAGTTATTTTACAATAACTTTTTAAAAATTCAGAAATAATGATCTGAAATTCTTGAGATCGATCTTATTCGCAATTTTCTTTGCTTAAAAATGCAATTTTTATTAATTTAATTCTTAAAAGATTCTTAAAGGAAAAAATGTAAGTTCTTGCCTTTTCGTGCTTAAGCATTTTCTCCCTCTGGATGTTTTTCTCTCCACCTGATCTGAAAATTTTATTGATTAAATTTGATTGATTGAGGATAATTTTTCTCTCCTTATTTCATTCTCCTTCACTCCGTTAACAATTGCTATCATTTGCCCATCCTATCCGCGAAGTAGCGGCCCAACGTAAGTGACGCTTGGCGGTGTCCTCCTCCTCCAATCATCTCTCGGACCGTATTGCTTAATTCTTGTGTGGCTTGAACGGTTCCAAGGAAGCTCTGCTCTGCGATAGACTAGAGTACGGTCCAGTCCGGTCCAGCCAAGTCCCATCTCTTCGAATCCGGCCTGGTTTAAGTTTCACCTGCCGGGCATTGCGGTCATTTGTCAATGCACTTTATGCAAATGCTTCCTTTCAAGAACGTTCTACACTGAAAGAAAAAATAGAATACAAGCAAAGGATGACATAAATGCTTTCATGAATCTCTCGCATTTGCCTCAAATACTTTGAATAATCATTTTAGTTTTAATTTCAGCCTAATGAGTTTCTTACAGTGTATGATATACACAGAGTGGCAGCTCATCCCGGTAGTTGCTTCGAGGTATATTAAAAATATATATTACTTAACCATTCGAAACGCTCATTCCAAACACCAACGATATTGTGCAATCATTGTCGGCACAGCCGTCGCAGCCGCAGCCACCGCCACTGAGGCTGCTGCAAATATCGTAGATAACGTTAGAACTGCTGCTTGTGCTGTCTATTGAGCGTTTGTTTATTAATGGCTTGCGGACATCGCGCAACGAACACGAATTGCTAGGGGTAGACTTAAATTGATTCGAATTAGATGCACTTCATTGAGTGAATGCGCATGCGTACGCTTCACATGAACACAGTGGAAAACAGACGAAATAAAAGGCGAAGAAGCAATTTGATAGAGGGCTGAGCCTCACCAACGAGACCACTTCTGGATATGAAAAATTAAATAATTCCCTGCTTCGTCTAATGTCTATTTAAAATGAAATTTACAATAGTACACCGTATCTAATCCAGTCCACGAGAAGTCCTGGGAAAGCAAGAGCACCACGATAGGACGGCGACCATTCGATCGATTCAACGAACAGCCCTTTAGTCAGTTAGTCAATCAGTCGATGAAGAATTACGCTCATTTCTTTTGCAACTCTTCGTTCTGCATCTACATAGGAGAAGTTTACTAGAGGACGAAATGCTGGCGGGAGAGGGAGTAAGTAAATGGAGGTGGAGGTATATTTGAACGCGTAGGTGTAAGCATAGACAACAATGCTTTGTCCATTGCGAAATTGATAGCGTAACAAGTGTAAACCAAAAGATGCAACATCGCAACGCCTTTTCCGTGTCACCGGCCGATTCCGTTTAATGATGCCCGTACTTCAAAGTGGTATCAATTCAATGCAGTTGAGTCGACCGCAGATTCGATCGGCTTTTGCTTTTTGCAAAATATCAGCTTCTTACGATTGGGCGGGTGGTAAGAAGCTGATAACGTGCGGCAAAAGTATATGCCACGAAAAAAGGGACAAGGGTCAAGAATCAGTGTCTGTTTTCATCTTGAAGAAAGCAACGCTGTCCAACCGGAATTACCGACGGACGCGGAAGACTATGAGTCTGGGAAACAAAAACGTATCAAATGGGAAATTTCTTCTTGATTGAGATATGAGTTCTGCCAGTAAATGGAGAAACGTGGTAACGCTCAATCGCACTCCAATTGAAGTTGAAGAAAAGGAATTGGATAAATTATGAATAGCCCGCAGCTTGGAAGGTGGCTGCCTGTTTGGTGAAACGTTCACCCAGATGGCCAAGGAAATGATTCTCATGCAGAAGAACGATAAAGATGCAAAGAAATTAAATTCAATACAGAAATTAAAAGGAAGTGGTGGGAAAAAAAGAGAAATCTATTGGTAATCAATGAGTGAAATCGTAACTGATAGCGGTGAAATCGCGGTATGGTTATCTTTTATCTGTTTGATATAATTTTATTAATACAAATTTAAGAAATTCAAATCAAATAAAATAACAAATTGAAGCGAGGGTTCCCTTCAATGTCTCTAAGAAGAAAACATTTCAGAATGAATAGTAATAGCTTAGGATTATAATCAATTTCAATTGAAAGCCTTCTGATCCCTTCAAAGTCGTCGATTCGTGAACGAATTGACACGCAAGAATTTTAATGCTTGCATGAATAGCATTAATGATTTCAGGTTTATTTCGCATTAATATTATTATTGTTACTGCTGTTTGCATCTTTTCTAATGCAACACTTAATAGCATGGCATGCTTTTGCAAATTGATTCTGCCTACGAGAATCCTCAGCAAAACCGATTCGTTTACGATTTTAATTCAAATCGGAATTCAATATATTTGTATTTTTGCAAATGTCAACTGTGATCGTTGTTGTTGTCGTGGCTGATGCTGTTATGGTTACTGTTGTTAATGTTGCTACTTTTGTTCTTTTTGCTGTTCATATTCCAATTGTTGTTGTTCCAAACGTTTTTAAATGTCAATGTCATGACTTTCGTTACGTTGGCAATATCACCTGTCAGTTCGAGCTGATTTTGATGCCTCAGCTTATTCGAGTTTCCCTGGATTCCAATTGGTAATGGCTACTGTTGTTGCTGCTGATGCTGGTGCTGTTGATTTTACTACTTCGTCGGTCATTTGGCTGCGAATGTCAAATAACAAATGCCAATTTTCAGCTCGCATGATGCCCACTTATGCATTTCCGGGACGATGAAAAATGCTTAAAGACTTCAAACGTTATTCTTGTTGCTGTTGATGCTATTTATTTTTCTATGCTATTGTTACTCCTATTGACAATACATTTACCGCTACTCGTTAAAATTAATTTATGGTTTGCGTCGCCGCTTTAGCGGTTTGAACATGGCTAATGTTATTACCATCGCTATTCTTGCGGGGTCATAATTATGTTGTTGGGGTTATAATTATTATTATTATATTTGTTGTAATTGTTGTAACGTTTCCTATTATTAAATTTGTATGTAGCTCATAATTGCTTCAAATACATTAAAGTATTGAAATCATTACATATTAATTTGTATATTTTTCGTTTGTTAATCTGCATTACAGTCATCCATTCTCGAACACCCTGAGAAAGCCTCCTATGTATCATTACTTAATTATAATTTATGTACCATTTTTCCGTGTCATTACATAAATTAATGAAAACTCATAAGATTTTTTCTTCTTCTAGTTAAACTTTTATGTAATTCCATTTGAAATAATTATCAGCAATTTTCACACCTCATGAAATTTTTTCATAATGAATTAACGGCCAATTAAACGCCCAACCGCCCGCCAGGCTGATTCTTAGCTGTGTCGAGGTGGCTCGCTTGTCGTGAAGGAAACAACTGTAAAATCTCTTGCAGGAAACCGCGCCGTCAACGAAAACACAACACTCCAAAAAGAAAAAACAGTTTTCGATGCACTCCAAGGCTTTCATCATTCAGACAATAAATGAATGCATTACGTTTACATGTTTAGATGTTTAACTGAACAACTCTAAACAAGCCACAAGCCTTAAGTCGGGGAATAACGAGCCACCACGTCAGGATGACGATGATGGCAATGATCTTAACTAACGAAACGTCGAGTGAAATGATGAGAATTTGATGCAGAGTGACGATGCAGAATGGAACAATGTTACGTGATTCTGAGAAGGAAAATATTTTCAATTTCTTTCTTGTCTACTTCTCAAAACTCATGAAAAACGAAAGGAAGGACGTCGAGGTATGGCGTCGTGATCTGGCGTCGTGAGTTTTCCTTCAGTGCCAAGACTTATAAAAGACGATATAAAAGATATACCAAAGATTTTGCGGTGTACTAAGTTCGAAGTGAGATCGAAACGAACATTTTACGGTTAATCCACTTTCTTCCCTTCCCATCTTCCTTTATTTCTTATCCATTTGCTGGCAACGAAATCTGACGTGGTGACATCTGAAGCCAACAGAAATGATTTCAATTTTTGGTGATGGACAGTTTCATTTTCATTTCTTTTACGAATGCGCATTTTCGCATTCAGCGTCGTTTGATATCGTTTTATCTTATTTCGACCTATGTTTCATCTAAGCAATCATCTTCTTTCGTATTTTTATAATTTGCTTTTCAGTTTCTGTTCCATTGTGTAGCAATGGCATTAACATAGTTCTACAACAATTATTAAGTGATCAGTCTTATGACACTTATTGAATGATGAATATCTTACCAAGAAGTTGAAATAAAACGGTTTTCCCCAGTAGGCACATAACAATTTGATACGTCATTTTAAATGCATTCTTAGAAATTATCTAGATCTTGTGACGCCACAACGTCGAGCAAAATCAACACCATTGTCGCAGTGAAGCTAACAATAGGTAGGTGCTTGTATATTAATCAAAATTAGCTGTTATTAATCAAAGAACGCTTCTGATTCTATGTTCGCAACTGTACTCCAAAATTTGATCACAATCATAATTCGTTAATGTGATCATAAATCTAATTAATTTGTTGATTACTCGTGCGAGAATTTGGCTGGTAATCGAAGCACTGACAACGTCAACACAAAATCGAAGTCAGATCGGTATGAGTCAAACTATTTGATCCTCTTCTTTAGTATCCTTCTCCTTCAGTTTTTAAATATTGCCCGAGTTATGGCGAAGTACGTAGAATAAATTGGTTTACGACCCTTTACAATTTAAACTTCATAACTAACGCAATTAATCTTATGAAGCGCTTTTATGATTGAACCCTCTAAGGGTTTGTTATGTCCTTATTGGAAAACCCTGTCCAATCTGATGCAGTCAGCCATTTTTAGATTATTTCTTATCTCTCATCACAACTTAATTATCGTCTTCACTCTCATCTATTTTCTCATAATTTATCTTATCTTATCTGTCATCGTCTATCTCGAATATTAAATTATCCTCCAGCATGTTGACGCCGACAGCATCTCATGATTTTTAAATTAAATTTGTAAATTCTATTAAAAAATTCCACAATTTATTTATAGATAAAGCACGTAGATGGCACGTAGAAAACGAGTCAAAAAATCTTAACTTCCGTCAGCGAACACGGCGCCGTGTCATCCACACGCGTCGTTGAACGCTTTTAATGGTTTAAATTGTTGAAGATTCTTTTATAATAAACATTTTTAGCAACGAACGAAAAGCATTGGTGTGTGCCGAGCAAGATCTACATTTAGAAAACAGGTACAAACTAAAAACCGGGGGGAAACACTTTCTTATGTCGTGCCCAGAGAAGACTGCTTTCAATGAAGTGTTTGCTCTTTTAATCGAATAACATTCGCTCGCGAAAATTATGATGAAATGGCATGCAAAACTTATTTCCCAAGAATGTTTTCTTTTAATTAAACGGTATATTTTGGAAAGGAATGATAGAAATGGTCGTAATAAAAGTGAAGAAAAAAGGTGGAAAAAACAGTTTAATGACTTAATAGGAAAACAGACAAATAAAATTGTTGCCTTCTACGACAAAATTAGATTTTTCGAAAACTCTAGAATAAAAAAGGATTTTATGATGTCATAAAAACGTATTCATTTAGTAGCATATTTAACAAATCTGCAGCGTTTAACAACAGATTTTGCCATTTGGAGAGCTGGACAATCATAAAATTCTGGGTTTTAACAATCGATCCCAAACCATGAAGTATTTTACGGAATATTAGGAATATCTTTAAGAAATTCATTCGTCATAACAAATAATTTTTCACAATCTATAAAATTATGCACTTAGAGTTAAATCTCTCTGTGGTCTATCGTTTCCATAAAGTGAGAGATTATATTAAGTAAACAAATTGGTTTTCCAATAAGCACTTAACAATGTCTTATTTTATTACAAACATAATATCTAGTAGTGAAATAACGCCAAAGTATTCAACTAATCGAACGTTGTCATCATGTTGAAGTTCACGAATATGAAGACCTTAGTGGTTATTAAAAATCATAATATGGTCATTGTTAGCCACTGGTTGCAGCTCAAACCATTTTTGTTTCATACGTGTTAATCCAGTCTGTACATTTTGTAGCGAATAAATTCCATAATTCTCCGTATTGTATGACTCTATGGCAGTGTTATAAAGCATCAATCGGAGTATCGGGAATTTTGTACGAGTCAGATCCAACTCCAAGCCAAGTAAGTCGGTGTACCGGCGATGTCAGAATTTAAACGAATTATAGTGAATTCTTTGTTGGCTTGCATTCGCAGAAAATCAAATTGACTTAAAAACTGGAGCCTTTGGACAACTGAAACAACGGAACTACTCCGTTATGACGTTGATGAAATTGTCCATTGTCACTCATTGGAAACCGATATACTTTATCGACATAACTTTTTATAACATTTTCTCATTTTAAACATTCTTTGATCGATTTTTTCCAAATTTTTGACTGGGTATATTAGAGTCATAGAATCTCAATAGATAAAAATACGGATGTATCCTCCTCAATATCCCAGACAGAATTCAAACCCTCATGTTTTCTGAAGTTATTCAATATTTCCATATTTAATATTATCATGGTTATATTACCGAACAACCATCATCACCACCTCCGCCAGCCTTTCTTCTTTTACCACGTCTTTTCACATACGGTATGTGAAGTATTGAATAGGTCGAATATTTTCCCTCGTATAATCGATGGCAAGAAGAACATGTAGGTCATTGCAAGCAAAACCACCAAACAAATGCATTGACATAAATATCGTTGGTGCAAACAAATGCTGCAATAACTATGAGTGCAAATACGGTAAATAATAATAGCCAATTGACGATGCTCGCTGACCACATTAAGTTAGTGCCAAGCAATTACCAACATCCGACTATTACCAACGCATAGAAACAACTTGTAGCAATTTGCACACAATGCTTAAAATAATGAGCCAAACAATTATTTAAACAAACGGTTGATGGCATCACTGCAGCAATAATCTAATCGTCCCATGGATGTATGGACTTGAGAATGGACTGATGAATCATATAATTTAATAAAAAAAATAGTTAAAAACCAAATTGGATGCGCGAGATGATTTGTGAAAACATAAATGAAACAATATTTATATTATTTATTTTATTTCAAGTTATAAAATTTCAAAATAAAAGCAGGAAATAAGCTTCGTAACAAACAAGGAAATGCTTTATTCTTATGCCTTAATCGATCACAATATTTGTATTTGTTAAAAGCATTTGACACCAGATTCATTTCTGGTGACTGTCTAATTCGCTGTCCTTATAGTTCTCTCGCAAGATGACCCACAAATTCAAATGTCATAAAAGTGATGAAATGCCGCCAGGATGTATAAACGCTCTACACTCAATACCAAAAGCACAGTCTCCAATCTGCATAATTTATGTAATTTCATAATTAAGCCATTCTAAGTTTTCGAAACAGCTTCGGATAAAACACGTAAGCGTTTTAAAAGGAATGATATCTCGACGTTAGCAAAATAGAACAGAGTGTACTAGAAAATAATCTACTACTAGAAATGTATACTAGAAAATACTGTTAGAATATATTAATTCGAAAGTATCACGAATTTTGTTTAAAATTGCTACGAATATCGACAACAGGTTTGATCTCACAAACTTGGCTACTGATGCTTTAGATTGTGTAAAACCGATTGAAGACAAAATAAGTAAATGAAAGATGGGAAAACAACATGTTTGTTAATTGAAACCGACGCGTGATATTGTGATAATTAAGTTGAAGAGACCGATGATAACGATGGCGATGAGCATATAAATTATCCTTATGATTCTTCTTCAATTTAACCCTCTTTTTTTGAGTGAAACCACAATGAGTGGCAACAATAAATGACTAAAAAAATTATACTGAACAAGAAGTAAAATTAACTATTTTACACTTTATTAAATAGCTTCTCTCATGTCGATGTTTCGACGTCTTGCGAACCGACATGCCACACCAGTAAATGTTGAGCAAAATCATTGCGCAAATGTTCACACATGTGTGAATTTCTCGAGAAGCCAAGAGATCGAATCATTTAATTCCTTTTAGGAGACCCAAGGGACTCGAAGTCAACAATCGATCGATGTATCCGACGATCGATGGCTATTCAAAAAGTTCTGACAGAATATGTTTTGCATGAGTTGCAGCAACTGCAGAAGCGAACAGAACCGAAGATGAGTAGAATAAGTATTGGCAACAACAGCGATAGCACAGACAGCAACGGCAAGAGCGGAGGTAGCGTCAGCAACTTCGGCAAATGTTTCTTTGGTGGTGATTTCAACAGCAGTAAACATGAGTCGTACATTAGCGGCTCGTTGCACGATGTTGTTGCTAATTACAAACTAAATTCTTTGATTGTTGTTCATTCTAATGAAACCAAAGCAATACCAGCAGCAATAGCAAAAACAATAACACCAGCAACAACAACAATAGCAAGAAGGGTAGCAATAAAAAATTAAAAGTGGAATTAAAACAAGCTTCAACAAACGAGAGTGTCCTCCTGGTCCTGTAGGAGTTCCAACGCATAAGGTTGCAGCATCGGCAACCTATCCATGAAGATGGTGATGACGGTGGTGACGCCCATGGTGTTGGTGTCGATGCCGATATTAGTTTGTGTATCTGTAATTGCAACAGTGTAATTCTGTTTTCTGTCTTTTTTTTCTTGTGATGCTCTCATTATTGTCGGTATGCACGAGTCCATCCGTGGAGTGTCGTAACTTAAGCTGGAGCCTGCTGTGTACCGCCATTGCTTCGTTACTTCATCCCATATTTCAACAAACGGCTACCAGTAATGTCCGTAACACCTCATCACAAACTTCGACGGAGTGAGATAAACTAAATAAAAAAAATATTACAAGTAATTGAATCTTAATTATTGCCTTTGAGCCGACAGACAACGTTTGAAATAAAAACAGAAAATAAAAAGGGAAAATCAGGAAAATATAACATCCAAGGATGGTGGTCGCTGATGTGACGAGGAAAGGTGGCATTCCTATCCAAGTGAACACTGTTGCTAACAGAATTCGCGAGCAGAATTTTAATGGTAATGACGAATTGAGGTAATCTCTATATGGCAGTCACAGCGCATTAAAATTAACATTAAATATCAATAAATTTTCGAAAATCTAAATTATTCAGCTTTTGATTTTACGTTTTAAAGGACGAATATTTAGGTCTAACAAGAATATCTTTCAGTGAAAACGTAATGTAATTTTTTTCTGGAATAAAGTACAAAGTATTTGAGATATTGGGGTGAAATTAAATATATATTCGAGTGAGCTGAAATGAATTAGGCAGAATTAAATATTGGGCGGAAATTAATTATATATTCGACACAAGTGTTTTAGCAATGGAATCCAATATAGCCCTTCTGACATCGTGATCCCACTTGCAATAACTAATCCTTCGGTGACGGATTTCAAAAAAATATAGTTCAGTTACATTTCTCGCATAAAACTGGCGCACGTTTTCCAAACCAAAGCACGTGTCAATTTAGAGCAATGCAATGTCTCACATCATGTATATTACCAAAGCCACTTTAAGGCACCCTTTCACCCTTAAATTGGTAGGCATGGGCACAGAAGTAAGGCAGCCAAATAATTTCCAGAGTCATGGAAATTACAATAAGTCGAGGGAATGTTGACAATAATATATATTTTTGGCATCACCGGATAATACACGACTCTTGCTCATAGAAAGATTCCTATAGGAAAATTCGTTGCTTATAAGCAGAATGGATGTCGTTGGTTATCAACACAAATTTTATTTTTTATATAATTTTTCTGCATAAGGTATTTTTCATATTTATGAAATATCTTCTCTGGAATGTTTGCTTAATCTTGGTTTTTTCATTTTTTAGGAATGTGCTCTAAAACAAATCTAAAACGAGAGAGAGACATGCTTTGGTAAAATTAAGTTTTTACATTAATGAAAAAATAATTATTACAATTTTTATAATTGTCTACTTTCATGCTTCCCTTTTTCTTATTTTAGTTGCATTTCATTGCACCTTATGATTTTAAATAAACTTTTATTAGATATTTTGTTCCAGAAAAAGCCTCGCAAATCGAGTAGATTAACTTTAGCTCTCTTTAGTTACAATTTTTTGAACTCATACATTATGTTTGTTATCATTACAAAATTGACCATGTTTAATCGAAACTAATTTAAAATCGATTAATTAAAGTGTTTTTCGAAACTATCGTAATAAGGTTCGAGAGCATACTTTTATCGAAAAGTTGTCACCAAGTTAAGACGAATCGAGTATATGCAAATGTCCAATCCATAAAACGGGTGAGAAGATATCAGTTTTCCAGCATAATTGACAGTATTTTCTTGTTCATCAAAATGACACGACAAGTAAAACTCTTTCGCAATTATTATAATTGAAGTGTAATAATCATGGTTCTTAGGATGTAGGCAAAAGTTGTTAAACAATTCTGAAATTTAAATTAAAATAAGAATTCGTTAAACTTAAGCATCCTAGCATATTCATTTTCGCTTTTTAATTTGTATTTCATTCCTCGCATTTTTCGTAGTATTTTTTAATTTATTCTTCACTCACAGAGTTTCACAATTTTTGCTTCCTTGCAAATAGCTTCACATAAAATTTCCTATCCGTTTCTATAATTTGGAAAGAGGTTAGAACTTCAAGCTTGAATAAATGCTTTTTAATGCGATATTACTTTAATATTCCCGTTTTGTCCATCTAAATCGTTTCCCTTCTTTCATTTATTCTTCACCGCTATTCTATTTTTTAATAATTATTTATTAATTTTAAGACGAAAAGAAGGCCCTACATTAGGAAGGGGCTGAATCGTAAAAGACTGAACAAGCTAGAACAGAATTACTGCAACTGAACAGAACACGGATTGTTTTGAATAAAGTTATATCGTTTAGAGGTTTTTAATAGCATAATAGTCTTTATTTACCTCACAATATCAGAATGATTTGGAGTTATTGGATGCTAACAATGGTAGTGATGATTTAATTTACAATACAAGTTTTTATAGCCGATCTTCTATTGTCCAATATCAAAAAATCGCCGCCTGTGTTAGGAATCTCGGCGCGATATAAACTCTTAGATTGATATAAACCTCAAATTATATAATAATGACAGTTAGCTTTTGATAGTTTTTAGATGATGGAACAATTTTATGGCACCTCTTGATGAACGATTGTGCAAATGAAGATGTTGTTCTTTTCAAATATCTCATCATTATTAGTATTACTTCTTATTATAATTCTCTTTGTGAACTCACGAATGCAACCATATAAGGCCATATATACACTATATTGAAATGTATCTAACATCTGGGGTAATTATATTTAATCCGTCTAACATTAAAACTTAATTTACATACGATTTTTTACTCCTTGCCTTTCCTTAAAGAATTTTGTTAACAGTAAAATAGTGCTTGGCGAGAAGATGAAAATGACGATGAGAAAGAGAAGGAACGAACGGCAGGGAAGGAGAAAGAGAACTGCGATTGCAAATAGCATGGCAGTGGCGCAGATGCGCGGTATATCCAGTGATCACACACACACACGCACACACACACGTTTTGCTATTAAACATTTTGCTCTAATGCCATCAAACAACGAGTATCAGAGACAGACAGGGATATCATTAAAACGAGTGGTGTGCGGTAATGGTTTGTGAACATATTAATTTTCTTTAATACCAGGAAAATTGCATTCGGGTATGCGTTGTAGCGCGTGTGGATGAATGCAATAATTCACTATTTCTAAAGTGCTTTTATTTTAATTGCATTTCGAAATTTTGTCATTGTTGTTGTTATTATTACTGATGGCGGCATTTTAATGGTTATTGTTGTTCTTGTTATTATTATTGTTGTTTTTATTCTAGTTGTATAAGAGCAAAATTGCATTGATTCCAACTTGGAGAGCAATTTGATTGAAGATAAAACTTATGATTATTTTGTCTAATTTGTCGGCCATTTGTTTTTACCACTTAAATAGCATTCACCCAATCCAACCTTTCGTCTAACTATCCCATCAAAGAGTCAAACAACCAATCATAACACTCAAATCAACCAACCAACTATCCAATCCTTCATCAAACCAATCCATTCATCACTTTACTAGTAGGTTTTATTCGATAAATAAATGTATACAATTAAATGAATTTATTCACGGCGGCAATATTGCATTTGTGGAGGCATGGATCTTCATGGATTTGTGGATATTCATGGATGTACTTGCGAGGATCGATTTATAAGTATTAACCTAAAAGGAATGTTCGAAAATAAAGTCATTTCAAAAATTTTGAGGATGCTGACTTTTACAGCTTTCAAAAATTGTTTAACGGATTAATCCATTGGTTGCACAGCCATTTCTCTGAAAATGAAAACTCCCTAAATTAAGCTGAACTTGCTCAAAACCGTGGGAAGAAGAATTTATTACGAGCAAACAAAAATTTTGAAGATTTTATAAGTTCGGCTTCGACTTTAATCCTGATCTCCCTGGGGTGGAAACTATGGGTGGGGTGGGATTATTAATGCACTAAATAGACGCGAATTATACGGAATCCAATGTCATCCGAAGATTGGTACTATCACTCGTTATTTATATGAAATCGTGTACTTCTCAATCCATCGTCCTAAACGTACATATACTCTTAGGCACTTAGCGATATACAAATTTAAGTGCATTTATTCATGCATGCATGTGCAATAATTGTATGTATCTATCTGCATTATTATGACTTTATGATAAAATTACTTGAAGTAAATTAAAATCATTGGTGGATATAAAAGCCATCGGCATTTTCAGCTACTGTTGATACGAAATGTAATAAAATGCCAACGAACTGATAGTAGTAAAGCATACTCTACTCTTATGGCATGATTTCATTTTAATGGTTGAGCTTAAAGAGCAAACGAATGGATGAGATGGATTGATAGGAATAGATAGAGATTGAATGGTTGGTTGATTCACTGAAATGATGGTATGGTAAAGTTTGAGAAGGAGAGTCAAGGAACTTATAGAGATATCAAATATAATTGATTTATTATTATAAATTCAACAAACAATTATTGCCATTTTTAAATTGTCATGAATTTTTTTCTTCCTGATCAAAATTCCTTTTAAAAGCTTCTAAAATATTTGCATCATCTCTTAGTAAATCAAAAAAACGTAATAAAAAATCAATTACTTAATTTTATTTGAAACATAAAAGATTTTGAATACAGATGTACTTTCGCAGGTCTCAAATTTAATCAAAATACTCGCTCTAGAAGACTGTTAAATATCACAAAATGTTCCCCCATTTACCTCTGTTACATTTTATTAAAAGAGTGTCATTTTATACCCAGAATTCGAAGGATTGAGAATATATCATTTTTTTTCTTTGTTTGCAACCCATCAAGGAAACCATATCAGGTCAAATAAGGTATGTACATTCTTGTCATTTGTCTGACTATCTGTCTATCCTTCCGCTTGTGAAAATTAGTGAAGTCAACAGAATGGAACCAGGTATGGTAATAAAATTTGGCACGTATATTATCCTCCCTCAGAAACTAGACGATGAAGAAACTGAACGTTGCACCGGTATCAATTTCGCATTTTGGAGGGAATATAAATGTATCAATGCGTGTAGCTTCATTTCTCAGCATATAAAATTTAGTAACTGCTAAATTAACTGCTAATTATTCCCAGTTTATTTTCATTGATGGACTAGGTTAATATACAAGTCAACCACGATTTCAGTCAAAAAATAAATTGTAAAATCAATATATCTATAAATTCTGTATTCATTGTGAAAGAAATATGTATGGCACATCTACTTGAAAGAAATGTAACTGATTATTAGTTTGCATTTAATTCAATATTTCAATAAATAACTTTTGTGAATATTGAAATTAATGCATAAGCGTTAAATGCGCGATATTTTCATGGATGCGGGTGTTACCTGCTCACGACTCGAACGCCTAAATGAACGCAATATTACATGGTTTGGAGAATGCAATTTATCGGTCACAAAATCTAAGTTAAAAAATGTCTATTATGGATTGGTTCAGTTTTCAAAGAACCTATATATACGAGTTCATCCTATAGATGTGAGGAACTATCTATGAGCTATATGGTTTATGATGCAACACATTTTACTCCCTTTCACTCCCGATCGTAAAAGCTTTTACAATTCGATGTACTCCTCATTATTGCATTATCAAAAGCTTCAATTTTCTTCAATCTTGCTCGCAGCACTTCGTTTTCACTCATAAAGTCTTAAGCACTAAACAAGAGAGATCAATTTTATATTTTATTGAAACAGAGAGAGAGAGAAAGTAAAAGCGATAGGTGTTGAGCGCATGATTGAGGAGAAAATGCATTGCATTGCATTGTAGTAATAAACCGTTAGTCAAGAACGACCTTGGGTAAAAGGGCGAGCATGACATGTGCGTTACACTCAATTACTGAAAACTTTATAGTCAATAAATATAGACTAGCGAAATATTTTAGTTCCGCACTAATAAGTATACATGTTTTACTATAAAACATTCTTCCTTTCAAGGCTAGCCATTCGATTGAATGACTTCGTACGTTCCACTGCTTCTTCAAAAGTAGAAAAGGTGTAAAATTATTTAAACTCTAATATTTATCGTTTACCGATTTCTGGTTTACTTCTTTGGTGTTTACTTATTTGGCGTTAATATAATTTAAATAAAAATCGCTATAGAGGTAAATAAGAAAAAAGTAAACTGTAAAAACTGAATGGGTTTTATAGCTAGTAAAAGGAAAAACTAGACAAAAGGCTTTACCAATCCGACTTTCAACATTTTATTTTGTTAATTTCTAGATAACCGACCAGCTCCGACCAGCTCGCAACAATTGATTTATCAACTAGAAAAATATTTCGAACAGTTATTTTTATTATTTCTATTTATATTATTATCTGTTTCTTTTGGATTGCTTTCCTCATTCCTTTCTTTTCTTAAAAGCAAGGTAATTTATTTAATACAATAATTTTCCATTGAACAGTAATCGATTGCTCCAAATAAAATGGTCCGAATTTATTTGGCAATGGCATTATTTCGTCTTTACGGTGAATTTACTGCAACAATAGCCGAAACTCTGATTCCGAAACTGATTTTTATCGAAGCGAGCACACACACACTCACACACGGGTGTAGAACAACTATAAGAATTACATTAAATTCACTTCAGTAATAAAATTAAATCAGCATGATACAAAAAGTTGTTATAACGCATTGCTATCAAAGGCGGCGATACGAGATTGTTTGATGTTTATAGAAAGAAACAAATATGTTTTTACCAACAAGTTTAATAAGACAATTTTTTTAATACAATAAAACGAGCTTTGGCAAAGTCGAGCAAAAAATAAAGCATATTTTCCGCTAATGCCTGAAAATAGGCAATGTTTTTATGTTCTGAATAAAAATTAAAAGTAAGAAAATAATCGAAATCTAGCTGATTAATTAGGCTCCTTAGCCATGACAAATGCTCAAGATTAAGTTTAAGAACGATAAACTTTAAAACATTAGTGTTGTAGCGAAAGATTAGCAGCAGATATCTTTACTTCATTAATGACAATAGCGGTAAAATACATTCTACCTTCAAAATCACACTTCCATCTGCATGTATTGATCTTCTATCTTCCGGAATTTTTGTACCATCGTCGTTGTTATTGGTCCTTGGGACACTACTTTAGGGCCATTGCACTTTCCCTTAAATAGTTGCCTCCTTTTCAACGAACGTATAGAATTCTTACAGTTAATCCACTCCGACGCTATGCGCGCGTGTGTGCCTGAATTATTTGTGTACCTTTCTAGATCGTTGAGATTAAAGCATCAGTTCTGCAAAATAGGTTAATATTTGTTAATATTTTATTTTTTTGTTAGAGCAAACCTGGTTTTAATAAATTTTGTTGCTATGACTTATAATTCCGCCTTCCAAATTAAAAAAAAACTTGATCAAGTGTTAAGCCCAGCAACAATATTTATATGTTTACCTCATTTTCTTCCTCTCCTTTTTCATGATTTTCATTATCTTGTTCTTATTCTCCTTCACCTCGCTCCTTGTCATTATATTTTTGCCCATCCAACTTTGTGTTGCGTTAGAGACCTGTTAACTGCAATTTATGGCGATTAGATAAGCGCCAGTGAGGCGGAAGCACCAGCCGCACCAAAAATAGTCATCGAACGAATGCGAATGGCGTGAGCAAAAGCTTTGAATTGCTGCATGAGCTGTCAGAAGCATCTCGACATAGGCGGTTATCTACCTGCCAACAGACGACGAATACACATATGCACACATAAACATACAGACCGATACGTGTATTTAAAATACATCGACAACATTTACTATGCCGTCATCCTTATGCTGGTCGTATATAAGCCCAGATATACCCTATTTTCACACAGTATATAACAATTTTCCTCGGTATATGTGTGTGCATTTGTATAACTTGTTGTTGTTTTTGCAAATTCAAGCTGAAACCTTAACTGATAAGGATTGAAGATTGAGTTGCTTACGAGAAGATTTAACCACATTTGGTTGCTGCTTGGCTGTCTCTTGTTTTTTTGTTTTTTTTTTTTTTTGAGATTTTGAATATTCTATGGCAGCAAGTGTGTGCGTGTGTGGTTCTTTATTGTTATTATCATTGTTCTAACTGTTTTTAATATTGTCGAAGTTTCTTACGGTTTTAACGACACCGCTGAAATCGTTAAGGCTTCAACACCGAAGTTGACCGCTTGTGGTAATCTTGTCAACATCTCACTAACTCAAAATGACGTTTACAAAAAAAAAATTACGCTAAAAAAAGCCTTGCCGAACATAAGGAAATATTTTTGGATTTGGATTTATTTGGGATTTTTAAACTTCAAATGAATTTCATTTTAATATTTTATTATAAGAATATTAAGAAAAGTAAGAAAAAACTGAGAGTTATGTAAATGGGAAAAATAGCGAAATTAGTAGGATTGTAAAACTATAAGAGCTGCTAAGAAGTTGTGCGGAATCTAATAAAATTTAGTTTAAGAAGGTAAATTTGTTTCAGATTTCAGATAACTATAATAATTTTATTTATTAATTGTATCGCAATTAACATTAACAAATAATATGTAATAATCATTAATAATAAAAAAATATAACATATAATCTTTCACATATTTCATTAAAATAATACACAATAAATATATAAATTTGAATAATGTTTTAATATGAGTTAGTAATATATGATCAAATAAAATCGAACGATTAATATATTATATATTAATAGGTAATTATACACAAAACCAAAACGTATTTTTGCGTGAATATAAAAAATTTTATAAAAATATCGAATATAAAATAAAAATTATGAAAAACATTAAAAAACCAACAATCAATTAAATTATATTTTTAATACCAAAACCAAATAAAATGAACTTAAAATATACAACAACAAATATAGCATACAAAAACAAGAAAAACATAAATAAATAAAATATTTTAAAACAATGCAATACAATTTAATATAAATTAATTTATATGAATAAATAAACGGCAATAAGTTATTTATTAAGAATATAAAATAACGCAAATTATGAACAAACTATAACAAATATAAAAAAGAACAACTGACAGCTAGTTTGAAAAAATGATAAATTCAATAAAAAAACACCAAATAAATAAAATAAAATAAAATTAATAATGCAAACAAATTATCAAAAAATATAATACATAATATAACAAAATAATATAAAATATACTCATACAAAATAAATTATGTAAACACATTAAACATAATATATGAAATATTTATTAAATAAAGCCAAATAAAACACAATTAGTTGCAAATAAATGTTAATATATAAAGTATATATCTAACAAAAAATAAAAATAAATACATACAAGAAAAATAATTAAGGGAAATAGTTAAAGTAAAAACGGGTATTAAATACAATTAGATCAATTTTTACAAAAGTCATTGAGAAAAGTGTTATTACGAAAGCACTTATTAAAAAAACTACTAAAAAATTCTATAAGCGAAATAAATAATACAATATAAAAGAAAATGCTCCTCTCTTTATTAAACAATTAAAACTGCAATAGTTTGTAACGTTAATAATTTGCAGCGAAATTTTTATATTACTTGTAATTTAATTTTTAATTTTAATTTTTATTTTTCTACTCCTTTTTTTTATTTTATATCACTTAACCGTAACTGACTTAAGCTATTGTTATTGTTTTCTTTATCAAACTCATTTGTTATATATCGTTGTATTTGTTTGTTTGGCAGAGTGTAACTGATAGAGTGCGCTTGTACTGTAACGCGCTCCACCTACTATAGATAAAATCATACCATTAGATCGACCCAAACTAAATACGACTAAACATGAACAACATCGCCTCAAAAAAAACCAAAAATAACTGCAAACAACAGACAACTACAATACCAATAACAATCACAACAACAGAAATGGTGACTGCCAAATTCCTGAATTTGAATAAAAACATTTTATAACCGTATCTCAGGAACGTTGATATATATTCAGTATATATAGATTTTGGTGGTTATGTAAAAGTCTAGATCAAATGTAGAAACAGTCCAAGAACCAACAAATCAACGAATGCATTCGACGATAAGAAAGTTGTGTTGCGCCTTTTGAAACCATTTAAATGAACATTTATTGCATTGTTCTCGAAGATTAAATAAACGGAGGGACGTAATGGCACGGATGAGTGAAACGGTTCTATGAGGTAAACGGCGAAATGGACGACTGAATGACCGGCAGAGTGAACGGTAAATTGGACGGTGGAATGGACAACGTTATGAGCGAAAGAATCGATGGAGGAGGTGTCGAAGTAATCATCGGTGAAATGGCCGAAATAATAGACGCGGGGAAATACGAATACACGTAAATGTACGAATATCAGATTGCGACATGTTGAACACTGCAGTGACAGTAAGTGCAAGGACAGCAGTTACAGCAACAGTAGTAACTGTAATGCAGCAACTGCAGCAGCAATAGCAAACGTCGTTGATATCCACAGGAACAGACTAGCCGAAAGATCGCGCGCGTGCTCGCTCATTGACTGGACCTACACAAAAATGTTCTGATCTAACACGTTTCTACGCCGGAGTTGGACTTAGTTCGTTAGTTGAACAATTGCGGCAAAGTAGCAATTTCTTGTGATTCTTGTCCTTTCGTTTTGGTTTGGTTACGAGGGGGTAAGGGAATATTTGCTAACAAGAGACTGTTGACTGCTTGAAAAGCGTCAACGCAATTGGAAGTGGCTAAAAAATTCACTATGAGAAAAAACGATAGGAAAATAAAAATAATAACAATAAAAATAATAAAAATAATAACAATAAAAATAATAACAACAACAAAAACAACAGTTATCTTAAGAAAGAAAGAAGACACAAGCTTTAGAAAAATGAATGAAAAATAAATAAAAACAACAAAATTAATGCGTAAAACCGAATATTTTTCCAGGCAAACCTTACCTGTAGTGATCTGTATTTTTAATACATTCTAATCATCTCCTGAACGCACTATTACCGCTGTCATTACCGAAGACGTAAGTCGACTTGGAGCTCAGAACAAATCTTAAGACGTTACCTAGCATTGGAAGTCTGGTCACACGCGTGAACCTGTGGCAAACCAAAGCATCTGTTCACAACGTTACCGAACTTGACTCGTGATCTTATTCCAAGATTCACTTTCTTGTCTCATCTATTCTTTTTCAGTTGCCCCTCAACTGTTTTACATCACTAAATGAGACTTTGTCAAGAATATAGTTGAAAAATAAAGGAAAAACATTTAGAAGGCAATCGGAAAATACGAAGCGAGACGAGAAAGCGGCCCTTGGAATTAGCGCATCAATTTCCAATTACAAAATTTTCTAATAACCAGCTAGTTGTTACGATCTTGCGACCAAGCTCCGATCTACCACGAAGGATCATTTGAAAAACCTTTCCCCCAACAGATTTCCAAGCCTGAAAACCTTCAGAATTAATATTTATTTTATTTTTGATGAAACTATCAATTTTTCTCAGTGTAGTGGAAAGAGTAGGAAATTAAGAAGAAGAAGAAAAAATAAGAAAAAGAATAAGGAGATAAAAGGCCAATGGGAAGAAGGAAAAACAAGAGCGTGAAGAGAAATAAGAAGAACAAGAAATCGAAGAAGCATCAGCATCAACAGCATTTAATGGGCTCAAGTAAACTGCCAGAAAAATTAGACTGCGCTGATGCACGCTCGGCGATATGCAAGTTTTATATATCGTAAATGGCCAATAGAGGGCGCAGCTGAAAGCGCAAAAAAGCGCATTAAATAAAACGAGTTGGTACCGTTGTTATTGTTGCATTTGACGTTAATGTTGTTGTTATTATCGTTGTTGGTTTTGTTACTATCGTTGTTGTTGTCGTGGCTGTTGATGTTGATATTACTAAACATTAGTATTTCTCTATTCCTTTAAGGCTCCTATACATTTTTTCTAATTATATTCTTATAATTTTTTCTGTTTTTCTTTTTTCTTTAAAGATTTTTGTAGTTGCAGCAGCTACTTTGCCCAGCGTTATTTTCATGAGGTGAGTTGTGTTGAGTTGAGTTGAGTTTGGCTCGGTTTGGGTTAAGTTCATCTGCAACTACACCGTTTACTTCACAATAACTTCGTTCGTTTTAGGCCAGAAATCGAACAGCAAGCCAGGTAAACTATTTACCAAAAGACTTCCTTAAAGTGTTGAAATTAAGCAAGACAAGCGTTGAAATTAACACATTTCGATAATGTTAATTCAAAATAAACACGAAAAAAACTGCGCACACAAATCCGAAAACGAAAGAATGAAAACTGAACATTTTTTTCAAATCTAAATTAGTCGCAAAAAAAGTTCGAAATGCCTTCCTGAAGAAATTTAACACATAGACGACATCATGTTTTCCTCCAACAGAGAGAGTCAGAGACAAATTGAGAAGAAGACAAACGAAGAATAGGCGGACTAATTTGCAGACAGACAAAGACTGGCAGCTTCACAACATTTGCCTAATGCAACATATAAAATTTATTCGTTATTGTTGTCGTTGATGATGTTGCTAATTTGTTGTAGTTGTTATTGATGATGTTGTTGGTTTGTTGTAGTTGTCATTGTCCCCTTTGCGTTGGTAGCAATATATCGTGCGATTTCTAATCAGGTCACTTTGTTCGAGCGAAGCTACGGAAATTAAGCAGAGATCCTCTAAAAAAATTAGCCCAAAAAAAAGTTTTATTTTATTTTCGCATTTGTTTTTCATTTTTATGTACTGCAATTCTGGAGAAAAAATTACCAAATTTGTGATTAAAAGCTTTCCTAGTGTTGGTAATTATTTTAGCAGCTCTTTTGTATTTCTTCGATGCTTCCTTTTCTTTCGCTTGCCACTGCATTTGATTTCCCTTCATTAAGCAATCTTCGTTAACACCGATTGGTGTTGTTTATTGTGTTGCAGCGTTGGTATTTGTTTGTTCGTGGGTACTCGCGATCAGGGCACGCCGTCCTTGTCTGTCTTGATTTGTGTTGGCCCATAGAAGATGAAGGAGTGGTCATTTTTTTGGATAACAGAACAATTTTTCCTGATGCCTTCGGGGCCCTTGCGTTTTGTTTTATTCTTTGTTTGCTTTCTCGATGGAATTTCTTAGATTATTGTCCTGGCTACCAGGAAATGCTCGCGAAAGTCTAGGAAATAAATTGTTGTCTTTTGTTGGCAACAACCGTTCTTTATAACCGAAAACCAACAACCAAAAACTGATGATCGTCATCAACGTTAGCAGGCTTTACTCTTGCCGCAATGCAACGCAAGGCAACGCATTGCAACGCAACTTTGTTAAATAAACTGCGATTATAGCACTTTGATAAAACATCCTTTTTCGGGCGACCACAAACCCCCAGTCCCCGCGACCCCTTACTTTTAATGTAAACTAATCCGCTTCAGTGTGCGGTAAAGCCTGTTTTACCCTTCGCTTTCTCTCTCCCTCTCTCTTTCTTCTTCAACGCTTTTCATTTAATGATCGTGGATTGCTTTACGATACCGCACGATTTGTGAGAATTTTTGTACGCATGAAAGGGAAAGCCATCGGCATTGAATCCGCCCGATTATATAATCGGTTAGTTCGCGTGTCGCACGGTATATAAGATGGCGCATACAATAAATATTTAACTTTCTTCGTGTCCTTCGTGCTGTTTGACTGCAGGGTCAACCTTTGAATGATATTAACGCATTGCAACGGACACCCTTTGCATGAAATTGAGAAAAAGATTATCAGCCAACAAAAACCGGCCACAACAACACCGAAATATTGACAACAATAAAGGAAAAAAGACAACAGTATTATTAAACCAAACTAAGCTGAATGGCATCGCATCGCATTGCACCGCACTGAACTTGAATCAAATCAAACATCAAACAAGCCATTGAAATTATTTGCTGCACGCATGCTTACCACTTCTAGCCGGAAAGAGACTAACAAACTGACTTCGTTGACTAAGTGACAGACTGACTGGCTGAAAATGGACTAACTCTCTGATTGTCTGCCGGACTAACTACGACGGCTACGTCGAGCTTTGATGCGTTCCTACTGATAGCCAACATCGTGCTATTGCTCATCATACTCACTACCTGAATGTAAAGCAAGATATTCTCATTCTCATTCTGGTGCGACTACGCTAGTCGTTGGCAATGGCGGTAAGGTTTTGTTCTCCATGTACGAGCGCGAGCAGTCGTACCTTTTTTATTGGAGTCAGTGTCCTTTGTATAGCGGCATCATTCACTGTTGCAACAGATCAACAGATGCTATCATCAACGTTGGTTACCGCACAAAAAGGGTTGTAGCGTTATTGTTGCTGTTGTTGTTGTTATTACTGTTCTTGTTGTTTTCATGTTGAAATTGTTGTAAGTGCACTAGTTGTTACTGTTATTCTCCTCTTCTATGGCAATGGCCGTAGCCGTGGCATTAGCCGCATGCTTCTTCTCGTTATTCTATTTGTCGTCCGAACGAGATGCACCAATTGGCTTTTGTGCAAAATTATTACCAACACACAAAATTTTGTTGTTCAAACAATGAGGCAAGCAAACAGTCTTAAGCAGTCGCACTTTTTGTTAATATCCCGTCTGTTGCTGCTGCTGCTGCTGCTCCTGCTACCGTTGCATGCGTTGAACAATTCCTTTGAATGTTTTTTTGTTTTCAAAATGAAACTCTAAGCAGAACCACTTAATGTTGCAGGCACGGGCGTAGGAGCAGCATGAATATAACACAATTAAAGACACCTTTCGGCAAGACCGACCGGCCGCCATGTGTTTGTATGTGTACGTGTGTATGTGTGTGGTTGTATGTTTGTGATTCTATTCAACCAACGACCATACCGTCATTCGACTATGCACTCACGTTGTTGTTGCCCCTTAACTACTAACTACTAACTGCCAACGAATGCTACCACATTTTGCGACGATTTTAGAATTGTTTGTAATTCTTTTTGTAATTGTGTTCATTCTTTTTTCCTTTGGTCTGGAATGTGCGAAGCGAGGTACGTGCACTGCTCGTGCTGAGCGCTGTTGCTCGAAAGAAACTGTTTTTAATTGCCATTTGCTGCTTCCCCGGAAGTTTCTCGTAATTTAATTGGTATCACGTGGCGTTTAATTTTAGTGTAATTTTTTTTAATCCATGATAAATTTATTAATGACAAATCGTTCATGAATCAGTGAAGAAAATTAATGCTTTAACATTGCACGAATTTTTAATGCTTCTACGATAATTTTTTAATTTCATTCTACTTCTAATGATTGGTTTCTTTTTAATTTTGCAGCTAGAATATATAGAGAAAAATATTTTAAGAATATTCTTTACTTTTTTCACGAGTTTTCCTTCATTTTCGCTCGTAATTTTATTTTATCTTTTTACTTTACTGGTTCTTCTTCTTCAATCTCGCTTAATTTAAATATTCTTATATTTTTTAACTTTTCAATCTTGCTAATACTTTGCTTCGTTTCCCTCTCTCTACCTTCACGTTTTATCTTTCCTTCATTCATCTTCCTTTTGTCACGTTCTTTTAATTCGTCGTAGAGCTGCATTTTTTCTTCAGAGTTTTGTATCTCTATTTTCTCTTTAACCCACTTTTTTCACCCTCACTTTCTTACTCGTCTTCCTCACCATCATTTACACTATTTAGTATTCATAGTATTCGTAGTATTCTTCTTTATCCATTTTCTTAATCCTTTTGCGCTCTTTATGGTCCTTTTCTTTTTCCTTTTCCCCTCCCACTTTTCTTCACCTATTTTAACCATCATTTCTTCTGCGCGCTTAATGTCTTCCGATTTTTAATATTCCTCCCTTTGTCTTCTTCTCTTGCGCCTTCTTTTCTTAACCGATCTCTTCTCCTTCCCTTCACATTCCAGATAAAATCAACCTGCTAAACGGTATGGAATAATTCTTCTTACGATATTGGCCACCGATGATTAGATCAAATCATATCCTATTCCAGTATAGTGTCTCGTTTCTTTTAGTAATCTATTTTTGGCCTCAAGTGAATTGTGGTTTCACGCGATTGTCGATAAGACGATAACTGGTGAGACTGGTTGACATCGATGCTGGATCAACATTTATTGTTCTTTTAAGTTCTTTTCTGGATTTTTATTCATTTGTCACGATCCGTTTTAATCAGTGTTCAACGCGTTATAGCACGGCACGACATAGCGCGGTATCGCGCAACACGAAACCACAGGTAACATCATCAAAAATAGCTGAAACGGAAACTGTTATGGATTTAAGATGACTATCATTTAGCTCAATTAATTATATTATTATGTGATGGTTGACATCATTTGATGGTAGTTTCATAAAAATTAATTAATGATAGCCGAACAGATCTTATGATCGCAATTAACGCGGTGAATATTAAGGAAAACAAGGTTGAAAACTTGGAAATTGAAACTTAAAAAAACTTCAGTAATATATCTTTTTAAATAATAAATGTCATCAGAAAAATTTTTCCAATAAAATTGGGCAAAAAGAATGAAAATTGATTTGAAAAAGGGCTGATTTTATGTTTATGTTTTCATCAGTTTATGATTTCATTTCAAGTCAAAGTCTCGTATGAATGAGTTTATAACGTTTTCCTTCACCTATAAAATAACACCGCTTATTGAATAATACATAAGCTTCAAAAAATTTTTACAAATTTTTTGGTGAGTATCTGTTACGCCAATATAGTGCTGATATAAAAACAACAGCCACCTGAATGTGTCGGTCTCTTATTATACTTAATCATGCGTAAATGCTGAGAAAAAATATGTGCCTTTCGTCTTTATCATCTCCTCCTCCTAAAAATCCTCACGATATACTCCTGACGATCATCTTTTGTCCGGGCCAATTTTTATTGTCTTGTAAAGCGTTTTTTGTTTTAAAATAATTAATTTTCGATATTACAAGGAAAACAAAACAAATCAAGGGGGTATCTTTCCTAATGAAGCAAACAAATCGCGCTGCTTTACAAAAAACTTACATAAACCGCACAGAACGATAAACTGAAAGAGAAAACTCGAGTGTGTGTGACGACCATGTTTTGCTTAAATCAAGATAAAAAGGAAGCTACACTGAAATGAACGCGGTGTAGCTACAATATGCAATATAATACAACCCACGTACGGCGCTGAAAAAACTGAAATTCAATGCAAAAGCAACGCAAGGCAAGCATAACCAAAGTGCATCAAAACAGCATTAAAAACTTTTTAAATAAAAATGCGCAAAGAAAAGTCAGGAAGACAAATAAAAAACAACAAGAATGACAATATCAACTGCTACAATAGCAAATCGGGGACGTCATTAAAAATAATAAAGCTCAATATTTTGAATAATAAAAGTAGAAAATTATGATTAGGCACATGGAAAAATGTGCCTAATAATCAATAAAGAAACAAACGAACGATAGATTAAGCGGCTGCCTCCAGGATCGCTCTTTCTTTCTATGGTTGGATTTTTTGCATAATTTATTCTCAGATTTAAATTTATGGGGAAAATTAGAAAATAACCTCTTGCATATCTTGCAAATGTTTAAGAAGCAACACACAATTTGTGGTATAAACGAAAGACTTAAGGTGGCTACTCCCGTACGGAATAAGAGAGTCACACTATTTTTTACACGGAGTTTGCCAAATTCTTTTTCAAAAAAGAGTAAAAATGACTATCGAGTCATTTCTGTGGAATTTGCATTCATTTGCACACAAAATCAAAACAAATCCATCGGAGAAGGGCGTCCACATCGCCAATGCGATCATTTCATTTTTATGTGAGCTTTATTTTATTATTGCAATAATTAGGAATGAAATTTCAGTCCTTAAAAATATTAAATCAAAATCAATGAGCATTCTATTCCACTGAAGGAATTATTCGCTATCACGTAGGCGTTATCCCGTAGGGTCTGTGAAATTCATCTTCATGGATGTAATCATCATTTTAAGCGTTAACGCCATTTTAATCTTAAGTAGTTTTCATTTGCTATCGATTACAATTTTTATTCGTTTCGTAAATTATCCTTAACAACAATTTTTCTAGATTTCAAAGCCTTAAAATACGCGTGACATATTTTTTCACATAGGTTTCATCGTCAATCCGATACTTGTGATGGAAGCGATTACATAGTGATCATACTGTGGATCCATCAATGCGATCATTATCAGCATTAATATAAAGTGAATACACGTCAATAGCTTACATTTGCTGGTTCTGCCCATTTGGAATTATATTTTCGTAAAATCAAAGCTGCGCTTACGCGACGCAATGCTTTGCCGGAATTGTACGCTATTGTATGATTGTTTCAATATCGAAGCTTGTCATTATCTGTCCGTTGTCCCAATTTTACACTTGTTTTGAAAGTATTCTTTTCGACTGTTCTGTAACTCTATCATACATGCGAATGCTCATGTACGTCTGTTTGTAATCTGTCAATCTTTGGTCTCTTCCTCAATTGGCTTTCGTTAAGTACTCAATGTTGGTCTGTCAAAGAAATGGGTTGATTGTTCGATCAAGGCAAGCCGGACATTTTAAATGCGCTTACGAACAGCCAGGCAGATGAAAAGATGAACAGAAAGACAAATCAACAAACTGATACACAGAAAAGGTATCTACCGACCAAGAAACATCTGTTTTTCATTTGTTTTCTTTTTTTTTCTTTCTTAAAGTCTAGAGGAGGCTGTTGCCTATACAAGGCCAGATAGAGAGGCCGGTCAATTCACTAACGGACAAAAAAGAAGAGTTTCCTCCATTAATCATTCATGACAGGAAAAGTGAAATTTCCTTTGCCAGTTTGGCCAAATTCATTTTTGACGAAACGGACAACATTGAGGACAGATCTAGTATGATTCTTCATCGTGATCATCCTCTTCCTCTTTTTTATTTCTCTTTATTTTTCTTCTTCTATAGCTTAATACGTTAACATTTATAATGGCTTTTTGACAGCTTTCAATACATTGATTTCTTGTCAGCAATCGAACAAAAGCAATTCAATGCGCTTCAAGCAAATTCCTTGGCAACCGCGGATGCGACGTGATAAATGTGCGATATTCTTCTTGAAATGGACTTAAAGAATGAGAAGGCCAAGAGAAACTCCTTAGCAAAACCGTGCTAAATCATATCAAGATTAAGATCAAGATTAAAATAATATTCGTCTGTCCGATTGTCAACTGAAATTGATTAAATCGGTAGCGAGATGCATTAGAAATTTTTCCCATTGTGAAAGATAAACGGACAAGTTTCTAAAGAAAATTTATATACACTTTAGATTACTGTTAAATGATCTATTTATCATTAGTAAATGACAACACAAGGACTACGTGCACTCTATAAACGGTTTGGTAAACGATGTCACCAAATTTCGTTCATCCACAATTATAAACGTTTATTTAAAAACCATTTCCGCTCCGCTTTCCTTTTTCTTTTTCGCAAAATTAGTCCGCTTAAATTTGATTGTGTAAATGAAAAATTAATTCACTGACGACGTCACTCCTTAGCTAATTTCGCTAATTTAATTAATCAATTATGTCATTCTCATAAAATCGTTCATGCAAAACAACATTATGATGACCATAAGCATGTCGTCATAATCATTATCTTCATTATTATCGCGCCAAAAATTTATTAAACGCTTAGATTTCGTGGAAACGATGCTAACGATTTCCTCCTCTGAATTTGCTTCGACGATTATGGCTTAACGCGTCATGTTCTCGCTAATCACTTGATTTTTATACCAACGCTTTTTTATTCTCCTTTGAAGTAAACTCGTTATTCACATACTCGTTACTCGTATTTACACCAGCAGATGTTGAAGAGATGAGCCTCATTATGATCGTACTGCTCGGACTGTTGTTGTTTTTGTTGTTGTGGTGATGTTAATGTAGGCATATCATCTATATCATCATATTCTACTTAAATTTTATGCTTATGATTAAACTTTTCCGTCGAGGCGTTGAAACGGAAGAACGAGTGGCGAATAAATAAAATATTCTTAGCGAATTTTTTGTTTTCAATTTTGTTCACTTGGACGGAGGCACGCATGTGCGTGCACGCATGGATGCATGCAGATGCAAGCAGTTAACTGCATCTAGTGAAGACTGTATATGCGATGACTCTACAAATCAAACCGTTCTAAAAAAATAATGGTGATCAAAAAAGAATTGGTGCGGGCAATTTTCTTCGTATTCTCTTCCTCCCTCTTTTTGTTCTTCTTCCTCTTACTTTTCTTCTTCTGCATATTTTTCTTCTTCTACGTGTACCGCGCATGAAGTGTCGATGCCATTAAGACGTCATTTATTTTAAATTGTTTTTATTATTGTCGTTCTGTTGATACAACACGTCATTCAGTTTTTATTAATAAACTGATGGCGCTTATGCGTTTAATGTTGGCTACAACTGCCCACATTGACGCACAGTCACACACGCAAATGATTGGCCTAAACGCAGATAAGCTTCCAGAACACACACTTAATTGAATATTTGTTTTGTGCGCATTTTTTTCAATTAACTTTTGATAACTTCATTTATACGTACAATAATGATGCTTGAAAATCATCGTGCATGGACTCGTTTTTTTTATATTTCAATTGGGATTGTATAATTTAACCCCTATGTGACTGGTGTTCCTAGGAATTGACAGGAAACCTCTGTCACTTTTACATAAAAGAAAAATAGGCCAGGAAATTTGTTGGAAATATAGAAAAATGTTAAAATAGGAGGCTTGGCATCTACCCATAAATTAAAATCGAGAAAACTGAACCACTAAGAAAACTTATCAGTAGAAAAACATATCCAAATAGAAAATAACAACACCCTCGAACTATTAAAGAGGAACGGATTTTTCAATTAGAACACAGCATAATTATAGCAGAGCCCCGTAGGTCCTCTTACGTCCATCTCAGACCTTCAAAATATAAAAAGACTCCACTGTATTAATAAATGATCTTTCCTAAGTGTAACTCAAAACATAATCGAAGGATTTCCCGATGTTTTTGAGTGAATACTGAAAATAACACAAAATATAATTAATGGGTTAAGTCTTAACGGATGGGCCTGTGAATGTCAGGTTTAAAATACTCGTATCGATGCATGAGTTTCGCAGAATTGGAGATTGGTAAATATCAGCTTGCCACGCCTGGATGGTATGATATGGTAACGAATAAAACTTGCAGGAAAGTTGCGTTTACGAACCCCAAGATTCGTTAATAGGTTGTAGTAAGTTTTAAGCACTATTTGGTAATCGCTTTGCTTTAACGAATATTTCAATCGTGCTTGATTCCGAATACTTCTGTATGACGGTTGGGAATGCTTCCATATGACACCGCAAAATTGTTACGCCCCTATTGGAAAACCCAATGTATTATATGTAAGACTGTAATTTTGGTTTTTTTTTTTTTTTGGTTTTATTTTGTTCTTTTTTTTTTTGAAAAATTGGTTAGAATGATTATATCGAAGGATGAATAGGAACTTCATTAGGTAAGGTCACGCACTGCAAACATAAGCCTTGTTGGACCAGGTCCCTTTTTAAGCAAAAGGGTTAAGCTTTCGAGTTATATCGCAGCTAGAGATTATTGCTTCGTATTCCTCCTATTTCATCTTATTCTTCTTTTACTTAACTTTTTCACACCGCAGTCTTTTACCCGAGTCACGATTAATTAACATTTTTGCGACACTTTCTGTGATTTATTGCTTCTAGTCTGTAGATTTTCCTTATTTCTAGTTGCATTTACTTGATTTTCCTTTCGAGATATCAAAAAGCTAACAAGTGTTCATAAAATAACAACAAAAGCAACAGCAACTACGGCAACAACAATGAAGTTATGACGTGCTTCGTTTGCCGAAGTTTTAAAATTAACTTCATGTGTTTGCTTTAAATTTTCTGGTGCTGTTGTTGTTATCGTTATTTTCCTAATCACCCAACCAGTTCTTTGATTAGTGGGTTAATTATTACGTTGTTGTGTTAGAAATTTAATTAATTTCTTTATGTTTTTTCGTTTTTCTTGCTTGAATGAATGGGCTGCGCGTTCAAATTGCCAAGCGTTAAATTGTTTGGGTTGATATCTGTTGCTTTAACGAGCGCAATCTATTAATCTTAAGCACACTAATTTTTCAATCTTATTATTATTTTCGGTTTTCATTGCATTTACCTCAAAATTTATTAATTTAAATTTATTATTAAAATTATTAATTGATTTTATGATTATGGATAAATTAATTTGCGTATTATATCTCATTGTGAAATTTGAGTTTAAAAAATGTGTGTCTCTTTAATTACGAGGTTAGCCCGAGCATGTCTCCTAAAACATTTATCGCCAAAAATACAAATGAAACAAAATGAAGTTATTACTATCGTAACGAGTTTTTAGTTTAGCACATTATTTCTCGATCTGCTTGTAATTATTTACACAATCCTTTTCTGGCCAATCCATTTGGTTCAGACAGAATTTTTAGCACAAAACAAACAATGTTTCTGCATCATCTTTTATTACTCGTAATTAGTAAATGCGCGCGCATGTTATAGCAAGTCATTATACCTGGATATTTACTAATAATACTTGATCATAATTTCCATAAGAGATCCATCATTATTTTGAATTAGGACATATTCATTTCTCCCGCATTTACTTCAATTAGTCACTGATATTGAAAAGGTTTGTTCATTTAGAATGAAAATAACATCAATGACCCCAATATTTCTAATAATTGTCATCGAAAATTAATGGCACCCAACGTCTCTTTAAATTCTTTAAAAGCTTTCCGCTTACGAAAGAGGAGACTAATTACCGATTGCCTTAGAAACTTTCTCCATAATTTTGAGAAAATAAATTGAAGTTATTAATTTTCAGTCGCACAAATAAAACAACTCAAAGGCAATTTGGACAGTCATTATTCGAGGAAAAGTCGAATTTCGAGATAACCCATTTAAGATGATTAGCCGGTCTTTTCGGTTAATTGTCATTTAATGCCTAAAAATCAACAAAAATTAAAAAATCAATGGAAAAATTATGTAATATTTTGAGTATATTTCATCTAAAATTATTCGCTTGGCGAATGCATGTAACGAAATGTTTTAATTAATATTTAAAACAAGAAAAAAAATTCATCACTTTTAGTCCTAAACGAAAGAGAACCGAAAATAAATGATATTTTGTTTTTCTTTGAAATTTGGAAAAGAATACTTAGTTTTATTTATTGATTCTTTTAAAATTCGTGAGAAATCAATGTGTTTTATTTCATAAATATTGGGGGAAAGTCAGATACCATTCCTTCCATTCCTTAGGTTGGCATCATATCAAGTCAAGCCAAATCAGAGTTCAAAAACACCTTTTATTCTAACACACGTCGGTCGAGATGAAATGAAGCAAACCCAACCAACCCTTTTGTTCTTTTTAGCGTGCACTGATGTACGATATGGTTTAGTGTGCCCTGAAAAAATAGAGGACGCATAACCTCTCCATATTTTATGTTCTTTTATTTCACCCTCACTCTTTCCTTCCGTCTTTCGTTTTGTCCTATCTATCTCTATTGCCCTTTTAATATATTTTCCCGTTCATCACGAATCTTGGCCTTTCAATTATAACTTTCTAGCTATGTCCATATATATGCATGTGCTCTTACGCTTTTTTCTCTATAAAAAACTATATGGATCCAAATTTTGTTTCCGGAAAACAACCGGCAGGTCACCGGTCTGTTCGGGATTGCACGCATGGAATTTATGGAAATGTATTTATAGCACACACTGTTGACAAGCTCTGGCAAACGATTACCCTTGCTTCCATAGGTGCGTGTCGTGATTTTTCTGACTACCAAGTATTCTGATTTCTAAAGGTCACTATTACTCAATAATAAACTACATGCATGCTACGGACACATAAGTATTAAAGAACAAAATAAAACCTTTTTCCGTTATTTTCCGTTATTTAAAATTTTAATTATAATTTCGGAATTAAATTTTTAATCAAGCAACGAAGAGAGAAAACTAAGCAAGCAGAAGAGGGGAAAAGACCAAACTAAATCAAATACTTGAGTTTTGGAGATTTTATAGAGATTGTTTATTTCGTTTACTTACTTAATCAGTACGTTACATAAATATATATTATTATAAATTTAAATTTATATATGTGTAAAATAATTGCTTAAACTACGAAAGAAACTGAAATATATTCGATTAGTATGCAATCGCTTTTCATATAATTTCATATAATTCGTAAATTTCTATGGAAATTTATTATTAATAATTATTAAAATATTGCATGTAAACTAACTGCAAGAGCACCCAACATTCGGTTATTCGACTATTGTGAATAAATTTATCTTCAAAACTGCTCTCACGTATTTGCGATCTTAAACATTTGTTATTAGTTTTACTAAATTATATTAAAATTAACGCTAAAGGAATTAGAAATCTATAGAAGTATAGATCAAAACTTTAACAGTCAGAAGGCTATCAGAGAATTGCTAGGATTTTATAAACGCTCGAAATCAACATCAAATGCAAAGATTATTTTTTTAAAAAAGCCGTAAAATAGAGTATTAATTCCAAGTAATATTTAATAGTAAATTTTCAAATCATGTAAACCATATTAAGCCACCGTAAAAGGTCTTATCTTTAAATAAAACTAATACAGACTAATCTTTCTGGAAACGCTGTAAAGATTTAGAGTATGCAAATTTTTTTATTATAATTTCATTTCCGCGATGTTCTTGTGGGCCTTAAGTAGTAGTGCTTCGCAGCGTATATCTTGGGTGTAAAGCGCTTTCGCGAAGAGAATTATATTTATTTTGCTCCACAAGCTTTCTTCACACCTTGAATCAATTTCCACTGTAATGCTCAATTTTAATACGCAATAACAAAACATTGCCTTCATTTCCACCATTTTTAATTTTCGTATTTTTAATTTAATAAAATTATTATTAATGTTTTGAGGTTTAAGAAATAAGAAATTATATGTTTTTTAAAATCATTAAATTTTTAGCATTTTCAATTTTAAGGGGTTTAATTTTAAAATATTTATTTTATGTTTTTTATTTTTATTAGTTTTATTATTAATTTTTCATTTTAATATTACTTTCTATTTATTTTATAGAACGCTATCTCATCTTTGACGATTTACTTATTATTTTGCTCGAATAATTTTCTTTCTAAAATTGCGTTTAAAAGAGAGCATTCGTTTAAGCTTACAATAATAGATGTTTCTATATTGTTTATAAGTTTAAAAATAAAATAATTTTGCTATAGAATTTATAAATTTAAATTAATGCAATAATTCTTAGTGCGTACATATTTTAGAAAATTAAGAGACTATATATTTAAAATCAAAAAAAAACATCTCAAGCCTCTTCTTTTATTCATGTAATTTCTTTTAATATTTAAAATAAAATCTTCTTTTGCCAGATGTTTTTCTACCGCCTTCCCTTTTTCACCCATCTCATACTTCGTAAACTTCCCAATTTAAACCATTTAACCAAAATATTGGACCTTCCCTTTCTCCTTTCTTTCTTCCTTCTTCTCTGTATTTCCTTCTCCATTTCCTTCGGCTTTTGTTCCACCATTCTTTCTATTCTTTCTTTCTTCCTTATTGCATTCCTTCCTTTATCTTCTTTTTTATCTTATCGCCTTATTTCATTTCCTTTTCTAATTTTTCTCCTACCCTAATTGACATTTCTAAAATTGTTGCCCGTAGCGTCCTGTCATGCCGCTGTCATATAATTTTCCCAACGTATCGCTGGCGTTACCGCGTACACCACGCGACGATGGCGACAACGACGATGCCGACGATGATGATGTCGGTGACGACGCGGGTTGTGCGAAGATTTTGTTCGCAGCAGCGCAATTTAATGTTGACGCTGGAGACTGTTCGTGCTGATAGAGGTAACGCTCTTTTTGGGTGCGCTTTTGTATCGTTTTCCAAATCGCAATTACACTCAATTGAGCCAATAGAAAGACAGCACTAGCAATGACGAGTCCTAAAAAATGTTAAAACAAAGCGAAAACAAAACAAGCAAATAAATAAACTGCAGTAAATAATAAATAGATTAAGAAATAAATGAGCTCCCAAATTTTCGTTTAATGTTTTTTATTAAAAACAAACGATAAACAGAATAATAATAAGAATATGATAAAAAGAACAAATGCATTTTAAGTTAAAACGTGATAAATTGTTGATCAATTGTCATTATTTCATTTTTTGTCGTTACAAAAGCAACAGTCACAATCTAGCCGAGAAATCTAACAACATGTTGTCTTCTTTATTGCATGTTTAATATTTTTTTCTAATCCAGTGCGCGCACCAGAAACCTGTAATTGCGGCTAGTGGCAGTAACAAATACCGCGACCAGGTTGCATCCATAGCCAACGGCGCGAGTTCGCAACGGTAAAACACACGCAATATAAAACGCACAAGAAACGGGTTAAGCATGAGTTTTACTTTCTCAAGTAAAAATAGTTTCTCATACATCAAAAATAGTTCAAGTATTTAATATTACAAACAAAAAATAATGACAAAAAAGTGCATGTGTTGGCCAACACAAGTATATTCTGACTTAAACAAACACATTTAGGTTAGTGACAAGGCAAAATTGCCAAAAGTTGTTGCAATTAAGTGAAATTACTCTCAAAGCACAAGCAACAGCAGGAGGAGCAACATTTGCAGCTGGAGAAAGTGCAGCAATTAATTAAAAATAAAAGTAAAAATAAATTATAGGAAATTAAAACATGTTTTTCTTTAAATGAGTTGCTTCTCTTGTCCGTGGTCATTCTTCGGCGTTTGTAATTGATGTTACTGCTGTCAAATATAAGAAAAATCATGCACACGTTCTGTTTGTGTGAGTAAACCAGCGGGTGTACGAGTTCTGGTATGTGCGTGCGCTTCGATGTGTATGCGTGGGGTTTGGTAAATCCGATAGTGTAGAAAGTTAAGCGTTCATACAAAATTTTTAAGGAATTTTTATCAAATTGAACGCATGGAATGTCATTAATAATTGCTTTAGAAGAAACGAATTTGGTTAACACTGATGCACTTTTTGGATATATTTGCAACCAAAAAATTAAATGAGATTAATGCTGATCTAACCGAACTAAAAAACCCATTAAAAACGTTTGAGCAATTATGATTTTATATACTCTAATATTCCTACGCTAAGCGTTGAGAAATCGCTTTTTTAATTTAAAAATGTATTAAATGGAGCAATAACAAAAGCAAAAAGTAATGCGGCAAATAAGGTCCACAGAAGAATAAATATGTAAAATTTTCGTGCAGATTTGAAAACTTTAACAAGAGAAATTCTCTAAAATTATAAAAACTCAACAATAAAGGAATACATTACCGCGAATAACAAAAGACTTAGCATCAAAACTTGAATTTTTAAGAGCTGTTTAAAACGAAGCGAAATAAATGCGATTTTTACACTTAAGAATAAAAACTAAAACTATTAAATAAAACAACAACTTCAACAACAGAAAAACAACAAAACCTGTTTGACAGCATGTGTTAAATATTTTAATAGCGTGAGATGGTATCGGCGCTCGTGTGTATTAAGTGTTAGCAAATAGCATCGCCTTCATCAATATTGCATTGTTAAACTTCTCAAGAACCGCTTAAAATGCAAATTATTCAATAAAACAATAGCAATAAATTCATTTCACTTTGGCCACAATTGAACAGGTGGGATCATTCCAAAAAAGGCCACCATAAGCACCGCCATTACCATCGCCACCAAAGTACAAATTTAACGTTATTACAAAATGACTAAAACAGACTAAACAAAACCGACTGAACGGTGCTCTCACTTGCACGATATTCAAACGTGCTTCAAAAAAATCCGGATTGTTACCAAAGTTAGTAGTGTTCAATTTTTAATGCGCCAACGTTCGTATTTCTGCAATTTGGAAAAAGATAGAATTCAAAGTGAACAGAAATTGCATTGAAATTGTTAAACCACCAAAACCGTTTCTGGTGCGATTCATTTCAAAGCGAGAATCAAATATAATACGCCAACGTGGCGACCATTTTTGCTCAACTGAATAACATTGAGCTACTGAACCGTACGTAATCTACATCATCCCTTCTCTTAAAGTTCCTGATCCAGCGATCCAACCATCGATGCATCGCGTTGTTTTGATCTGAACCTACAGTTGGCAGTATTTCTTGTTATGGCTGGCAATAGTCTTATTATTTACTACTTGCGGTTCCTGTTCTTGTAGATATTGATCCAGCAATCCAGACAAATATTCACGCATAAAACTAACAGAGTGTAATTTAATATTTTCGAATTTCTCCACGAGGTGAACATACCGAATATCATTCAATTCTTTCTGACTTAATCTTCTATCTACGACTATTTATTAGTGTTGTAAGTGTTTCTAACCTGGGTGGGCGCTCGACACTTTTGACAAATTTAATCTTTAATTAAGGAGGAAATTAGTGATAATTTTCCACTGTGGAAATAAAGGCGCATACACATGAGTGCATGTGTTGGTATTTCTTGGTTTAAATGGCGACGTTGCATGGTTATAAAAATCCCTCGGGAACTATATCCATCATAAAATATAAAATAGTTACGCACTTATTGGAAATACCGAGATTTACATGCATTGGTTTCCACTAAAAATAATTCCGTTATTTTAGGTATCCCGTTATATTTAAGTTCAGTCTGAAGTTCGTGGTACGATAAATGACCTGAGTACAGAAAGGCTAAATTTGATCGGAACAGTAGCAACAACAACAGCAAACGCGCAAAGTGTATGCTACTTAACGGCTTATTTTTTTAAGGATAAGTCTTTCATGATTATAAGCTTACGATCTGCAATACCAATTGAATGGAATTGCCAATTTTATTGCCGTTTGCTGCTGCGCCTGCCATTACACTCGCTGGTGGCATCGTTATCGATTGCACTGCCATCCACCTCGTATGATCCAATCAAATTCACATTATTCACGCGGCATGCATAGCAAATGTAGTTGATCCGCTGAACCGCGGAACCAGATGGAATTGGTAAATAGTGGAAAAAATACAAAATTGATTCATTAAGCCGTACGGATCGTACCATCGTATCATCATATACGGACTCGGTACATAGTGGCGTCCGCGTTGAAAAATGGAAGCCACGATGAAGTACGTGCGATTTCACGTATGTGCAACACAATTTTACTTAACCTTCCTTATAACAGTCTTTCCCAATTAACCACCCCTTGTCGCTGCCCTTCCAGGCTTCCCTCTCACCTATTCCCCCCTCCCCGTTTGACCGGGCACGTTTCATCTAAACAGCGAGTTCTTCATTCGAAAATAGAATTTTCTTCTGAAAAATGTATAGCCAACATTTTTTATGAATTCTTATTATTTTTGTTGTCTTTAGTTGTTGCTTTTCGAGTTGTTTTAGTCATTTGTTCTAATTCCGCATACGCGAATCTTCATTAATTCAACTATTTCAAGTTATTCGAGATAATCGAGATTTCTTCGTGATTCTGAAAGATTTTTCGATCGAAATATTCATGGATGACGTTGCATCATAATTTCAGCATCACCGTCACCGCCCGAAACTTGTTCCATGAACATATGCGATCTACGCTTCTACTCACCGTAACCATTTAAGCAGGTGATTGCTTCTTCAGCCATGCCGGCGTAGATCTTCTCGCGGTGATCAGCTCCCAATGCAGCCTCATTGGCGTCCTCTTCATTGAAGCCAAACTTGTCAGTGATTTGAATCGATTGCACCAGCAGAATATTATCGTCGGCCGGTTTCGGACTAACGTCGCGTCGTGCACGCTGTTTACGGCCTATGGTGCTCACCAGGAATTCGGCTACAAGAAATCACAACAACATTGACAACAACAATAGCATTAACAATAACAACAGGGCAAACAATGATAAAGAGGATGCATGAGTGAATGAATGAATGCAAGTTCTTCGCACTGCTGACCTATAAAGTGACTAGTTTTGCTCTTCCTCACGCCGCACTTACCTCTTTTACCGTTACCATTCACGGACACCGAACGACGCCTGCGTCCATACGAAACCAATGACTTGATCTCGCCGCTGGTGCTGTCCTCATTATCGCAAATGACCGGCTCGCAGCGTGGTATACAAGGAGTGACCAGAGCGCGAAATTGTACGACTTCCGAGGAGGGGAATTTGAAAGCATCGAATTGAGAGAGCAGCACCTTGCGGTTGTGTGGCAATTTCTGGATTGCTCCCATGATGTACTGATCGGTGGGGCAACCACTAGAATCGATCAGTGTGATCTCCGCATTATCAGTTCCATCCAAGGCAACCAATTCGCGTACAAAGATCTCGTATGGGCTATTCGGTTCAACGATCTCGAAACGCAATGCCAGTGGATCGCCTACCTCGGCAATACGTTTCATGTCGCTGCCATCGCGTGAAGTGATCTTCATTACAACGTTCGGAGAATCGATGATAATTTCCTCGCTAAGCGATGATTCAATTTCGCCTGTGACGCCTAAGTCAACGTCATTGGAAACAGTCTTGTTGGTAAGATCATATTGGCAAGAGACAGCCAGGCCCAAATCAGACGAAGTAACAATCATATCGTGATGTTGAATAACGATATCATTCATATAGCGCCCATAAGCGCTCTGTCGCACGTTACACTCGAGATCATTGTAGCCCATACGGAAATCAAACTCAAGTGAGCTGTTGACGTTGACGGCACACGATTTCGGTGAGCCCTTGGCGTACACTTTGCCGTCGAAAAGCTTTGAGGTGCGTATCTTGGTGATCATTTCTCCGGAACGACACTCGATGGAAACATTATAACAAGACGACAACTCGTAGGTGGCAGCTTCTGGGATCTCCAGATAAGGATCGAGCACATCAGTGAGTGTGGCACGGCTATGATGCGATAGACGGCAGACCATATCGCCGGTGTCATTGTAATCATACGAATGGCATCTGAAAAAAAAGAAAGAAACAACAGTTTTAAGGAATATCGGTGGAGTGAAAGAAAATGAAGTGAATCGAGAATAACTGACAATAATTTTTTGGTATGAAATGAATACTCACCGATAGGGAGAATTCAAACACAAATCACGACACTCGTCGATATTGTTAACGTCCTGGTATACCGAATCTACCGTCTTCAGGATTTTGCCAGAAATACGCTTAAATTCACAGAGTTTACTTGGTTCCTCGGCGCAGTTGTTCTCCAAATAATCAGCACCATCGTAAGGTTCAACATTGTTAGAGCCAGAAAGTGTAATGCGATCCATATCGGACAACTCACAAAGTCCGGAATGACGGTAAAAGTTGGCCGACCTAATCAACAGTATGAGAAGGATTAAAAAAAGATATAATATTACTAAGTGCTAAAGCAGAAAAGGAAGGAGTTATTAATGCATGAAAATAATAAAAAAGGAGGTTTAAAATAACTATAGAAGCTTATTTCATAAAGACTGAAAGTTAAAGAATTTATTAAACTGAAGACTTAAGAAGCAAACTTGCTAAAGCTGCTTTCATTTTCTCCACTTCTGCCTTTATATTATTTCAGAATGCAAAATGTACGCAACCATAAATATAGCTAATTTCGCTCTTTTCTGCTTGCTCTTCGACACGCATGCACACACATACACGCACACTCTTCTACTCACCTACAAGTGAACTCCGTTTCGCCCAAGCATAGCTCTAAACAGTCACGCCTAGAGAAAACAGTTTGACTGGATCTAACTTGATCAACCAGACGATAGCCTTGAACTCGATCGATGCACCAAGCCTTCGAACAAGGACGTACGCCGAGACAGGATTTTTGTGCGTGGATGGTGAAAACCGGAAATTGTGAACGCGAAAGCGAGCCTGAAACAGAAATCAGGAAAAACCTCGATCAACAACACAAAATAACGGAACCTATAGTAGAAAATAAAATAGAAAAGGCATTAAAATTGCGTACATGCGTGTTGCTTATCAACACACGCAGACGCACAGGTCCCACTAGAGCGATTTAACAGGCGTGAAGGAAATTCAGGCGATCATATCATATAAATTTTGTAAGTCTCCGCCTCAGTTGCAACATCGACGTCGTCATCGTCGCCATCGCGACCGTCGTTCTTGCCTTCGACTTTGGTATAGCCTTCACGGCAACCACCAACGCCACCGCACCATTTCCATCTTTCATTAGGCCAGGCAGAGCAGACCGCCTTGCAACATGCGTAAAAGCTGCACTAATGCGATACATAAAATTCGTAGCCAGTTTGGTCCATACGCGCATACGAGATTAAACTGTATCATATGAATGTTGTTGTTTTTTCCGTTGCTTTGTTTGTTAATTTTTGTTTTTGTCGTTTAATGCGGCGCTCATGCGTTTATTTTTGATCACATCGATCGAAAAGATACAATTTAAGGTTGCGTCGGTTGAAACTAGTTTTCACGCACGAGGACGGAGTTTGACACCATTCAAGACTATTTGTCAACTATTTTGTAATTCTTATTAATATTTTATTGTTTCCAGATTTATTCTGAAGTCACAAAGGTTTACAAAAAAATAATAATTTACATATTTATAACAATTATCCTTATAATAAAATATATTGTGGGAACTGCTTAATTTAAGATTTCACTTGGTAATATTCAATTACTTAGTTATTTAATGACTTAACTACTTTTAATTCGTAAACTGTTTTTAGTTTACTCCCTTTGATCTAAATTAAAACCTTACCTGGCAATCGATCGGCCGTTGTCCTGAATAGCACACATAAACCCGTCTCGTAATTTACCGCACTGCAAGATTCATTAACCTGACACGCCTCCAAACAATCGGTCAGCATAAGCGTACCGGGCAAGGTGTCGAGTAAACTGGATGGAGCCGAAAGAATGTAACTGTAAAGAAATAAAAGCAAAATTAGAGAAAAAACACAGAGATGGAGAGACGAGTTTTCCATAAAGTTGTTTTTGAATATTTATGTGTTGCCCTTATGCGAATAATGCACCGTACATCTGTGTGTGTGACTGCTTACTTGCACTTCTATTTGTATAAATTTATGCTAGTTCTTTTACAATATTTGATAAATTATTATGCGATCAAATTTTGACAGTGGAAATGATTTATTGATCTAGAAGCTCCCCAGTATTGACAGGATGTTGTTAAAGATCGACCCCACGCCCTCAAAACCAACCTCTTTATCTAAACCAAACCATGTTTACTTGAATACCATCCTGTGTGTAACTACATGTGCGACTACATAATTGTGTGTGTGTCTATGGTGGCTACATCCTGCGATAGCACACATTTCGCTTCATCGCCTCTACAACAGTTTGCAGCCGCACGCACGCAAGGGGAATAAGAAGAGCTCGACGGCAAGGATTGCCGGTGGCTTTTACATTCTTCTATCAATTTTTAGTTAAAAGTATACGCAAAAACATTCTATTTCGATACCGATGCCGATGCCAGTGCCACTGTCGATGTCGACGTCAATGATAAAATATGAGTTTGCTGACATTATCTGACGTACGGAAAAAAAATAATTGCATGGAAGTCATAGAACTAGAAGAAATTCGAGTTTATTGTTTCAATAACCAAATGATAAAAAATGAGAAAATGAATCCATGGATGGTTATGGAGAATAGAAATGGTTAGCGTTAGAAAAATTACGTTTTGCACTTGCTAACATTTTTTTGTGCGAGGGAAGCTGATCTACGAAGAGGTTCTTTTAAAAGGAATTCCTTCATCACGAAAGGTTTAAATCATTCTAAAGCGAAAGAATTTTTCCAGAGAAGAGACGAAATTTTAGACACGAAGTTTTGAAGTTTGAGGCCTCAAAAAACTGACCTTGGTCTACGCATACAAGTTTTCACTAGGCTTCACTTTTATAAAATGTTGAAGTATTGAATTTCCTTCGGGTTATTTTTAATATAATTGTAAAATCTTAAATATTTCCCTTTTTAATGGTAATTTTAAATTAATTTATTCCAAAAGAAAGCACTAAAACTTGTTTGTTCTTTGTCATGTTTTTTTTTTTTTTTTTTTTTTTGAAAACAGAAAACTTTCTCTTTCATAAAAAGTGAAAATTTTATTTCTGACAAAATAGTCAAAGAAAAACTTTATTGAAAAATTCATATTAAACCGATATAAAGCATGCATGCAGAATAAATGTTTTTTACGTTTTGAAATAAATTAAATATTTCAAAAGAAATCTTAAAAGAGGAGAAGATAACAAAACAAATGAAACTAAATTGATCAAAAATTTAAATTATGTATTTTAGCTAATAAAAATCTTGTCATTTTGAAAGAAATATTAAACTCAAAATAAAGCTTTCTTAAAGCTATTCAATTATTTATATTGTGTCTGAGTTTTTTAATAATATTTAAATTATAATTTTATAACGGTTACATTTAATACAGATTATCACTAAAATGAGAATGAAATTGTCTCAAGCGAATAATTTAACATCAATGACAAACCGGAAACCTTTTATGGCCGTCCATTGTGCGATGCCTCTAGGTAATAATGATGCTGTGATGTAATTCATTTTTATGAACATTTATTACGGCTAAAAACAACAATAACACCCTTAACAACGCACTGTGTTAACGGAAATACCATAAAAGTCAAAAGAAAGAAGATTTGAGCAGAAAACGAAAGCGCTACCAGCCTGCTACCTCGCAGTATATAAAAATTTGATTTTATGATTTAGTTTTCAAAAAAAATTCCCTCTAAAACTTTTCTCGTAATTCATGCTTCGCCTCGGTGCTTCGGAAAAGGAGAAACAAAAATACAATAAACATGACTTTTAAATGAGGAACTAAGAGGTCAAGACCGTGAAAAAAAGACAAAATAAAAAACAAACGTAGTGTAAATGAAAGAAACCAAAAAATCTACCAAAGACAAAAACAAAAGCCCACGAAAATTTAAACCTCAATAAAGAGGAAGACAAATATATTTCAATTTAGAGTTTTATAAAATTTTTTACATTTTTAAGATGTCACAAATTTAATAAATCTAGAAGAAAAAACGGTAGTCGCCTGTAATTTGAAGAACGTATTAATTTTTAAGTGACTTCCTTATAACTTCGCTCTAATTTCCCATTTTTTCTTAGGCAATCGTAAACATACCATCATATTTATTGCGGTTTTATAAACGAAGTAAATTCACGAAACCATTAAAGGGAAATTCTCAAGCATACGTATAAAATCTCTAAACATTCTAAGAAAACTAAAAATTGCCAAGATGGCGGAAGGTAGCGTTTTAACCAAACACGCGACCAAAGGTCGCCGAGCATTAAGATCTCGCAAGCAAAAAATTCCACATCATTATTGCGATGTTTTTGCTAATGACAGGTTTAAATCCGTTCAAAGGAGTCTAATCCCAGAAATCATTTCAAGAGACGACTAAAATTATGATTTCAAAAAATGTCAAAAAAAACTCAAAATGTCGAATTCGATGAAATCAGGAAAAAGTTTCGAGTCTACCAAACATTTTGTGCGGCTTCAAAGGAAGTAATCTAAAAATGATCACAATGACTTCATCCCAAAATATACGTTCTTACTTGCTTTTAATTTTCTTACCCGGTAATAATTTCAAAACCAATCATATCGGGATCGCAATCTTCCTCTTCCGTGTCAACCGGAATCGATGATAATGATGGTGTTGCTCCCAGGGCATCCGGTCTATCCGTTTTAGCTTCCGCACTGATGCCAGTTCCGGTTTCCGCTGCTGGAGTACTTAACGGTTTTGGCACTTCATTGATTCCATTTGTTTCCAAAGAGTTCCCCCCATCCAAAACAGTTTCCGAAGCGATAGCAACTGAACTCCTTGGTGTCGTTGTTGAATAAGAGTTGATGTTGCCACCACTGCTGCCGCTGCTAGAAGATGCTGCTGCAGCAGCTGCTGGAGCCATTGCTCCGACAACTGTCGGCGCCGGTGACGGGGTAACATTCGTACGTGCATAAGTTTTCGCCGGTTTGACGGGTCGCTTCGTTTTACGCGCAGCTATTGCCGTCCCGACTAATAACAGTAAGACCATCAGCGTAAAGTTACTCTTTTGCATGAACATTGCTATGGATGCGTTTCAGTATGTTTTGGCGAATTGATTACGTTGATTTGAGTGTGTTGACTTGATTGTGCTCCGTTGCTTTGCAATCGCGTATTTATACCGGATAACGTTGCTGTTTTCCGATTGATTGACCCCAAAGCTCTTGCTTGTAAGATCTGTAACGATTCAAGCAAATGAATAGGTTTTGAAAAATAATGAAATTTACGGTCGATTGTAATATTATTTCTAAAAACCTCTTGATCTGGGACATGAGATAAGATAAATTAAAAAAATGCATGTCTGAAATGTATGCATGCATGCATGAATGAAACAAGCATGTTTCATTCATGCATTACAAATAAATGAATAAAAGCATATTCATTCAGAAGTTCATTCAATCAATTACTATTTCATTCATTCATTTGTTAGTTCATTAATTCATCCATTCATTGATTCTATCATTTACTCCTTCATTCATTCATTCATTCATTAGTTCAAATGTGTACGGTAAATAAATATTAAGATCAATGCACGAGCAAATGTAACTAAAAACAACGAGCAAAGGGGAGGAAACAATTATGCCTTCGTCACATATCGAGCAGCTTTGAATACTTTATTAATTAGACAAAAATAACGATTAATGCGAAAATCTAACGAGTGATTGACAATTATTTTTATGTAAGAAATTATATTTCATAGATTGGTGAATGGTAGATGTGGGTAGAACGGGATGATAAGATTATACAGATCTCATAAATAAAGGCAACTAACGAGTAATTAAATAAATGGAAGGAACCGCAGTAGTTGCCACCCAAAACCAATTGCAGTTTCGTCTATGAATAAACGAGCGACAAAACCAGCGAGAAATCACGCACAATTGGAAAGCGTGTGTGTGTGTGCTTATGTAGCAGCATAGCTAAAACTAGTGAGTAAAAATACTAATCGCTTTCTTTTCTTTCTTCGTTCATAATCCTTCAGTGTTGTAGCTTTGTTAGTTGCTGGTCTTTTTGAAGCTTTTTAGGCACTGGTAAGTACTGGTAGGCACTGTTATCTCCTTTGGTTGTTTGCGAATATTGCTCCACTGACTCAAATTAGGAAAAAATTGTATGTTATTATGTGTGTATATTTTAAGGCAACGCGTTCTGCCTGACTTATATATTTTCGTAGCATTCTAGTTTTCAAAATGAAATTAAAATAAATGCTTCGCTTTTTATTTTAAGAAATTCGTTTGAATTAATCTTAAATTCATTTTGTGTGTGTAATTAATTGAAGCAGCTGAGTATGTCGATGCTCAAATTTCATTTATGAATAACAAAAAGAGAGTGGCAATGGGCTCTTTTTCTTCTTTTCATCCTCTTCTTCTTCTACTTATTCTTAATTGTTTCTTCCTAACTACTTTCATTCTCTTCCCGCTCACCCTCATCCATTCACATTCTCTTACATCAAAATTTTCACTTGAGTTGGAGTAAATTTAATTTGATGCTTCTTCACCTCTTAACCCACAAAAGTAATGAAGTACGATAAAGCACGAGATTTTATAGGAAAACATTGCTTTAAACTGGAGCAATTGGGGCACAGCAACAGCAGCAGTTAAAGCAAGTAAATTGCAGGAGTTTATGCAAATCTTTTTTTTTTCTCCTTTCAGTTTGCTGGTTTTAATTTAGTTTTTTTCTGTTTGCGCGAATTATCGGATCCGGTTGTAGCAGCGTTGAAGGACAGGTAGATGTATGGTTGGATGGATGTTTAAGTGATTGACTGAATGAATGGTTAATGTATAGATTGTGGCCGATCGTGGTGGTACTCGAAGCAGTTCGTCCGGAAATCCAATGTTACCTCTTACGGTAATAATGGTCATGGCGCATTTTTTCGGCATTAATATTTGAATTCATTAAACACCTGCTGCGAACATTTCGCGTATGTTTAATTTTAAAGAACAAAATTAATTTCATCAAATCACTTTTAAACACCCCAGTGGTATAAATTAGAAAGAAACATTTTACGTTTAATAAATTTCCAGTGTTGCTTCTCTTAAATAACTTTCCTAAAAATATATTATTTCCCAGTTACGAATATTCCTGTTTTCTGTGAATGTCTCTCCCTCTCCTGAGCATAATGTTGGGCACATGAAAAAATTAAAACCAACCTTTTTTAAAATCAAACACAATGAATTTAAGTCAAATATTCAATTAAAAGAAATCTTAATAAAGAAATGAAATACTTCTTAAGTTGAAAGTTGCTGCCTTAAGTCTTTTAATTAAACATTATATATAAAAGTTCATATTTAATTATTGTAAAACTATTAAATCAAATTATTTATATAAATTAATTTCCTTTGAAATCAGATTAAAACTTTTTCAAAGAAAATATAAATTACTCTGGTAGAAATTAACAGATTCGTCTTCAATGTGTTCTCATCGATAACACGTTAAATATCAATGAGTTTCTTAAACTTCTCTTATGTAAAAAGAAATTTTCTCTCGCACCCGAGAGTTAACACACACATTCTTTTTCTCCACAATAACATGTTTCAAATTTCAAATTTAATTGAAGGAAGAAATTCAAATTCACCAATAAATTATTTAATTAATAAATGGAATATAACTTTTTACATCGTCGAGAAAGTCCTTAATTATGAAATGACTGATTATTTTCTATGCGTAATTTTTTACACTAATGCATTATGAAATGTACTTAATTATAAGTTAGCAAGGGCGTTATATTTCATTCGACATGAATGGTTCTTTGAAACTCAATCCTTGAGAAGCTACCAAAGAATCTAAACAAAGAATAAATATAAGAAAAGTAACATAAACTGCTAAAATCTATTATAATTGAAATCAAGACTAGCAACCGAAGCAGTCATTTCTAACTGCACATTAATCTACTTTATTATGCCATTTCATTATAACGTAACAATCGAAAGCATCAAAAGATTAAGACTGGTATACGTGCAACTGGCTTTGAATACGATCGTTTTTTTTTTTTTTTTTTTTTTTGAGTTAGTTTTTCAGCCGAGACGCCAAAAACAGTTGCAGAGCAAAGACAACGATTAAACGGAATTTTATGCATTCATGCCTTTACGACTGTTTGTTGGATGTTAATGAAAGATGAATAACTAATGGTTTCATAGCTGTTTTTATGAGTGCTTTGACTTTTTTGAACTTTTTTTGGTATTTTTCTTTAATATATGATATAAAAGAATATTTGTCTATCGACTTTACTGTTATTGTGTTTTTCTTATTGGTTTTTTGTTGTTCGCACTGCTATAAATACTGTTGTGATTGTTATATCCATGGCATTAGCCACCACACGTCATACGTCATTGACCATGATACTGAAAAATAGCATACGTAAACAGAGCGATTGGTCGATTAAAACAAAACTAAAGCGAACACACATCGATAATGAATAAACACCAGAAGCACACAAGGAGATACATCATCAAACGAATGCATGTTTAAAGCGGATAGGGTGATTGGATGAATGGTTGATTAGTTAGTTGTTAATCACAGATTTCTGGATTGAAGCTATCTTAATGAATGAATGAATGAATCGCCTCAATGAATGGTAGTAATAGCTTTTGATCTGCTATGAATTCCATAATAAAATTAAATCCGTTCATCGTAATCGATTAAAAGATAAAAATAGATTAAAGAAATAATAAAACAGATTAAAAAAATGCCACAACTAAATAAAATAAGCTGCTTATGTTTAATCAACACCACAGTTCATCTATCCGTCTATTGCTTCTGGTGTCTGATGTCGTCGGTTCGGTTTCTGCACGCCTAAAGCATGATTATAAAGGTGATCGGAAAAAACTACAGAAAATTGTGCAGAAAAAATAAGAAGAACCAAAGCATATGGCACAATTCGTTTACTTTATAAAAATCATTTTATAATTATGCACGCATTGATTGAATTTCGCAATAGCATTTGGTATTAACCATGATTATATCTGTGACGATGATGATGAAAATTATATTGATGTTGATGGTGTTTCGTTGTTGTTTTCTTTTCATTCTTGTATTTTTTCTGCTGATCTAAAATGATTGAAATCAACTTTGATTCGTAATACCCAAACCAGAAATATTGGTCACGGCAAAAACCACACGAGAAGAGCAATAAAATAAAAAACACGCATACGTGGATCATGCAATGTATAAAATCATTTATTATTACACTGGATTTGCTTTGATTATTTTGTTGATGATTGTAGCGGTAATTTTTCATTGACTTTTTATTCTTCATAGTATTCGTTATTTCTTTCCTTAATACGCTGTTTTTTTCGATTTTCCCATCACAACTTTTTGTTAAATATCACACTATTATCAATTGAATTGAATAGGTTTTAGAATACAAATTATTTTAGTTTGTATTGGTTTTCATTAATTACACGCATAGTAGTAATATATAATTAACATTTAATTAATTTAATACAATTTTAATTTTTAAACCTTTTTTGAAATTCAAATTATTTTAGCCTGAATTAGTTTTCGTTAATGAGATGTCACTCGGGAATTAACAATATTGAAGACCATTTAAAAAACAAAATTCAGTAAAGTCATCAAAATTTGACTCTATATGAATTAACTAGGCCAAATTTATTAGAAATAAAATAAACCTTGCCATTTAAATTAATTTGGATATCTCGTTCGTTTGGAATACTTTGCATATTTTCATAAAAGAATTTTGGGTTCTGACACAAAAAAGCTTAAGAAAACTAAAACTCGGGCTTTTAAGTAACTAGAATAGTGTGCTTCTTTGAAACCATTCGAATACTATTTACAATCATACCGTATCGTATCGCATCATTAATTCATTCTTTCATTTAATTTCATAGCAAGCCATATTTGCGCGCATGCTGTTTAAATTTACGCCACGGGGTCAATAACATGCACAACCACCAACGGACTTCAATGGCTATGGTTACGACAGCAATACCAACAAGAAGGCAAAACAACAACAACAGTCTTCATGTAATAACTCAAAATTGGGTAACCGCATAACTTATAAAGCCAGATTTTAATGATTTCAATCAACGTATTGATCGTAATTTGTAATAGAATGGAATTTTCCAAATATTCTCTACGATGAAAATTATCAGAACTATAGATACCGCCAACAATTGATTGATGATCCGAATTGCAATCACTTGCAAATGCACCGTTTCACGGTTTTTCCGGCTGTTGGCCGAATTTTTATATTTTAGAGTTAATGACTATTATCATAATATTAATGATGATTGTAATGATGAAAATGCCGCCGAAACAATGCCGACTGCTGGTAGTTTTAATGTTGATTGAAACTGTAAAATTACACCGTAATAATTTTCAACGAAAAAGAAAAAAACATACGTAATACTTTGAATTGGCCTAATCTTTGACGTTAGAATTCCAGTTAAAATTTTCAACTCAGCAGGGCAATACAGATTTTCGATAGTCAAAATTGAAAAAGAACACAAAACTGTGTCAGCTCTTGGTGTGTCTCTGCCGCAATTCTCTTGTTTATAAACACTATCAGAGCTTTATACACACTATCACCTCTATCCATCTCTTCACAGACAAGGCCGGGAATATGAAATTATGACAACAACAATTTCGATTAACACGAAAACCGACATCATCATCACCAACGTACGCGCCATCAACGTAGCAAATTTTATGCGAGCGTAACATCAATTTATACGAGTCTAATTTCATTTTATGCGAGTCAAAATTCAGTTTACGATATTATCGTATGGTGAATGATATCATTCATGGATAGCCGCAAGCACTAACGATATTTTTTTTGGATTTTAGTATTTTTTTTTATTAATTTTTCTTAACGTTAAGCAAGCGAGCGAGTCACGAGACATTATCATGATCATGAAGCAAGTGCAATCAATAGCTAACGGCTAGATTACGACACACTTCGAAGGTGGTGGTATCTCACGATGTGGCACCTTAGAGTGTGATGAAATATGAATGTGACTCCACTGGTAAATCATAAAATGAGGCTCAGGTTGCGGTTACGGTTACGACTATAATTGTGGCTACATTTACTAAATTGTAAAGATTTGTATGCGTCGTTGTGGTCGTGAGAGCCATGTCTACCGGTGTGGCCAAGATATATATTGAAGAAATTTGTGCAGTAATGGAAGAGCGAAAACTATGACATAACAAATAAAAAACAAGGAATACGATCAAGAGAATTGTTCTTAGCAGATATTCAAAGCAAAGACTTGGTGGCTATCTTTTAATATTAAAGTTTTATATATTACCATTTGGAATCAAGAGCTTGGGAATTACGTATTTTCCCTAACTTGTATCATTTCCATTCTCTTCGTCTTCTCGTCATTTACTTAGCGGCTAATGCATGAAGAAAAACTAGATCAATTCAGTAAAATTATTGATTAATGCAGAAATCTTCGACTTTTTTAACTTCAATTTAAAGTTTAATTAAAACCGTAAAGTGATTTTATCAAAATTTTAACTTCTTCCCTACAGCGAGTACCATTTCTTTTATAGGTTCACTCAGTTAATTTATTCTTTTCTTTTTGCTAAAATGACAAAAAAATCGAAAAGAAGGGAAAAATAGAAAAGAGTTTTACCTAAAAAATAGTAATAATATAAAAATATTAAAACAAAAAATAAATAAAAATACAAAAATAATTATTAACAAAAATTAATAAAGATATTAAGAGAAAAGTAAAAGAAAAGTTCGATTTAAAGAATATAATAATGTTCAGAATTTTGGACAAGATATTATGTCTTCGGTAATATTTCTTCGTTTATAGTAATTAACTTTTTTAAAGTAATCATGTTATCGCTCTTGGATATTTAAAAAAAAACTAACTCTTTCAAAAGCAATGCAAAAAAGTCTAAAATAACGCAATGAATTCAAACAAAAGAAATTTTAGACTATATTTTTAACTATCCTTTTAAATTTTCACATTTTTTTAAAAAAATATTAATTTTTTTAAGTTATTTTTTTAATGTAGGCCGCGAACGGGAAGTCTTATTTTATTGGGTCTAAAAAGAAGAAGGAGACTAATTGATAAAGAGGGCAAATGTGTTGTCAATGAAATAAATGTGTTCGTTATTTATATATTTTCTTGAAGGTAATTAGTAAAATTTTACTTATATAGTTTGTTTTTCTATATCTTTTCGTATCTATCCTAACCCGTCTAAGAATTTGCCGCAGCGTAAGCAGAATAATCTCTCTCTGTATTGTAAGTCACCCATTGCTTCTTTGCTTCCTTTCTTTTCTTCTTTCCTTTTCCATTTCGAACAAGGGTTCGAAGTTTAATCAGTGAACTTTTGAAAAACAATTTAAAGACGTATAAAAGGTACCATAGAGTTCTAAAATTTGGAAATATTCAATATTCAAATAACATGAACTATTCCATTTCATCTTAATGGAAAAGAAAAAAGCTGCACTAGAGGTAAAAGAAAATCTGAATCACAAACAAAGGCATTAATTTTCTTTTATTGCGAAATGAAAAGCATTATTATAGTATTAAATGAAAAATTTGTTTAAAATCAAAAATTTCAGTACGAGCTATAAAGACGGATTAAAAGTTGATTGGAGTCGATAAAATACTTAATGATCAATTCATGATCTCATGAAAGTAATTTACGCAATTTTAACTTATTTATAGAAATATAACAAACATTATCGCCTCCACAATTTTTATATTATTATTTTTTATTATTTTATATTATTAAGTACTTCTTATTATTTTTCACTATCGTATAAGCATTATTCTTATGTATAAATTTAAATTTTCTCCTGGTAAATTATTTGCTATCAATAAATTATAAAAGCATCGTCCATGACTAAAAGATTTTCTTTGAGAGTATTATACTTTCGAAGTTCCTCTATTTCAGATCTGTCTCCCTCTCACTTATCACCAAAATATCTTCGGTATGGGATATTATTTATTATCATTCTTCGAAAACTTTGTTGAGAACTTTCATTTAAATTGTTTGTTTATGAAATGAGTGCGGGAATAGTAGCTTAACTTGCCCTCGTTTCATCATAAGTACATATCATTAAATCGTAATTGGATAAAATTTTATAGTAATAATAATAATAGTGATAATGACCTAAAAATTCAAATTTAATTAAATCAAATATAAAGTTTTCCATAAAGAACTTTATCATTTCATGCATGACCATAAATAATAAAATTAAATTGAATTAAATATATTAAATATAAACAATAAAAGCATAAAGAGAAAACGAAAAAGCCCAGAAGAAGCAAAAAAGCTAATAATTAAGCAAATATTTAGTCGCTTATTTAGACTCAAACTAAACGACAGTCTAGACTCCAACATAACAATCCATTTTTCAGTCTTTGCCGCATTCTCATGGCACCGCGTCATCTATGACCGCTTTTTTTTTTTGAGTGCAAATAACTCATGGTTTCTTTTTTCAGCGTCTTATATAATGCTTCGTTACGCTTTGACAACGACGAAAAATGATCTTCATGTCTCACAGATAAAAACTAGCTAGTTTAACCAACTCCATATTCTAATAATGTCCGCTGGAGAAACAACAATAGCAATGATAACGGTCATATCTATGCATGCACGCCTACAACGCAATTGTATGAAGCATAAACCAAACTGCTATTGCACTTCAATGCGTCTTCTCCTTGGGATTCAATGCTTTAAAAACATAATCTTCCTTTTGTTCGTGGTCAAAAAAATTTGGTTGCTCCAAGTGTGACGTACAACTCTTTAGTATAGTTGTTGTTGTTTGAAATTTTAGCAATATTAAGCTTGCCAACGTCGCATAGCCATCTCGTTATTTAATAAAAACCTACCCCTGTGCCTTTTGAGCCATATGGTATTGTTGAAATATCAGCCTGATTTACCACTTTTAAAGCCATAAAGCCCACGGAGGTTTAAAGATTGGAAATTATTAAAAATTACTATAATATTTTTTAATGTCAATTTTTATAAAGAAAACAAATGTACTCTTGTGGTTCGAATGTTATGGCCATCAAAAAAATGTCTTGTGGCACGAAAGATAGATAACTGCCCCCAAAAAATCGCTGCTAACTACAAAAATTGGCCCGGTAACCATACTATATAAGTCTGATTCAAACACAGTATAGTATATTATATACTCGTATAAATTTCTAATCTCAAGCTTGCTTAGGTATAAATTTCAGCCTAATGTCTTAATTATTCTATGACTCGTTCAGATTCCAAAAATTCCAAGTCTGTTATTCCAAATTCCACGATTGTTATATTCTTTCTGAAAAATTCTTTAAATATATATTTCGTAATATTTTAATAGAGACATAATTCTGGGAATCTAATTAACTAAATTACCTCATTGTGTTCTTAAATGATATCTTGATATCCTTAGTATTCGCAAGCTTAAATTTTAAAGTCGGTTTCTTATTATTCTCTCGTGGTACTTTTCATTCTCAGTCTCGCTATCTGGCACTTTTTCGCATCGTTTTCGTCACGACATCAACGCAAGAAGTTTTCTTCTTATGATATAATTCTTCTCATATTCTTAATTCTTTAAATAATGCATTATAATGTCGTATATGATTGGCAATCTATTGTCATTTGACTTTTAAAAACTGAAAAACTTCTCTTAACTAAGTTGAGAGAATTAGATCCGTGGAAACGACTTTAACCTAAATTTGCCTTCAGTTTTCAACAAGACCGAATTCATGGTGGAGAAAAAAGATGTTGCGATGGGAAAATGTTGGAGAGCAATATAGAATTCAAGTGCATTATTTTATGTTTACGCTTTTTACTTTATAAAATGTGCATTAAGGGCAATCATGATCATAATAATTGTAGAGGTAAAGGTTTTAAGTTTTACTATAATAATAATAACACCTAAATTTTTTGATTAAAATTATAAAAAGAGACTGTATTACAGACACGTGCAGTTGACTGATAAAGAGATGATGGTGATTAAAAGGATAAATATGATAATTAATTAAAATACTCTAATGAATGTGTTAAAGACAGATACAGTGATAATTGTAGTTATAGTGATACCTGCTAATAATAAATATTAATACAGCTGCTCATAATTACTGTAATAATAAAATGATTATTATCATTATAATTGTTGTGGTGGTGATAAAAGCTTTGTCTTCTCCATCCCCCTTTCTCTCACTCTTTCTTTATCCCTCTCCAACTCTCTCTCTCTCTTTGCCTCTTTACATGCTATCATTTTATTAAATTCTTGCGCTACAAAATATAAATTAAAATTTAATTGTTTTATCTCGTCGCTGCCATCTCCTTCAACTTCAAAAGTTTCTTTAAAATCGTTCTCTATGACAAACCAGTGACTATTATTTATCTTGGTATAACACTAATTACTTTTGGAGAAGCTACTTTTGGAGTTTTTCAGAAGTCTACAAAATTATAAAAACATAATATTAAAATTTAATTAAATTTGGCGTTTCTTTCAAATCGAGGAAAAACAACACCAAGCGAAATTTCTCTAGTCTTACAGTATTTTAGAAACCCTAACGTAAGAAATTGGGTCAAAGAAAGGCGCGGTGTCGGCTTCTGGTATTTAGAATTCTTTCGAAACAGATTAATAAACAAGATTTCTTCAAGGAAACATTGCAAGGAGAAAAATTAAGAAAAAAGAATTTCACTAGATATGAAATGAACTGAGAAGTCTGAGAAGTGGAAAAATTAACGGCGATAGCTGCTAAAATCAAAGCATGGTAATTAAGAAGGTAGAAAAAACATTGATCCGCAATAAGACTTTCATTGGCAAACATTCGATTGAAAACACTGCGGATATATTGATTTATTGATTGATTCGATGTGTTGGTTGATGTTGCTGGAATCACTTTGATTTTTCTTATTTTTCGCTCTTGCTTGTTGTTGCTGTTGTTGTTGTCGTTGTTGCTACTGCTGATGCTAAAGTCGAGTTTTCGGTGTTGCTTTTGTTATCTAAGCACGTTGTTGCTATTCTTGTTGTTATTGTTGTTATTGGCGTTGTTGTTCACGCTGATTATATTGTTTCCACGGTTCATTTGTTGTTGTTGTTATTGTTGGAACTACGGTTTCTTTATATGCTTCCTTGCAGTTGGATACGTTCTTTTTCCATGTACTCCTCTTGCAGGAGCATTCATAGACTTGTTATTGATCTTACTCTTTTTCTTTTCATTATATTCCGTTGTATGCTAATGAAAAACATACAAAAACGTACCATACCCACCAAAAGTAATGAACGAAATTTATTAAAAGTCTTATTGAGAAAGTATTGGGTTAGTAAAGCAAAACGGGTACGTATGAAATCGGCTCAGTTTTATGATTTGTTTGCAATATTGTTGCCTTTGGAACGGTGGCCGTAAGACGAAATAATGTATTATTAATATGATGAAAAAGAAAGGTTCAGATCAATGAAAGCTTTCGATCAGTTTTCCCAGGCATCGTATCGTATGGTATCGTGTCAAATTTGCAATTGTTCGATCGCTGACGCTGGAATGAAATGAACTCAACTTGTTGTATTTGCTTTACAGCATGTCTGTTCGTTCGTAGGAACAGGTTTTTGTGTGAATAATAAATATCATTCATTGATCTGGTTCTCTTGCTCTTTGCTTAGATATCATTTAGTTTTTGTTTTTATATTTGCTGTAATACGTCTCTTAATATTTTCATTGACAATCGATTAATTTGTTTAAAAATTTATTTATTCACCTATCTCTATTTGTCCCTTAATCAATTAAGAATTAAATATATGTATGCCACTGTTGATTTCAGTTATCTGAAAAAATTCTTATGTGTCTGTGAATATGTATGATATTAATAAGTCTCTCGCATGTGCATTTAATGTAGGTTTCTATGCACTTCTGTCCATTTGCATCAACCGATATATCTGCAATTATGTCTGCTGTCTAGTAAAATTTTCAAATTTTCGTACAAATGTTCAAAAGAATAATCGGCCAGATAAGGTTTATAAAAAAAGTTGTAAAAGGTAATTTTTCAACTACTTTTTATAACACTCCTACCCTTAAATTACTCTCAATATTAAATTACTATATGTCTTTATTAATATATATATTAATTTCTTGGTTTATCTGGTGTATAAGCATCTGTTCTGTAGCGCTCACATTAATTTGTCTGTTATTGGGTCCTTGTGTGATAAACGATATTTGGTATCCATCCGTGTGTTTGTTAAATTGTTAACGTATACTGTTGACTTTCTATAAATATCAATACTAAATCCTATAAATTCTGTAATTATTACCATTGCTTATAATTTTTATTAATGCTGTAAATAAATATAAATTTAAATCAATCAATTCGTCTGTTATGCATCTAGCTTGTGATGCATCTAGCAGTCTGAATTTCTTTGACAATTAAGTAGCAAATATTTCCCTTTTGCGGTGTTGTTATAAAAATGTTAATCAACATGCTATTAACTTATGTGACATCGAGTCGTGGCCTGTTGGTTAATCGTTATTATTTACCCCTGTTTAATCGGTTAACCTGTTTCCTAAATTATCTGCTTATCTGCTAATTAAACCGATCACTAGGATGATAAGTGTTATGATATGAATTGCTGAGTTAACTCTCTTTTGTACGACCGTCATATACTTCGATACCCAATTTTCTGTTTTGTGTCAAGATAAGTGCGAATGTTAAATCATGACATTATCTATAAATTCCAATCAACGTTAAACGTTCAATCAACCTATTAATCGATCTAATTATTTTATCCCGATTTAGCCAAGTTGATTCTGAATATCTTTAACTGTTAAGGGCTGCCAGTGAAATAACCAACCAGTATTTGTTAATATTTGGTCAACCCTGCGTTCACCCTGTAATCCCTCTTCCTTTAAGAATGTAAACAATTGTTTTTATCTCCTTTGATGCCACTCATACTGAGTAAATACTGAAAACGCTTTCTGCCTTTTCTTAGCAAACTGAATATTTTCTGTTTTCTTACATTTCATATTGGCAAGCGTAATTAAATTACTATGTTGTGTACTCTTTTCCTCCAGTTTTTTGTTTCATATTTTACTTTCTTTGCGTGCCCGTGCACGCGTCTAATTACCACCGCTTTGTAGAGTTCTCGTGGTCTTAGTTCACATCATTATCAGGTCGTATACTTCAAAGCTGAACTCATTTCATGCTTATTTTTCACTTTTATTATATTATCTCCAGTATAATTATATTACAACTGTAGCTACTTCGCATTATATTGCCTTCGCAACAAACTCCGTGCCAGTCAAGAAAACCCTTCTCCATTTATTAGAATTATTTCCCTGTGTTTTTGATATCCCTTGTTCCCGTCGGTCTACGTGTTTCTTCCTATCTAAAGAAAAAACATTGCCTGTTTATTGAATTACGACGATTCGTTTTGCTTTGATTGTTATCGGCCCCTCCACCTGGCTGTCCCTCCATCACTGTGTACATCCCTACGTTTCTACGTCCGTCTGGTCAGAGATTTGGCGATATCTTCTATGAAAATTCGTTCATACTTTTGCGTCTCCTTGGTCGGACTGATCTTAGGGAAATTGAGAATATTTGGTTTTTTATTTATCTTGTCTTTTTATACGAAAGGGGTTACAAGGCGTGCTTATAGCTTTCTGTTGGTCTCATTGTAGGACTTATTGCTGTCAGCCTTTGTGCGCTCGTTTAGAAGTTACCACCCACGCACACGAAAATATTGTAAAGTTTTATTTTATGAGGGCAGTACTCGTAAAAACTTTAACGTTCTCGTTTTCTTTTTTGCTAACGTAATGCAGCCGTGAATGTAATGAAAGGGCCAACAAACAATAACAATTAAAGCTTGCAATTGAAACAGGCCACTGAGGCAACGACAAAAAAGCCACAGTAAGTACAACAACGTCGACCAACAAGGTCTGAATTAAAACGAGCAATAGAAGGAAAACTCGTGCAAATTATTAAGGAATCAATTAAAAGAGATAAAAATGTTAGAGAAATTGAAGTAATGACAAGAAAACCTAGAAGAATTAAGGGAAGATAACAAAAGTCGCAACTCTAATGTTTCCAACATTCCTGCCTTTTAATTATGATTTATTATAATTTAAAGAACTTCGCTAACTCGGTTGATTTTTATGGGACCGGACATTAACATCACTACGGTACCAAGTCTGGTTACTTTAATGTATAACCGACACAACCAGTCGAAACGAAAAACCATGTAAATATTTAAAACTATTTAAACGCTTGTACTATATTTGATAATCATTTTCTATTCTCCTTTTTCTCTATATTCTAGTTATTTATCCTTTCAATATTTTTTCTTAACTGTAACTTAACATTGTGATCTTTTTTGTCGCTGTTTTTCGAGAATTATTTACAAGAACAATTTTTCGTGACGTATTGATTCTGTTTCTTTATTTCCTCTTTATTTATTCATTTATTTGCTTGAAAAACATTTGCAAAATTTTTCGTTTTTTTATCTATTGATCTAATCTTTTATTTCCAACAAAAGTTGTTCAGTCTTTATCTTTCAAACGGACATTATTTTCGAAACTAATTTCGACGATTAAGAAACTATTTCCCCAAAAGATGAATTTTGGTTTGATCTTTCGCCAATACAAACTTTTCTTTGTTCGGTGTTTAGTCGAGGCAACAAATACAACAACAATGGCAACAGCAAAAAGCGCTACCTAAACCATTAAGTGGCCTAAAGGTCAACAAAGAGTGGGTCCATTTCGTGGTAATTCCTCAGGAGTTTTTGTTCTGATAATTTTATTTTTATTTATATTGAAATTTTCCGAATTGTTGCTACTGATATTGCTATTGTTTTTGTCATGCAACTGCGACCAATTGGCTGGTCCAATTGGATGGTCGTGGCTTCAAAATACCTAAGGGGAAAAACATTTTTCAAATCTTTTTAGTTTTCTATTCTTCCCACTGCCTCTCATTTTATTCGATTTTTTTTCTTCATAAAACTGCAGTAATAAGGTCATCAGCGGGATCGGCGGCGGCAGCAGCAATATCAACATATTTAAGAGCCTAAATTATACTTATTCACCTCTTAATGACATTGTTATTTTATTTTTCTTCAGTTCGTTATTGATGACTCTAGTTTATTGTTGTTAGTATTGCTGTTGCTGTTGTCTATAAGATCAAATTTTTTCTATTTCCTACCGAAATTGTTATTTCCTAGCAATTGTTTTGATACCAGCAATTTTGCTGGGCAAAATGAAACTCCCGCTCATTTTCTGAAATGCTGCTAATTCCGCCGCAGCCACTGCAACGACCTCCACTACTAGAGTGAAAAATTTCCGCCTCACTTTCAGAATTTCTTAATAACTAAATTGCGCTAAATTCTGGTGAATACTTGGTTTCGTGCCTGATACTTAACACCATTGCGATGCAGTTTAGTTAGGAAAGATAAAAGAAAAATGTATGCAAAATATATACAAAAAAAACGCAATAAAAGAAGAAAACGAAAGAAAATTAAAACCTAAAGTAAAGGCCAAGTTTAGTCGTAGTACTTTAGTGGCAGTTACAGCAGTTGAAAACCATTTCCATTAATAAAATGTTAAAATTGAAGCAACTAGATCTACGACCTGATTCAATTACTAGAATTAACAACGAACTAAAAGCTATTGGTTTTCATGTTATTGTTTTCGTTGTTGCTTCCGAAGTGCTGCCGATTTGCAATTTACAACAAAAATGTATATTGGAAATTTTAGAATGACAAGAAAGACCCTTTTGGATGTTATTTCAAAATTTATTGCGGTGCTTCATGAATTAAAAAGTTGCTTCTATTTTCCCAAAAATATCCATGAACTACAAACTTTGTTTACAATGGAAACTGTTTTAAGCATTTTTATATTTTATTTGTATATTCATATTATGTTCTCTCATTTCATGTAAAATTTATTTGAAATATGATTCTTATATATTTATATACTTCTATTTTTTATATACATTTTATATATTTCAGAAGTTCCTGCAAAATAAATCATGAATATATTCTATATTTGTATAAGTTTATTTGTTCCATAATTGTTCAAAATCTTAAAAAAGTTCCATAATTGTTCATAATTTAAAATAAATTAAAAATTAATTAATTTATAATATTAACTTTTTATTCATTTATTTGGTACCTTTTCTTAATAAGTTTGGATCTAGTTTATTTAATTTATTATTTTATTTAACTAAATAAATGCTTTCCTAATTTTGTATTAATTTCGTAATTTAATAAATATTTTACTTAATTTAGTTTTTTTCCTTAACAATTTTGAATACATAATGCCTAGATCAACATATTTTTTATTCTATTGAATTTATTACATACAAATTTCAGAACTTATTCAATAATTTCATATTTTTCATACATTTCCATACATTTTTATACATTCTTAATTTTTTTAGCAATTTACAATTTATTTAATAATTTTATATATATTTTTATGTAATTGAGTTTATTTTTTAATAGTTTTGAATTAATGTTTTAATTAAATATCTCTTTTATAAAATTGAGTTTATCTTTCAACTATTTTTATATTTATTTTATATTGAAATTTTTTATTTTGTAATAATAATTTCTTTATATATTTGAGTTTCCTTTTTAATAATTTTGAATTCATTTCATAATTATATAAATTGTTTTATATTTTTTTGTAAATTTTTTTAATAATTTTGTTTTGATTTTATAATTCAATGTATTTTATATTTAAATGAATTCCTTTTTTATTAATTTGGAATTTATTTTATAAATCTAAAAATGTATTATTTAGTCGTGTTAATTAATAAAATTTTTTATTAATTTTAAATTTATTTTACAACACAATATATTTTTTAATAGTGTAAATATTTAAATATTTATATACGCCTTTGAATTAAACTATACTCGAGTTAACCAAACTTTATAAAAAATAAATTTAATGAAAGTATAATAAATAATAAAAAAAGTTTAAAAACAAATATCCAACATAATATTTAAAAATGATCAATACTTTTTTTTCGGTGATGAGGCAATACTTATTGGATAATGACGCATATGATCGATCAATCTGGTCAGTTTGTTTTGGAAGTGCAAAGAGAAAAAGACTGAATCAAATAGAGGCTAGAAACAAATGCAAAAGAATTACTCTTTATATAAAAATGCTTTAAAACACAGCAGGCGCCGTTCGGGGCGCAACGAAAAGCGCTTCTGATTCGAAACCCTTTGCCAGGAAAGCCAGTTGACTGACTTTGTCTAGAATTTTCTTAACTCTCCTGCTATTTTAAATGTTTTTATGCCTTAAACGGAAAATAATAATTGCGCAATGAATAACTTCTTTAAAGCATTTTGAACAATGAACAATTCCTATAATAACAACAACAGCAACAATAACAACGACGAGAACAACAATAACAACAATAGCCACTGCTGCAGCTGAAGACACTTACACGGCGGAAAGTTAAAAAAGTTAAGCTTGATCTACTTTTACGAACCGCAGAACTTCATTAGATCTTACACCATTTCATTTGCTGCCAAACAGTATCGAAAAACAACAGCTACTAATACTAATACAATGCAAAAAGCAACAAATACAAACAACAACCAAACAATGCAATTTCCCTTCCTTGTGGTTATTTTCAGTTGGCGTGGTTGTTGTTGTTATTATTATTGTTTTTATTTTTTTGCTTAGCTTTTTTGAAATCACTGCACCGAGTTTTCTCGAGTTGTAAAACGCATGGCAACAATGAATGGCCTTAACCATAAGCACTCTAACGCCAGCTTCGTAAAGGAAAGATGCAGAAGAAGAAGAAAAATAGTAACAGTGGGAAGAGGAATGGGAGAATTTTTTGTTATTCATTGTTCCAATGGCATATTTCTCAACAGACAGCAAGGCAGCAATCAAGCAATCAAGGAAACATATGTAAAAGGTAAAAAAGACACGCACAAACAAATTTCGTATGACTTCCCAAAATTCTTTGTGTTTCCTTCCATCTGTCTGCCTACGTTTCTTTCCATCTGTCTGCTTGTCTTTTGAATTATATAATAGAGATTTTTTATTCAAATAAAAAAACAGGTGTAAAGGAAGTGCTAGATAAGTAGAATGAGACAGAAACAGAAAAAGGAGAAAAAGCCCTTTTGTAAAGGCTTATAAATTAAAAGAACCAATTTATAAAACAGATTATTCTATTGTTAGCTAAAATATTTCACTGAAAAAGGCAAACCATACTTTTCAATTACTGGCCATGCTAGCAATTTATCCCAGTGGACGTGTATACCATACACCATAACCATAACAATATTGGGCGTAACTAAGAACATTGTTGCACTTTCTGCATAGTCAAGCGTACTAAATGACAGTTACTCAAGCCTAAGCAATGGTTGTGTCTGCACTGAATTGAGTCTATATCTATTGACCATAAAAACCACTAGAACTTATGGCAAGAGAATTTATAGAAAAGTCACACAGCACTGAGTCTTCGGTGCAAGCCACTCTCCAAAGCATACCGAGCTGTGCCGCAACGCCCGGATCTTCATTGAGTCACTGCACCTTCTAAAGCAGTAACAATTATTCAATTTTTCGCTGCCTGGTCTAAAAATCCGCTTCGATTTGAGTCGATACAAGTCGATTCTTTTCGATTCTTGGATTCCAACGTCATTATCATGCAACGCATGCACCTTGCGAACATCTTGGCCAATTTCTAAAACAGCTTATTATATCTGTCAACGAGCATATCGTTGATGTGCTTGTGAGTTTGTGCGTATGTAATTAATTGTGACTGACAGATGCACCTATTAAATTTTCTATAATTGCACGTGAGTACGAGAAAATATTCTTGTAATGCACGCCATAATTTTCATATTCTATAATAAACGTTCTATAAATGTTCTTGCAAAGAAAGGACTTTGTCGCTTCCCTTTTGCGATTATTTCAAAAAGTATTCATTGCCACGTGAATTGTGGAAATATTTGAAGTAACTACTTTCTCCCTCTTTCTATTAAAATAAGTAGTACAGCGTTCAAAATAGAATACAAATGGGGAAAATATATGTATGGAATTTTTTATAAAATTTAATACGTATTTGTAGAGGGTCGAAAACAGTTTTATCGCATTTACAAGTCAATTCTTATTCAGTGATTTTTGCGACTATCTCTTCCGTAAATGTTTTTTTTTATTGGCTAGCTTAGTTTCAAGCTTAGTTTCATTGATTTAACTTTTAAAGACTTTAGCCTTAAATATTTTGTAAACTTTTTCATTGACAAATTCTTTAATATTTTCAAGGACTCCTTCGTCTATTTCTTCCATAATTTAGTTTATCGTTAAATTTTTCACTCGATTCTTCATTGGCTTTTTCTTAAGGTTTTCATTGACTCTTTCCAATGACTATTTCCGGCTCGGTGCCGATTCATCCACTAGCTTTTTCCTTAATCTTTCCAATGACTTAAACTGAATTTTCTCCAACATTTTTCAATAATTTTCCCCGCCTTTTTCATAATTTCCTTTACAGATTACTTCCTTCGCGCTTTTCAATAAACCTTTCATTTAAACTTTCCTCAATCCATTTTATTCACTAGTTCATCCATTATCCTTTTTACTTCGTCCATTGTTAATTTCTACGTACTTATATTTTACTACGTTTCATAACCTTACGTTTTAGTTTGTTAAGAATTATGCCGTGAATTACTCACATTGACCGTTTGGCTGTCTGTGTGTTTAGCGGTCGGTTTGACTGACTGCAAGTCGGTTGATTGGCGTTTTGATTGCTTTCTTAATTGGCTGTTTGAGTACTTGTTTTGTTGGACTAACTAACTAACCGATTGTGAATACAAATTAAGTTGGTTTAAATAGTAATCTTCAGAAATGGTTTTAAGGTCACGGCCTTGTTTCATTTGTTACAATTACCATCATAGACAGTTAAAACGGGGTACGGGGGAGGAGTCTAAATTCATGGTCTTTTTATACAAATATACCATAAAAAAGAAATTTGAATGTACTTACCCGAGAAAGTCTAAGATTTACGTGAGCGTACTTTTAATGAATGCAGCAAGTGGAAAAGTAAGAGCAATTGAAATACCTAAAAAAAGAAGTAGTAAAGTAATATCTAAAAACGGTGCTTAAATGAATTGTAAATTGATAATAAAGATTCGTAACAAATGATTAATTAATGATTTTTATGAAAAAACAAAATGCTTCAGCTTTTTCTCAAAAATAAAAGTTTTCTTATAGACATCATTTTTTTAAATACTCCTCGATGGAACAAACGCAGCACAGAATTTCTAAATAAGTGAAACCTAATACCGAATTAATAAAATAAATCATTTGTATTGCCAAAAAACTCACGACTTAATTGACATAATTTTTTGTTTGTTTTTCTGTTTTGTAAAAACTTTCTTTCTTCATCATAAATAACTAAAAAAACTGGGAAAAAAGCCGAAAAAATAACAAAAAATACTAAACCACAATCAATAAATTTAAAGGAAAAAATAGAATAAAAAATCAAGAAATTAAAAATAATACATAAAATGCTTAAATACTCAAACAAAAGAATTTAAGCAAAACATTTGCAAAAAGAACAAGAATGAACACAAACGTCGACCCGCCCGAAGCTCATATAGTTCTATACCACTTTTTGGAATTAATGTCTTTGACCAAACATTTTAGAATACAATTTTCTTCCAAGTAAATCAGGTAAACCCTTCAGGTTTCCTTTACAAAATGTTTCAGGTTTCCTTTACAAAATGTTTCAGGTTTCCTTTACAAACTGAGCTATAAGAATTGGCCGTGCCACTGGCCGGACTATGCCCACTTTTAACACTAATCGTATAGAAATGTGTATCTGTCTATAGAGGTAGAATGAACGCTCTCATAGAAAATGTTTCATTTCTTTTTATATATCTCTTAATTCCCTTTGAGATTTGTTCTGCCTTCACAAATATTGTCAACGTCTCCATAACCTGTTTTGGTATTTTTAATTAATTCATTAAAAATATTTTATGACCCCTTCCTTTGATTTACGAGCTCCTTTAATCTTAATTTGATCTTGAAATTTATCTCTAAATTTTAATGTAACGTTTTGTGCACACTTTTTACTCATTTATCGTAGCTTCGTAGCTTCTAGCTCAAGCTTCTAGAACGTGAATCGACTTTAATAATCTTCAAAAAATAGAAGCACATTTTGTAATTATATAAAAAAAAAAGAAAAGCATCATTTTCACTGGGTCAACTTTCGCTAAACAATAAGGAAAAATTTACTAGAATAGAAAAAGAAAAAAGTAATCATTATAAGAATATTGTGAAGTATTCTCTGAAAACATGGATATAAAGGCCTCGCTATGAATGCAAAATGGGGGCATAGAGGGCCAAAAGAGTAGCTGGGGAAGACGTGGTAAAACAAGTTTAAAAAACAAAAAAATTAACAAAAATAACTCGTGACAAAAAAACCATTTGAAACATTCTAGTGTCACCTGCGCAATCGCGACGCTATTCAAAATAATGCGAGGCACAAGCAATACATTGCGATTGAAACGCGGTGCGATCGGTGCGAAGCAGAACGAAGCGATTGTAATAGTGTGATAACAAAGGCAGTATGAAAACTATTGAAGAATTTCAAAAAGAAAACAAAAAGTTGACCATTGAAAAGATAAGGAATAGTAGGTGAATATTCGTGAGGGGAAAACGAAGCAGAATAATCGCGGCTGTTCAGTATTCTGAAGTGACAAACCGTCAACCAAAACGACCAGTCATTTATCCTATAAATGGAAATACATTTACCGCAGTTTCTAAAAAGAGTTGGTGTCACTGATTTTGTCACGGCGTGCGGTCGTTACTGTTACCGTTCATCGATGTGCTTGTTTTGCATTTTAGTGTCTGTCACAGTTTGCTAAAATACAATACAGATACAATCTCATGGACTTGATACTTAAAGATTTATAAAAACATAGATGAGCTGTTTTTGTGGTTTCCTCAAACGTCAAAGATAAGAACGAATGAGCGGAGAATCGATAATAGTAGTAGTGGTTACTACCAGCAGTAACAGCAGTAGTAGTAGTAATAGTAGTAAATTGTAGTAATAATAGTAGTAATGGTAGCAATGGTAAGAGTAAATTGAATAAGTAAATTACAGTAAAATAAGTAAATTTTAAAATAAAATTTAAAAAAATATTTAGTGTAAAGAAATGAAGTAAACACACTTGCTATCAATCAACCAATCCATCAATAATTTCGATTAAATCAAGTCTTTCGAATTTTACATGTCATTCCTATTAATTTGAACCCAATCTGAAATACTCATATTTACTTTAAAAATCCTAAAATACAACAAATAATTGTTTACTATAAATGAATATTTCTGCGTCAGAAAAAAATTTTAAAAATGTTTACATAGAAAATAAATTCTGACTTGCAAAAGAAATGAAGAAACTTTAATAATCCTGTCTTACAAATGGAAAGTTCTCAATTATAAACAGAATCTTTAAGTTGCATTCCAAAATTTCCGAAATACAAATAAAAATTTTTTAGTTAAAAATAATAATCCCGAATTGCACTTTCATTCTAAACCAAATATAAAAGATGCTAAATTGCAAAAGACGTTCTAAATTTCGATTAAAAAATTCGAAACAAAATTTAAAGGTTCTGAATGGCAAGGAAAAATTCTAAACCACATTTTAAGTTTTCTAAATTTAAGCGAAAATATTTTGAACTTCAGTTGAAAAGTTCTGTGACACAGTCATATTGATTTTAAAAACAGAATTTTTAAAAAATATAAATTTAAAAATCAATTTATTCTTATTTTCTAAATTCATTGTTTACTTTTATTTTCGGAAAATTTTTAACTTTGGCAACGCTTACCTTAATATGCTGAATTTTCTTTGAAAATTTCACTTTTTCAGAGGTTTATATTTAAAAAAGTTTGTTGAGACGACTTGTTTGGAACGCTTTATAATAAATATAATGAGCGTTATGTTTTTTGTGTCCGATGTATTCTTTATGCTTTACAGATTGCTCTTACTACCAGAAATATGTCAATAATAAATAATTCACTTTAGTGTGTAATTAAAAATTATTTCTTTATAGACTCCTCACAGAAATAACAACCGCTTCCCTATAAATTCTAAACTTTACACTTTCTTTTGAAATATCTTACAGATTATTTGCTACCTGATATTTATTGCTTTCTGTCAAATCTTTTTTAGAGGTTTCTTCAAATTTGGGCTTTGCTAATTAACAAAACGTAAAGATCGAAACAAAATAAATTTGATGTCATGATCTTATTAAAAGTAAAAATAAATCACTCTCAGGAAAAACAAGAAAAGTAAATTTACTTTTTTTGAATCCGCCTCAATTAAACTCAAACAGACATCTAAACACTTCTTACTTTGAATCAATCGAATTAGTATTTCATCGGTTTCTGATTATTTTTATGTCAAAAATAATTTGATAAATTGAATGCATGTGAAAATTCTCTCATCAAATGACCTATCGGAGCAATGTTCATTCCATGCACGATGTTTTCTATCAAATTTGAGTAAAAACGTTCCCATTTCATTGAGGCACCAAACAAAAGAATAGGGAGAGGAAATTAGATCAAAATCATTTCGATTAATTTTTTTCATTTTGTTCTAGACACCAATTCATTGCAAAGGAAAAAGACGTACTTCATAGATTTCATATACGGCCACCAACAGAGAATTCTTCCTCTATCCATTCATGGTAAAAGTCAATCATTACGTCACTCGGCCAGCATCAAAGCAGTGGTCTTCATATACCGTTAGAAAATTGATAAAAATACCTTGTTGTACGTAGATAATTATGAGAAACTACCAAAGTTATCATCATCAGCAATTTTATCTTCACTATAATCACAACTATCATTGCCACCATCATTATCATGTAGCCGCTTTTTTCTATAGAAGTCATGCTGTCAAATCGTGGATAACCATCGTCATTTGCTTGTAAAATCGTATATCGTTCACGAATTACAAGAATTTCTCTTAGCAATTGAGATCGATTTTATTACCACTGACCGAACGACGCATGCGAAATCAGCAATTAATAAAATTTAATATGGGCATGTATGAAGGACATGTTTAACAATTTAATTAATTTTCCAATTAATTTTTTAAATAAGATTTTTTTCTTTAAAAATTAAAACCCAAATAAGAAGTCATTCAACAGATTTTATTAATTGCTTTAATTTTTTATTAATTTCATTTTGAGTTTCGAATTTCATTATCATAAATATGATTCATTTTGTTTTTAGGAATGTGATTCATAGTTCGTTCTTTTTTTCGCTAGTAAATCGTTTATGGTGAATAATTTATAAGAGATATTTGGTCGCCTAAAAAACTTTTTTATTTATTGCTTCTTTCAGGAGTGAAAGTCGTTGGCTTTTGGTCAGCTCTCGGAAATTTTTGTAAGTAAGTGCCTACATAATGTGTGTATGTTTTACGTATTCCTATTGACTAAATTGCCAATTTCTTTTCTCTTCCCTGCCGTTTTATAATTTGTATCAACTGCAATGACCGGCCGTAATGATCACTGAATAAAAAATATCATCTTATTCCAACAAAACTGTATTTTATTCCTGCCCGTCATGCTGCCTCTTTCCAGCAATAGACTACTTAAGCTCATCCTCATCCTTTTCTGCTCCTCCTTTATTTGCCTCTTTTGCTATTACTGCTTGTTCCTTTATTTCTTTTGTAGTTGTTGTTGCTCCTTCATTACTGATGCTTGGCCGCATCTTGGAAGATTATTTGAAGTCACCTAAAAGTTCATTGATATTCAAGTTTTGATGATTTTTTTCTGTTGCAACTGTTTTTCTTTTTTTATTCCCATTCTTTGATGCTACAAACACCAAAAAGTGAAACTTTTCCCGCGCGCATTTTTTCTATAAGCTTCTTTTGTTCTTTTTCCTTACCTTCAGTTTTTTGTTTCAATGCTTTGTTTTTCTGTTTTTTTTTTATTTTTTTTATGTCATCAAAAGTTAACGATGGCAGGATCCACCGTTTTTCTTTGCTTATTTGTTTAGTCGATTTTTTGGTCAAGGCAAGGTAGTTTTTCACTTATTTTCCTATTATTTTTAGACGATAGAGAATTTTATCAGCTGCTTAGATTTTCTTTTTTTATTAAAATCTGTTTGTATTGCAAATTCTTCACGGACAGGCAGGCGGGCAATGAGAGTGAAAAGAGTCCCATGTTTATCAAGAAGGAAACAACAAGCGCCCCATGAATATCAAGACGAAAGCAACAAGCGAAAGTGTTGTTGATTGATTTGCTTAAAAAGAAAATGTTCAAAGAGAAAAAATCGAACACAACGTAACTCCTGATATTTCGTAGCTTCAGTCAACGAAATATTTCTTGAGAAACGTTAATGACGGCATTAATATCCTGATGCATACACACGCGCACAAACACACACATATATTTCTTCTCAAAGGAAGAAATTGTTTTCTCAAAAAGAAACTGGAAAAGAAAAGTGAGAGAAAATTTTTCTATCATCAGCTTTTTTCAAGCAACAAAAGACTTAGCAAACAAACTCAGTCGAAGCGTTTAACGAATATTCAATTAATTACCGTGTTGCAACTGTTGCCTTGTCGGCAAATAGTTCCGATAACAAATCCATTTTAAAATACCGTCTTCCACAAATAACGGAATTGTCAACGAAATTCAATCAAATAGTTCATCAAATCAAGCAACTGGCAAGAAAAAACAAGCAGAACGATTAACATAATTGATAAATATTACAGAAAATGGGGAAAATTGCAATATACAGACCCACATAAACACGCACACTCATACATATGCGGTGGATCTTTGCCTTATGAGCTTTTTGTTTTCTTATTATTTATTTCCAAGCAATAAAAATAGTACAAACAATTCCACACATATTTGAAATAAACAAAAGTAAAAGCGGCAGAACAACAACAAGCACAACAACCTAATCAATCCCAAACGGCAGGAATCAACTACTTGCAATTTCAACAATTTTCAAATGTCTATCGACGAGACGAGAATACAACAATGTACAAAAACATTGTATTGATTGAAGATATAATAAACGACCTGTCTCGCACCGACAAGCTCGTTCAACAACAAGGGAAACGGAGGAGAAAGAGAGGATCGGAGTTGGGAACATTGTGAAAGGATAAAAAAAAAGAAAATATAAGTAACATATTGAAGAAATTGCTATTCGGACCCAACACGCTGATGACCCCAATGATGACAAAGTCAAAATGAAAGCAACGTAAAAAACTAACAATAATAAATGCACTAAAAAAGGATAGAATAAAAGCAAAAATCCAATCATTTAAAAAACGGTTGTCGCATTAAAAGCATAAGCGCGCGTATGGCTTTAATGAACAAATAAAATAATGACACGAGGATAAAAAGCTATTGTGTAAAAAATGAGAAGAATAATTTGAATCATTCGTTTAAACGTCGTTCGATCGCTTCATCTGTCCAACCAACGGACGTTAGTTTAGTTCAATGCCATTTTATAAATTCTCACTAAAGATCGGTGACAAAAGCGAAAAGAAGGAATGAGAGAGAAAGAAAGAGATAGCATAAGGATGATGAAAGTTTTTTTGAGAAAAGAAGATGAAGGAGAAAAAGAAGAGGAAAAGAAAGCAACCAGTCACGCATCTGGGGAAGGCAATCAATTCCAACGCAATAAAAGAAGTAGATGCTGAGTCTATGCAAGTTGGTAACATTCATCGGCAACTGAATAATGAACTAACTTCCATGCTACCGCTTCTTCGGCAACCTCTTAAACAAACCACGCTTGTCGTTTTCAAGAAAAAAAATGGATGAATGAATGAGTTTCAATTTTATTTCTCTTACGTGACCTTTGAAGTTTTCTCTTGGTATACTTTCGTTTTCAAGCCACACAGAAAATCTGTGATAAATGCAAAATACCTTTGATGAAAAATGCAAATAACCGCAGCAACGACAGGATTAGACTCGTGTGAATCGACGTTGATGAGAATTATTTTATATAAAACTAATATAAAAACCCCGGCTAAAATGCAAAGAACACAAAACACAAAAAGGTTCGTAATTTTTATATCCGTCTTTCTCTCTAACCTCTCTCTTTCGATCTTTGGGTCAATGCTTTTTTTCCTTATTTCAAAATTATACGTATTTTATTTAGTAATTAACGTCGCACCCTCAGAGGTCATCGCTGCCTAACACCAGCGACATTAGTGCATTCCGAAAGAACGAGAAATAGACTTTCCTTTAATTAAGCCAGTCTATATTTTGTTTATATTTTTATTTGCAATATTTTTTCTTTTCGGATTTTACTAAAATAAGATTAAATCACGAGGGCGCGATTTTCCCTTGATACCTTTCACATTAATTTTATTATATCCCAATGTTATTAATTCTCCCTTTCGAGGACTGTGGGTGACGAGCGAGAGCACTGAAGAATGCGCCAAAAATACAGACAGCATTCGTGACTGACAATAAGTTAATCTAGATAAGTTCTGATCGCCAGCATTATAAGGCAGGATAAAATATTATTGAAAGTCAAATGAATCAGCAGCAGACGTCGACAAAAGAGAAAATTTTATATAATTTTTTTCGAGAAAAATTTCTCCTTTACCTACACTTCCTTTTATATTTATAAAAAAACGGGGCAGAAAACAAAAATTAACAACCTCATTTAATGATGCACTTTATAATATATACCAACAACAAACATAACAGCAACAGCATCAGCAACAACAAAACACAGAAAGCAACAACAGCTAAAAAATCCAGCCGAAATGCATCCAACTGAACTTGGTTAACCGAAAGCTTGTTCAGCAAAAGGCTAACGAGTTTGGCTAAAAGAATTCCTCGCATAAAGTAGTCCATTTTTTGTCCGATCGAAATCAGAAGAAATTAAAAGACATGAAAGACAAGGAATTTTTTATGAAACACATCCTCTTTCTTTGCTTTTTGCATTGACTTCCAGAAATGTTAAAAAAATGACCCATAAAAAAACTATTTGCTTGCAACGCAATATTAAAAAGAAAACAATTGCAAACCAATGAATTTAATTAATAATTTTAGACCATTTTAAAGGAAATTTAAAATAATTAATAAATGACAATTAACAAATCCGAAAAATGTGTTTTTTAATACGTTTAATTCTCCTTACTATACACGTTATTATAAAAATTCGGAGACAATGAAATCAACGAGAGATATTCGTTATCCAAAAATTCTGTAATTACTCGATACTAGAAGGAAAAATTATGATCTTAACAGTTTCAACTTGTTGCTTTTTTCCTATTGTTAATTTTCGCCTTACTCGCTCTTCTGACTATTATTGCTAACAAAATTTTATTATTATTTTTTAGGAAGAATCATTATTCCTGCCGATTAATTAAAGACATGCAGAAGAGCAAATTCCTAAGAAAAAAGTTTAAATATTCTTCGCCAAAATTAACTATTTATTGTTTTTGTCACACCAAAAATATTAATGGAGATGACATATATTTCGTTATAGTAGAGAATCAAAAATGGTCGTTGTCGCTCAAGCGTGAAAACATGTTGGTATTTTAAAAAAAAAGCAAACAAAAAAAAACAAAATATAATAAATTAGTCACATGTTCGTTGGAATTAAGTGTTGATTATAATAAATATCAATTAGCACTTCACTTAAATACCAACAATAACAACAGCAGCAACATTAACAACGTCAAAGTTATTATGGCATCGTTATAGCAAATATTAAATGGTCAATGGCTAAACCGAAATGAAACGAAACACGAGAAAGCAGAAATTTTCAAACAAAAAGTAGAAAAGAAGAAACTGTAATAATTTGCATTTTACTTTTTGAGGTCATCATGCATAAACAATTTTTTTCTGTTGCTTTGTGCATTTATTTCTTTACCATTTCCTTTGCTACAATTTAATTTTCTATTTCCTTTGTTTAATGCAACCGCAGACGGAGAAAGAATATTTGTTAAAAAAACAGAGTTATTTTCAGTCTTAATAAAGTCGTTTGTTTCATGCACTAATATTGTTTGTGGTTTTTTCTATTATTTATCTTTATATAATTTTTCTTTTTCTGCTTTTATTGTTTTTGGTTGTGTATGTGCGTCTATGAGTATCATCTTCATTATTTGCTCTCGTCTCTGTCACTTCACGACTTGCTGTACGAAACATATAAAACAGAAAACGAACCATACCGGCCCAGCTGTCGGTAATTAATTGCTAGAGTTGGCGTGTTAACGTAAGCTGTCATGTTGACAGGTAGTAGTCAGGCCGGCACTTAGTTTACGTCGAGTGTCATTCACGCGTTTGGTTTAATTTACTCTTCTATAGTTTTAATTTTCGTTAAAATTACGTTCGCCAATGAAGGAACATATTTCTCATTCATGATATTTTTCAGTCTATTTTTCTAAATGAAAAGATCATTATCCTGCTATATTTTATATCTTTTAATTACTAACACTTAAGTTTTAATAATACTCAATAATACTCAAATTTATGCACTGCATAATTTTGTCATCCCGAGCAATTTAGTCATCATGCACACGAAAATCTCAAAGGATTTACACTACTTCCTTCCTACATGCGCTTAACTCTCAAAACATTCAATCAGTAAAGTCCTTTCGATAACCTGAAGTCAATTTGCTTTTAGCCGCAACATTTATTAAATAACATTTCTGATCACTGTATTGGCAAATCCTGGATTTATTTGAAGATTATCCTGGTTTTTTTAGTATTTATCCTGGTTTAATTCGGAGATTTATGAAAATCTTTTTTAGTTTTTTGGCTAAATTTTGCAAAAAATTTCGTATATTGGAAACGAGTCTTATGAATGAGAGATGTTATTCAATGTATGTGTTTAGCTTGAAAAGACATTGACTTGAAATTAGCTTCAATGAGATCAGTTTCAGTAAAACAGTTGTCACTAGGTTAGATCTACCTAGATAGGTCTAGGAGAATTGGCTTCGACGGACCGGTGACAAATTTTAATGAATGCTAAATTTTTGTAGACGAAATTTTGGAATAATATTATATTGTTAATTACTTCACTAATTATTCGATTCGCATTTCAAAATAATTTGGGTAATTATCTCATTAATTCGTCAATTTTCTTTAAGTATATTTGAAGTCTTTGATATGATTTTTATTTCAGTATTTCATATTCACTTCTTCAATCGAAAGACTTAATTTAATTTATATGAAATAATGGAAGCGTATCCTTCTACATGAAAATTATTCCACAATCCGCAGATGTCATGCATTTATACAAAAAACGAATTCGAACGTTTCGGTTTTCGAATAATTTTTTTATAAATTTAATTTGGTATAACAACGAAAACAGTCGCGCTTAATTTTCTTTTTTAGTTTTATTTGTTTTCCGCTTCTACTAGAATTTTTATTATCTTTTTCTTCTTTATTATTTTTCCATATTATTTATTTTTCTCAATTTTATTATCCTTTAATATCTTTGCTATATCTATTTCCATTTCCATTTTATTTCTTATAACCATGAACATTCAATGTTAAGGCGAATGCTTACAAAACCAAGAAATATAACGAAAAACAAAATCAAAACTGAGGAAAAGAATGTACTAAATGAGAAATGTAAAGAACTGCCAGACTTCCGGACTTGCAGTACGGAAAATGGTCGGACATCAACGAGAATGTGCCTTTTGTACGTAAATTCGAACTGTATACAAAAGAAAAATAACACAGAAAACAACAACAATATTGGGAACTTACTGAAACCAACAACAAAAGCATAAACACTTAGGAAAACATCAATAGTAATAGCAATACTAATGAACTAAGTAAAAAACAACTTAACGAATGCACTTCCCCCAAGTCCGTCAAGATCCTGTTGAGGGGAGAGGAGATGAGGTGGTGGTACGTTGCAATTGTTGTCTGTCAAAGTCTTAGAGGGTTTCATCATAAATGCATGACAATGAAGTTTAACTGGTAGCTACTGCGAGTTGGTTGACTGGCTGATTGTCAAATGACTTTCTGACAATTCGTGAATATTAAAAACTGATGTATGGTTCTATTGTACTTTTATGGGTCTCCGACGTGGGTCTTATATGTTTTCGATCTATCTCACAACAATTCCAGAGACCAGATTTAGCAGCAGCAATAAATTAGGGTGATTTTAGCACAGTGAATAAATCTGTGCTTATAAATCTTGAGGTTCTCTTATTCTCTATTAAATATATATACAACGAAGATACTATCAATTTTATATGGAATTATTTAAAGAAGATTAACAGTGAAATTGAAAAACTATTGCGAAATCAGTAAACTTAAGAGGACGATGAGTAATATTTTAGGAAAAACAGAGTCTAATTTTCAAACTTTTAAACCGTTCATAAAAATAACACAGACCAAAATAAACCGATTTTGAAGAGGGAGAAGAAAATGCCAAATAAGTTGCACTTACTCTCCACATTCAGTGCATTTTATCTTGAAAGCCTGCTAATAAAGAAAAAATATCATAATACTTCCTTAAAAATTGACGATAAAAAATAATTTAATTTCCAATGTTCGGTCTCTAGGAATAATTTAATTTAAGTATTTCCAGCTAAGTAAGAATTACAAAAATTATCAAAATTAATTATAAATGATTATGACGATCCCAAACAATACGATGATATCAAAAAAGAATCGCGTAAGAGGAGAATTTTTCTTGTGTCTTGAAATATTTAGTCATTGTAAATAACTAGTTAAGTTATCTTAAACACCACGCACTTGTCACGCCTTCATAAATCTATAGTAAACAATATTTACCCTCAGTGATAATTTTCCATCAATCAGGATGAACACTTTAAACAATAATTATAATGAGCGACAATCTGACCCTTTTCAAGTAGCTTTAAGTTAAGTGAGAAGCAACAATTATGAAACCAGCTACAGCCATTAACCACTGTAATAATTTAATAATTATCTACAATAAAAATTGTTAACATTCAATATTGCAAAAGAAAATTGCACGAAAAGGAAAAAACCAATGAACCAATTCATCTGTTCTGGCACTTCATTCATTTAATAAGTTGGAAGAAAAAAATTTTTATTACCCTTTTATTTACCTCCTCTTGTTAATGTCTTATTTTTCTTCGAGATCTTTGAATTCCTGAAGCTTGAGGGCCAAAAGGCGCCAGTGATAACCAGAAACAAACAATGATTGCAATTGAGATTGTCCCATGGTTGTTGGCGTGATCTTGGTTGTATCGTCAACGAGTTGAGGTAAAGTTGTTTTTTTTTTTTTTTTTGCAATTTACTATTTGTCAGAGCAACAAACTAGATAGTAATTGTTATTGTTATAGTTATTGTTATCTAAACATGTATGCACGTATGAATATATGTATTTGTGTTTAATGGTAACTTCATTGAAAGAGAATGCATATGCAGCATAGTTGATTTGATTGCTTTAATGCCTGAGGCAAGGTTGTGTCTGCTTGTCTGGCAGTATAACTATCGTGATCATTTAACACCAGATGATTTTGTATTTTTATATTTTTTTTCTTTTTGGATTTAGTTGGGGAAAAGGAAGATACAACCATTTACTGATTTCGGAAGGACTCAGTATGTACGTGGTGCTCAAATATTTTTAAATATTTAAAAATTTAATTTTATTAGTAAAACATGTACGACAAAATAGCAATCCTCAATAAATAACCGTGAATTTCTCGTAGGTCATCGTCTAGGCTAAATTAAAATATGCCTAAGCTCATTCGCTTCTGAAAAGAAACTGTAAACTTTTTAATAAAAAATTATCAAAAATCCGCTGTCATTCAATTCATTAAAACTTTCCTCGATTAAAAATTGTAAAGAGAATCAATTCAAAAACTATAGAGTTGTAATTTTTTGGAGGGTAATTTTTTTCTGGTATTTGCTACTAAAGAATCAAATTAAAATTAAGTTGCATAGTAGAGCAGTTTAAAATTTAAAATATTAAACAGTATTGCAGAGCTTTTCTAAATGAATCAATATTTTTATTGAAAAAATTGGAATTTTTTTATATAGATAATCTAAAGAAAAAAAATTAAGTTATTTTCTATTGGCTTTTATACTTCCAATATAGAAAATAAAGTTAAAATGCATTAAAATGTAATATATCACAATTTTAAGAATAATAAATTTAAAATTAACATTTAAAAAGTACTATTTGAAAAAATTAAAGCGCAAGTTTCGCGGGTTTGTGTACTTGCTAATTAAAAAGGTATCGCAAAAAATAATTAAGTCATCTATTAAATGAATAAACAAATTTTATTATTAAATTGAATAAACCTCTCTTACTAAATTGAATTTATGAAAATCAAATAATAATATATTTAATGTAAAATTTAAGGCTAAAGTATTATTGGAAAATTTGCACACTTGAAAATATTCTATATATTTATGTCACAATTTTCAATGCTTAAGAAACACTCTTTTCTTATTAGTCATTATTTTAATTTAAATGAAATCACCCTTCATCATCTAATACGTGTCATTATATCAGTCAAAGGGAATCATAGGGTATGATGAAATTATAATTTCTTCTGAAATAATTGACAACTAAAGACGTTTTTGACAAATTTTGGTTATTTTTAGCAGCATTCTTTATTACAATAGAATATAATTCTTATTCTGTGTAATTTAATTGACAGTTATCGATCTTTATAAACACCTTTATTATACTTTATAAATTTAACCCGCTTTTTTGGCAATAAGTTAATAGCACTGTTTGCCAATGCCTAAACCATGTATAGGAGGGTCTATGCGTGATAAATAATTTTATTGTGTTCGAATGGAGGACACAACCACGACAATTTTTTAACTTGAATTCTCATCTATAAAAAATTCACTTAAAGTATTACAAAATTATTATTTCATTTGTAAAAAGGTGGGACATATTCCGAATCGTTTAATTTGTAAAAATCTAACTGTGTTAAAAATGAAATAAAAGCTACAACCAATATAGAATAGAAGTTTTTTCCAGATATTTTTTGAAATATCTGGAAACAGAAATCGGTTTTAAATGTTTGCATAATTAAAAGTTCGTAGCAAATCTTCGAGGTATTAAAAGCGCAAGTAACAAAAAATCAGTAAAAATTTTAAGTGCTTCAAAAATATATTTATACATAATAAATTATACATAAAAATTTATAATAAAAGCATAACCAAATGCAATTTCAAATGCAATTTTTTAAATGTGATGAAAAAATTTTTAAAGCAAAACATATATTTATGAAAATATATATTTAAGAATAACAAAATATAATTTATTGGGCTATATATTTAATGATAATTATAATATTATTTCATGAATCTCCTTTATATTTTAAGTCAATTGAACTAGAATGAAACCTAACCATGCACCAAAAATTTATTTTTCTCCTTTATTTCTTTTATTAATTTATCGTAATTTGATTTAATTTTAAAATTTTTTAATTTTTAAAATTCGGTAAAATATTTTAAAATTATCCATAGAAATTTAAAATCTGAATTGAAATTTAAAAATTTATATTTAACAAAAAATTGTAAATATTTTGAAATTATTAATAAACTCTACCAAAAAATAAATAACAAAATTAATAAATTGTTCTGACAACATATTGTTTTGAGCTGAATATAAAAAATGAATTACATGACTTTAAAAGAAAAAATTGTATCAATTGCGAGTAATAAATAATAAAAGATTTATTTTTAGTTGTAAGTCATAGATAACATACATTTTTATTTAAAGAAATTCACATCTGTTTTCTTATTTATTCAATAAATCTTACTATATATTTCAAATGTCATTGTTGTTGCCGTTATTTCTTGTAAGCTATTATTCTTTCAAAAAAGTTAATTAATTTCGACGGCTTCAACGGTGCCATCAATAAAATCGCGTAATAAGTATTTTCAAATTAAATAAACACCTTTCGAAAATTGAAGCGTTAACTTAAAGGGAATTAAAAGTTAAGAAATTAATTGAGCAACCAAAATATGAAGTCAAACCAAATTCAAGAAAGGCATTAATCAGCCAGAACTACTGAAGAGTTTGTTACTTAAGTCTTTTGTTTCTCTCTAAGACCAGAGAATTTTTTTAGAAAAATGCATATATTGCCTCTTAAACATATAGTAAAATTTTAAGCCTATCTGTCTGGATTCAAAATTCTAACTCTGAGATTAGAGGGGTTAATATTTGTCATTAATTCCAATATTTTGTACCATGTTTTCTTTAGATAAAATGCAAACTTACTTTTATAATGAGCCAGTTCTTTGAGACAAGTTTATATGCAATGAAAAAAAGTTTATTATTCGTGTTGTTCTTTTTCGTTCTTCTTCTTTCCAAACAGATAAAATCCTCTTTTGCTTGATCAGTTGTCGCTCCAGAGAACGTTCCTTCTTTTATTATTTATTCACTAAAGGCACATTTATTGAAAAATGTTTGTTTTAACTTTTCGTTATGATACTGTTTTCAGTGTTATTTCCTTTTTTCTCTACGCGAGACACTGTAACTGAAATGATTTGTTTACTCTTCTCTCCTTTCTTGCGATTAACTACTCCTTCTTAATTTCTTCAAATTATATTATTTGATTTTTTTAGATTTTTTTAAAAGTTCCAATTTTTGCCGTTTGTTCTTTAATTTTTTTTATTAATGACTTTTATAGGCATCAAATTATTTCGTTTTATTTAAAATAAATTTTTTTGGTTCCTTCCAACAAAATTAATTTTTTTGGTAATATTTTCTATTATGGGCTAATTGTTCATTAGCCACTAGGTCTATGAACGAGTGTATTTAACCGTCTTAGCTTGAGGATGCGGAAAACGAACTTGACCGTCGAAAGGTGACCGAATAACTAAAGCATACTCTAAGCTAATAAGTCGTTATATAAGCTTGAAGGCTTTGCTTTTGTTGCTGGTGCTGTTGCTGCTGCTGCTGCTGTTGCCATGACCATGCTCTTGGTCACTGCTGCTTCTGCCACATTTACCGACTCTACTGAAGAAGTTTGCTTATTTGACTGCTGAAGAAGAAGTTATTACCGCGAACAACGCAAACGCTGCTGAGGACGAACGCTCAAACAAATGTTTATAGCTTATTGGTATTGCTGCTACGTCTTCGGCTGCTTCTATTGCCGGCTTGATTTGACTGCAATAGAATGAAAGAAATTAAACGAAACTCTGCTTAGAAACCGACTCCAGTACTCTGGCAATGGATGGCATTGTTCAAAGTTTGTACCGGTCTAGCAGAAGTATCAAATAAAGTCATGAGTTAAACCATGAGCTCAAGACTTGAGTGAGAAAATTTCTAGAAGAAAGAAAATATAACGAGAAAGAGAAAGAAAGCAGTAAGGTATAAAGAAAGAAAGATAGATTGAAAGAAAGCAGGAAAGCAAGAAGCAAAGCTGTTAGCTGCAAGACCGTAAAAAGCTCAACCGGCAGAAAATTGTTTCGGAAATTCTTGGCTGCTACTTTCTTGTTGTGCTTTCTGCTAAGGTTCCTACTTTTCACGATAATGTTGTTCTTTGTTGTTGTTGTTGTTCTTTAACCAGCCAAGAGTTTCTTTTACTCTGCTCTAGTGAGTCTGTTATTACCGCTTCGGTTGCTGCTTACGATGCACCTTTTATGGCTCTCTCTGTACCGGCTGTGGCTCAATACATTCTTTATTTATTTATTGATCTTCTCGCACCTGATTATAAGTCTACACAATTGTAGGTTCATATTTTTATTTTTTATCCTCATTTTTGCTTTGATATTTACGATAAAGTGAGATTTTATTTAATAATTTTTATGTTAAAATAATATAATTTCATATATTTTGAAAAAACAACAAAAATTAATTAATGCGGTTTCTGACATGCTTAAAATTATTGTGGCTTTTTATTAATAATCATCACAAGCTTTAAAAGTTAAAAAAGATTTATTAAAAAAGAATATTTTCTGATGCAATAGATGCTTATTTTGCGTTAGTATTTACTTATTTACATATGCAAAAGTTATTCTGTAACTTATGGTGTGATAAACATTAAATTACTGAAACCCTTTTAAAAAAATTTGCCAAAATACAAATTGTTTTAGAAAAAATATTCGCTTTTAATTTTTTCCGCTCCCTGTCATTAATATCACCAAATATTGCTTATTTAACACTTTATTAATAATCACGTTTATATCAAAAAAGGAATGCACAGCAACCACATAAGTAATAACAACCAGAAGACCAAAATGCATAGAAAATTGTTTAAAGAAAGCGAAGAACGAAAGGCATTCCTTCACGCCATCGAAGTATTGTTAATTATATCCAAATCTTCCAACAACAACAGCAGTAGTGATATGAGCAAGTGCTCTTTCACCAGCAGTAGCAGCAGCAACAGCAGCAGCAGCAGTCACAGCTATAACAATTACAGCAAACATTAATAAATCTCACGACATTTGAAATAAAATTTTCTTTCGTGCCTTCGAAAGACTTGACACCGCAAACTTATTTATTGACATCACTCACAAATAAAGCAACAAAAAAGAGAGCAATAACTATCACCCCAGCAAAAACTATGATATTAAAACAAAACACCAAAACCGAAATTATCAAGACTAAACAGCATATCAGCGTGCCAATACCAGTCGCGTACATGATGCCAAAGCAGAAGTCATTGCAGAAGTCGCCACCGGCACATGCTTTCGTCTCAGCATAAAAACGTGCGTCAGATCCATGCAAGGTTGAGTACAAGAACAAGAGAAAGCAGCAGAAACATCAGCCGAAGTAAAAGCCAAAGCTAAAGCCAAAACCGAAGCCTCGCAAAGCGCAGACCTTCAGAACAATGGAAATAAAAAAACGCACTCAAAAGAAGGTCTATCATTCGCTGAGCGCTCTTCTTAACTTTCTTTCTCACAGACGCTCTCTCTTCAACGATCTCTATCTTCTCTGCATTTCCACTCAAAAGAAATGAGCGGAGGATGTGAGAAAAAGCACCTGTAGTTTAAGACTTTCTTCCTACCATTTACTAATCGACATTAAGAAGAAGAAGAAGAAAAGAAAACAAAGAAGAGGAAGAAGACACTCGTACTGTGTTATGTAACAGACGATGGCTGCGGTGAAGCTGAAGTGAAACACAATTTTGACCGACTGAATTTGTAGTTTTGCAGTAATTGATGAAAGTTTTGATTAGAACCAGAAGACATAAAAGAGGAAAAATGGAAGAGAATAAAAAAAGAAAAAGTGTGAATGAAGGGACAATTAAAAATCGAAAATAGTAAAAATGGCATGAAGACGAAACAAAAGGCAAGGAAAGAGTACTAAGAATAAACAAACCAAACCAAAATAAAAAGTGAAGAAAACAGATCAAAGCAAACTGAATGAATATTGAGAGCAAAATAACATGAAAGAAGGAGATGGAAATGCAAGAATGTTTAAAAGCGAAATTAAAAAAAAACGTAAATGCTATTTCTTTTTGGACAAATCGAAAATGATTGCTAATTAAATTATTCTTTATGGGCAAATAATAAACCGAAAATAATTCGTGGACGTTACTCTTTCTAGACAATGCTTTCTCCACCCTTAATTTTTTCGAGATAGGCACGATGTATCGGAATTGAGTAAGGTGTGGAATTCTTACGATGCATTTCTATCGAAGTAGTATTAAACTTTAAGTCAAGCTCATAACAAACTTGATGAAACAACATCGAAAAAAGATTGGTATGCATCTGAAACATTCGAAAGGGAAACGTCTTTTCATAAATAATCTCTACTATAATTGTTTTTATTTATTAATTCTTATTGTTAGTGTTGTTGTCTTGTATACTGATTTGATTGATTGATAATTTTTTGTTATCTTTCTTCTTTTTGTTGTAATTCATTGAAACTTTCACAATTTTTCCAGTAATTCTTAATAATTCTTTTTACTGAGCCGTCGAAAAGACAACACAATAACCGCCACAATCATTATATTTCTTACAATATTTCCCTTTGATTGCTCTTAAACGTGAGAATTTCCCTTTTGCTCTTTTCAATGATCTTTCACCAATTATTCACTCTCAGTGTTGCCACACATTCTTGTCACAACAAAACAACAGCAAACAATAAAGGTTTATTGAAAAACAATTTTTTTAGGAAGACATGTAATTATAAAATTTTTAACTGTAAATAAATACAACACGAAACTATAATACAAGCCCATACAAAACAAAAACAACGATGATGATGATGAATAAATAGTGTTGTGAACGAATGTAAGGATGACGTAAGTATTTTACTGGTTCTTTCGTTTAAATCGTTTCAACAGAAATGGAAATGATTGGCATGAAAATTAATTTGGTTTTTTCTATTAGAAAACTTTTACCGAAATACTCACATATATTTACAAAGAAGAGGCGCATATTGTTCTTCTTCAATCAGAAATTTGTTTATTATGCAAGAGCTAAGAACTGAGTTAAAAAAACAATTCCGGTTTTAGTAAATATCAAAAGGACAAAGTAATTTCGATAAATTAATTTTAAAGTTTTCAGAATTTAATTTTTGATTAATTTTTGGTAACAACATATTACACTTTTTTTAGTTCTTTTATAAACATATTTTCTATGTATTTACTGGTATTGGGAACTATAAATCGAATAAAAATTATCGAGTTATCCGATATTTATAAATTTATTACATCATTTCCTTCGATAGTTTTTAGTAATTCGGAAATCATTGAGCGGGTAAAGGCTGTGTACCCAATTAATCAACCAAAAACAACGATTTAGTTGATCATGTTGCAAACACATAAGTATAACTCGAATAGGTCGAGTGAATGAATGAATGAATGAAAAAAAATCATTCCGTTGTTGGAATCATTCAGTAATTAACTAACGATAGTTGAAATCAGTCGATAATTCCCAACACTAATATTTACATTTTTAATTAATCAAAACTTCAAAACGTTCATACAAGTAAGAGTATAATTTCCTACTCTTTCTATTTGAAACCCCTTGCACAATTTAAAATTTGTAATATTCTTGTTTGTTTTAATTTTCATTCATATTAGTTGATACTAATTTCATTTCAACTAGTTAATTTTTTTCCTTTACCCTAATTTATGTAAAAATATGCGTGGATTGAAAAGTTTCGAATTATATTACATACATTTTATTTATTATTCTAATACTTACTTAAGATTTCACAATATTTTAAATTATTTTCAATCATAATATATTCAAAACCTTAAACTAAATCTCACTAAACCGAAATTTAACAATGAATGAACATATAAAGCTAAATTATTATATTTAAAATTTCTGTATTCTGGCATTCCTTTGCGCATATTTTATTACGTTATATCCAAAAAAAATTCTAAAAAACTTTTTTGAGAGTTTAGTTTTATTTCCCAAAAAATTAAAGCACTTTCATTTATTTAAGTAAATAAAAACTTTAATTGTTTTTAAAAAGAAAATAATTTCTCTTTCGAATGTTATTTTATTTTGTGGTGTGAAAACTTTGTGAAATTTCAATCAATAGATTCTTCATTAATCAAGTGTTTCATTAATAATAAATTAAATAAAACAATTCCTTCATGTCTTTTTAAATCTATTTAGATCCAATCAAGCCTATTCAAATAATAGCTCGACAAAACATTTTAAAAAGATTTCTAAGTGCATTCACCGGCTAACGCTAAATAAATCACATTAAACTGTTTGCCGTAACACAGCAATAGCTGAATGAATAATACAATGAAAGTGAGAGGAGGAGTTTATGAGTTTTCTGTTTTCCCTATTTTATACTTTTGTGCGGCTCGTAAAATGCTCTTACGACAATCGCCAATCGCTGATCAAAATTATATGCGAGATATTCTCTTTATTCCCTTATCGAATTGTTTTAAAGTGAAATTTATTTTGGAATGTTAAAGTCAAAATAAAAGAAAGATATAAGAGGCACCTATAATAATATTATAAGAGGCACCTTAAAAATTTAAACTGATACACTTCCGAGGGAACGAACTCCGCAGATTGATTATTTTAATTTCAAAAAAATCCATTGCAAAAAATGTGATTCGTGTGTTAAATTGCTGAGTAAAACCAATGATTCAAGAAACAAACCTGATTCCGTCAAAATGGGTGCTTGATTAGAGGAAAAACTTAAGAAACGAACTTTTTATTTCCTTTATGGTTTTTGGCCAAACATTTGTATATTGCAATGTTGCCCAAGTTTTAACTAACCCTATTGCCAAACTGTCAAAAAATTATTTTTTCTAAGAGTTCGATGGGCTTTCATTTATTTCATTTTTTACCATTGTTCGCGCCGGGTGGCTCCACAATGTTTATGATATTTTATTCTGAACAAAAAATTTCCCATATAAAAATTAATCAAGGACGTTACACGGTCATCAGAAAATATAAAAATAATGCAATATAACCTCAAAAGTCCTACAAAGTTAAACCTGAAAACATAAAACAAATCGTTGCTGCAGCAGCAATATATTCCTTGGCTCTACCACCGATATTATAATTGTCACTGACGTTATCTTTTTTAAGAGCAGCAACATTGACTAAATGCAATACCATAGACAGCACTAGGAAATAAGCATATAAATTGTTTTCATCTACAAAGGGTCAGACCAACACGTTAGCTTATACCAATATAGAATAATCATCGTCACAGCCATCATCATCATCCCCATCATCAGAGTAAGTGAGTGTCAATTATAAACCAAAGGAAATTGCATTATGGTTTCACTGACGATCCAACGAATGAATGGACGCAGCCGTGCGAAGCAAAGAATTAAAAGAATGTATAAATGGGGTATGGCTTGAATGACGGCTGCTGTCAAATTCGTCTAGTCGGCTACTGGTTAACAACGCCCATAATGCCCGAAACAATGGTAGAGGTAGCGACGTTGGCAATAGTGGAAGCAGCGTGAAACTGCTGAGCAAAGTAAATATTCTTCATGATAATTTCTACAAAAAATCCAAAAAAATTGAAAAAAGTAGGAAAGATTTTGTTAAATATTTATTCAATCGATGCATGCATCGGTTAGAATTCTTAACTGCTTTCACAATGCCTTTGTTTTTGTTTCTGTTGATGATTGTGGTGTTAAAATTAAAATCAAATAAACGATGAAGAGAAAATTTTCTTCTTGAAGTACCCAAAATACATTAAAAGCTCAAACGAAAAAAAAATTGTAAAAATTCCAAAGTACAGTTGAAAGAAAAAGGATTTTAAAACTATGACGCAAATGCGGTGGCCGGTATGCAAAAAAAAAGTTCTTCCCTATGAAATATTTACATCGATTTCATATCTTTTTTCTTTTTATTGCGCCAACTTTAAGCTCATAAAGATTTCGTAATACTTCCTCTTTCTCTTTTTGCTTCTAAATGCAGTTGTTGATATTTGTTTGTTTGTCTATTTCTAGGTTACTTATGCAACGGTATCATCATAACCATCATAAATTCTATTCATAAAATATTTGTCCATTTGTTTAATACTGGAATGTTCATTCAGAAAAAAAACGAAATCTAAAAAATTTGAAATTTTTTTTTAAATTAAAAAAAAAGGAACGTATTTATTAAACTTTGTAACTCGTAGTAACTGAGCAATTTAATTTAATTTAATGTATTTAATTTACGATTAATTCTTTATAAAATATCAATATTATTAAATTAATAGCTATATTCCTTTCTCGAATGCAAAACGTTTTCAATTTATAAATTTTTACAATTAATCTCCTAAATCTAATCTAAAAATATATCATCTAAAAATTCGCATAAGTTGACTTTTGATAAATTTTTCAACAGAATACGGAGAGGGCTATAATCCCTTTGTAGCCTTTTCTTATAGAATCTCAATCTCCTTTCTTTACTCCACAAAGAGAACAATTAGTATAAAATAATTCAACATAAAAATATATAAAATTACATAAATTACGTACATGACAGAATGGCTGACAGGTTGGTAAACGAAGAAATGACTAAGGGCTTCAAAATTATTGACGAATTCACTAAAGTCCAAGCAGACAAAATGAAGCTGTAGAAATAATATTTCAATGACTGACAATATTGAGGATGACATACTTAGATTTTTATCAATTAATCGATTATATTTATACGATTATTATTTTCATTTTAATTGCTTTGGTGTTGGTTCCCGCCAAAACCTTCCCGTCGTCGTTGCATTTTTCCCTTGTTGTTACGGTTCGCGTTGTTTTCACTAATCACTTTCTCAGTTTATCCTGAAAGAGTGTCCAAAAAAATAGGCGCAGTCTGGTCCATGTCTTGAGACTTTCTTCACAACAACAACACTAACATTAATAATAATAACAGAAATAAAATCAAATGAAACTGGCTAAAGCGCAACCGCCAGGGCTGCTCGTATCAGGCATCACAACTACAACAAACATATTAAACCTAACAACAACAACGTCCAAATAATAACACCAGCAATATTCCTCACAAGAAGGAAAGAACCAATCGTCTGCCAACAAAAGAAACATGTATCCGTTAACCCTTTTTATTTCCTTATTTTGTTTAATTGTTCCCAATTTTTGCTTTCCTTTTTACCTTATTCCTTCTTCCTCTTTTGTGTGAAAGCAGCGGAATAATTTTTGAGCCATTCTGAGGAAATAAATATTTTCATATTGCTTCGTTTTCTTTTTTGACGACCCAATCGCCCTTATCTCCCTACGCATTACAACAAAAATTGCAGCCTCAGTTGACGTCAGAAAAATATTTGTATACCGAAGACTAAATTCTCTTTATCATCTTATTTGTACTTTTCTCATGCTCGAAAGATTATTTTCCCAAATCTATAGTTCGGTACATTTTTGCCAAAATGCGCAGAGGGAAAGTAAGCGTGGGCTCAAAATAAATAAAAATGCTTGCCGGGAAGGGAGGGAAGGAATGGAGAGCAATGGAGAAATGGAGAAAGTTTGATAGAACCATCGATTCTACCGAATTCATGTCTGTCATCATCCAAAATTAATTTAAAACTTATGACTTATTCTCTCCACGTTTTTCTCTTTTCAGTTTCTCACTTCTCTCTCTCATCAATTTATCTGTACGTCCCCCCCCTAATTTGACAACACAATTTTGGCATCACAAGATTAATTAATTCGAGAAATTTCTTTCACAATCGACAATGTGGTTTTTCAAGAAACACATTGGCAGGGTGGGAAAATGAACAGAGAAAGGATGATGATGAGAACAAAGGAAAAACACAGAAAAATAAATGAAAGAAGGAAGTATGAAAGGAACAAACATTGATCTTTATGAAAATAAGCCCGCTATTTTAAGAAGCCAGGAAGAAGAAAAGGGAATCATTATGCGTAATTCGATTATTTAATGGACCATTTTACGACGGACAAATAATCTTTTTTTTTAATAATTAAAAAATATATTTCAGCAATACCAAAAATATAATTTATGGAAAAGTACTTTAGAAGAAAATCTAGAAATTCTTTTCTTGCCAGTATTATGAATTTTTTTTATTCCCTTCAAAACTAAAACTAATCCTCGTAATCATTTACTTAAAGTTACAACAAATTTTTAGAATTCTTGATGCCACCAAAAACTTCAAATCTAATAATTTTAGTAGTAATAAAAAAGCAATTTAAAATCTTATTTTTTAGCACTCTTTTTCTTCTTTTATAAATCCTCTCTCACTCTTTCGAACTCCTTTCCTACACAAATTTCTAACACCTTGTCTCTGTTTTTCTAATTCATTCCAAAGCAATTCTATCTAACGTTTTCCTTCTCTTTCACTCTCTCGATCTTTGCGACTCTTTTTCCTTTGTCTCTTTCTGTCGTATTCATTCCTTACTTCATTTAAGACGATAAGTATAAAATTTATAACGAACTAGTTAGTAAATTCTTTATGATTTATAGACACATCAAACAGACCATCTTTCAATCTTTTTAACTGCCACGCATTCCGACATTCAAAAACTAAACAAAAAACGAAAAATTATTAAGAAACTGTAAAAAGTAGAGCTTGTTTCTCTCGTTGTAACTCGCTCACATTCACTGAATCATGAGAAACTTTTCACGATGTCGACATTGATAATGATAATCATCATTGTCAGTACAGTTAATGATGCTTCTGATAATCATCATGATTACAATAATTATGATCGTGATGTTGCTGTTATTAACCAGTTTATGTCAAAGGATTTATTAAACGGTTGAAATCCGGAGATTGGGTTAAAGATCTTTTTCGTAAGATCTTGCCTTCGTTGTTGTTTTTTTTCTCAAAATAATTTTTCATTTCATCTGTAATAAATTTCCTGCCGTATTTGGAAAAAAAAGTTCTAACAAATACCTTTTGGATTATTGACAATAAATTTTAAAAGATGTCAAGTGTCAAGTGATGTAAAAATGTCAGACTCTTCGAGACGCCCTTAGTGGATCTTCTTTCCAATTACACTCCAAGAACCATAGAATCATCGCATTTTGTGATCACAAAATGAAAATAAAAATATGCACATTCAATAAATTTTGATCAAATTATTGGAATAGAGGATATAAAAACCCGAATATTTGGTGTTAGATATTACATTGTATATAATTGTACGACAAATACGTAAGCCATAAATAATATAGGAAATAAAGTAAATTCTGAAATGTTAGAAGCCATAAAAAAACAACAGAAATATATCGTAATATTACAAAATTTACGGTTTTAAAGGCACATTGCCATACGATTTAGATGATTTAGAAGGTATGGAACATATGGCACATAGCAATTTTCTTCTACAATACAAGCAAACGAATTAATAACACTACATAACGCTATAATGTCGGAATCTCAGCCAGGATTATGGGATTTCAAAAACCTATTTGGCTCCAGTAAGAGTGTTGTTTTGACAGCTTTGATGATCGCAGTTTTTTTAAAGTTCGCTTAAATTTTCAAATATAATTCTCGTGGCATCAGACACCGGGAACGCTATCGTAGATCAATTCGAATTGGAATATTTATCATAGGAATTCATGTCAGTAAGAGAATACGGCCTAAAAGGCCTTAAACTGATTTTAAGGATGGTTTTGTGTTGAAAATGTTTCAAAAAATGATTAAAGTGTTTAAAGTTGCTTTGTTCCAACTCATTCTCAAGAGTCAGACGAATTGGAATCCATCTTGGGAATCTTGGGAAAATATATTAGTTTATAATAGCAAAAGATTAAAAAAGCTTATGAACTTAATCTTCCAAACCAATTAAACCACCAGAAATAATCCCAATTGTTCATAATTAAATTACGCCCTTATTATAAAACTCTTTGTAGTGGCCGTTCAGAATTTATTACAAAAAGTTACAGTAATGTGTTCATTAAAATGATGATGATGATAATGATAACGATAGTAATAAGCACGACAATAATTAAGAGAACGATTGCTGTGGTGTGAAGTTGTAACATAGTCTGGCTTAGAATAGTAATATTAAGCGACCACATCACGTTTAAAGTGCTTCATTAAAAAACGCGTATTAGCATCACGTCTCAGTAGTCTTCTTCTTCTAGGACCAAAGGTAACGCTCACGTTTAAAGAGATTATCATTATTTTTCCGGGTATTAACGTTGCATTCAAATTGCAGAAATAACTGTTACAAATAACGAGTGGGTGATAAATGTGACTTTTGTGCCATTATGAATTCTTAAATGTCAAATTTTTTAAACATGAAAATGCAATGAATATGACCAATACAAAAGTCTTTGATAGCTTGAATTTTGTAGTCTTATTTCCTTTGGAAGTACCCACGTAGTGATCCTAAGCTGTTAACAAATTATTTGAAAAGGTCAAATAATAAAAGCAATAAAACAACAAACTACGTAAAAGATGATGGACAGGAGAAAAGGGAACACACCCCCTCCTAGTTTTCGTAATAATTTTGACAATTCAAAGTCTTTATATTTTTCCTCGTTGATACGTATTGGGTTGGTACGTTGCTCGTATGTGCACGTGTAGTTTATTCGTCAAACTTTCTTCAAAAGCATCCATTAAATATTCAAAACCCATGCGATCTGCATCGCTCACGGATCATGGTTGTTATTATTTTTATGCTAAATACCTAAATCAAATATATTCAGATTTTAAAGGTCTTTTACCAAACACCGATAAAAAAACAAAAGAAAAACGACCTCTGAGAAGAGAGTCAGATCAATTCATTAGCACCGCCGCGTCAATGTCACATGCGTATCAATTGCAACGATCAAACAACTCGAATATATTTATACTAACAATTTCATAATGCTGCGATATTTCTTTGCTGAGAAAAAAAATTCAACTAAAAGAAACAAAAAGAAATTTGACTTTTCTAAAACGTTAAACAAATACTCCTCCTTGTCCGCATAGCGACAACGTTGCGAGACGGAATCCATGGGGCGCGTAAATATTTCTCCCGGAAAAAAGTCAGTAATGATTAGAAGAATGGAAAGAATGCATAAGTGATGCATAAGTGATAACGTAAAATATTTGCCTGCGTAAAGTAAATGAAGAAAATACTTTTTAAAATTTCTCAAATAGGCTTAGGTTTATAAACTATTCAGTCAAAAATGTCATAGCAGTGAAATTTAAAGAATTTCAGTACGCGGTTTTTTAAAGAATTCTTGGATTTCCATCGACAAATGAATAATAAAAATAAATGTTAAGAAAGAATGTAAAAGACAGCCAATCAATAGTGTAAAGATAGTTGAGTTAAATTCATTTGGGAAGGGCTTTTGTGTAAATTACAAAAAGGAAATTTCTTAGCAAATATTTGCCAAGGTTTATTCTATTTAACTCTACTAATAAAAAACTGATAATATACCCGCCCACTTTTTATAGTAGATATGAACCAATTCGTGTTCGTTGCATAATTTTCTCGAATTTAAATCTTTTGAAATTGTAATTTCATTTCCGAATGAAATGTTTTAGTTAGAACAATTTTCCAACAACGGGCCCGTCGAGCTCACCAGCCATGAAGTGACAATAGGCAAAATATTCTCCGCCACCCACCCTAGGCTGTTAGGCATTAAAGATGAGCGAAATCTCATCAGACCCATTCCTACTTCTTGATTCGATCATATCGAATTTAGCGCTCTTACTGGTATAAGTTCTCCTTGTCAACCATAATAAATACGACAAAGATAACAACTATAATAACATAAAAATAGCTATAACAATAAACGAAACAACGGATCAAGTATCGATAAAATAAACCCTCGAGGCGCGGGTTTGTCGAAACGAAAAAATTTGTAAAAATAAAAATTAAAAAAAAATATAAAACGTAGTCAGTTGATTTCTTTCCGACACTTAATCTTACCGAACGATGTTATCCAACAACAATTTGCTGTCATAAATATTTGGTCTGGTAAATGCTCTGGATACTCAGTATTCCCCAAACTTTTCTGAAATAAGGAGCAGTTCTGTTTTTCTCTTCATATATTTTTCTATCATTAATACTATCATTTTTATTTGAATATTTCAGTCATTATTCCCAAACAAATTAAACGTCAATGAATTTAGGAAATTCTCGACGTTTTGTCGAGAACTGAGTCAGCTTGATTAGTTTTTCATAATGGAAACGCATTCGTGCAACACTGTGTTAAACCTTAAATTATTTTATTATTTTTCCTTTTCTTTTTAGTGTTGGTGTTACTTCTTTCTCTTTATGATTTTGTTAATTCTTTCTTCCGATAACTTCTTTCCTATGACTCTTAAACGTCAACGAGTTCACAACTCAATCGTCGCGGTAACGTATCGTCAACACATAAAATTGATCTTGTGATGATTGAGATATTACACTGTGATGAGTAGGAAGGATGGCTTGCGCTAATGTTTGTATTTCTGGTAAGCTGACGATTTTTTATAATGCTTAGATGGTATAAATGAATTTATGTTGGCGTATCATTATCTTCTTCATCTACTGTCGTATAAATACAAAAAACCGTTTTCATTTATCGTCATTTTCTCTTTATTATGATGAGTAATCGCTTTCATCATCGCCAGCAACAGAAGGAGCAGTAGCAGTAACTGGAAAACCGTCAACGCCACCAGTGTTGCGGAAGCACCAGTACCATCATCGGCAGCTTTTCTTTTATTATCATTAATATTTATTGTTTGGACGTGTATCGATTACTGTTTTTTTTTTGTTTTTCCTATTGTTGTGTTGATTTCATTGTTATCGTAATTGCTATTGATTTGGCAATTATTATTGACATTGACAGCTAGTCAATTTTTTGTATTATATATAATTAATCAAGTATTGTTATTGATAACTTTGATTTTAGTGAAGCTCGTCTTCTTGCAAAGAGAAACCACAATAAAAAGGGACACCAAAGTGGAAGCCAAGTCACCAGCTTGCCTCTAAAATCACTCTAAGGAAGGTTGACGGCAATGGAAAATGTATCAGTATTGTTGTTGTCATTGAAATTAACGTGGTTGTTGGAATTGAAGGGAGTCGCCCATCAATTGAAGGACAAGATATAAACCAACGTGATGCTGTTAATGACTTAATATTTAAATACTTCCGCTTCCTCCAAATTCTTTAACCTATCCGTCAAACTTTTTGCAAACGACTCAATCGTAAACGTAAACACTCTTAATTGAAATTTTAATTTTTACAAAAAAAAATTAACTTCGTTTACTCGTTACGGTTAATTAATATCAATTGTTTTTTTATTACCATAATTTATTTATTGCCATAACATTTTTGTTATGTCTCCTCTAAATATTTCATTTTCTTCTTCTTTGGTACCCCTGCGGCCACCTAATTTTTTATTATTATTACTTTTGTGTTAAAATAGTAATTATTTCTAATACAAAAGCCGTTGATTTTTTAACGGTTTAATGATAAAACGTTTCATACCGCTTACTTGCACATAAAAGTGTTAAAGAGAAGAATGAAGTGAAGAGAAGACAGAAGAAAAGGAAAATTATTTATATCTTCAAAGTTCATTGAATATTTCAATACAGTCATAATGTGATTTTTATGTCAACAATGAGTCAGGGTTGCCAGGTGTTAGTCTTTATATCGAATCTTGCAATACTTATTTTTTCAAAAGATTAAAACCCTCATTTTTAGAAAAATTTCTCAGTTATGTAACCCGTCATGCCAAAATGAAATTCTTTGCATACGTTTTCAAAACTTGCAAGAAATACAAGGAGCAAGAAAATGTTCTAACATTTGACTCCTAAAACAAGCAAAAAAGGAGTGCATTAACAAATATTCCCCTTGTGCTCGGCCCGTAAAAATACATTTCTAAATGTATTTAAAAATCCATTTAAACATATCAAAAAATGTATTATAACTACTCAGAATAGACGCCCTGCGGCACCTAAAACGGTTGCAAATTTTGTTTGGGACTGCTAGAAAATCGCGAAATCAATTTGAATGAGGATTTTCGGCATTGTGTTTTTCTTACACGTGACCCCAACTGAAGCCTTATCAAGTTTATAAAATCAACATGTTTGTAGAACGCCTCACACCCTCCTCTATGCGTTTTTGCCACTACATGCGCTTCTATACTTAAAGCGACACAACACACCTGAAGTTTAATACATTTTCCACTGGACGGCAATGCTACACTGTCGAAATATACTTTGCTGTTCATCACTATAACAAATATTAAAATTGTAAGTGGCGTCGTGTCCGAAAATTAAAGTCATGTGGGGTTGCTTCGGGGCTTTAAAATTTATCACGAAGGAGCATCGCTATTCAGAGGCGTTCAAATTTTTTTTTCTAAAAATTGTCAGAAGCTAGACTAAGGGTATGTATGATTCAACACGTGGTGGAAGACTTGGCAACTCTGCAATAAAATAATCGGCGAACTTATGGAAGATAAACGATTCAAAACGATAAAATTGCAGATAGGAGGATACAGGGTCACCATCGACAATAACATATGCCACTATAAACAATAAAGATGATAATTGTTTATTTACATGGATAGCAGTAGTATAAGAAAACAAAAACAATAACAATTGCAAAACCAACATTAATAATAATCACAATAATAAAACAAGAGCTCAAGTAAAATATTGCTTTCAAATGCATTGCAATTGTTTTCAGTTAATCGAATTGCAAGCATAAATCAATTATTTAACTAACTGTATTCAACACTAGACCGAACCGAACCGGGCCGAACTGACTTCTACTGCCTACTGTAGTTAAGCCAACTCACAAGAAGAAGAATAAGGAGAGCACACACTGATTGAGTTATGAAGTCAATAATGGAGAAGCAAACAAGTATGAGCAGATCTTCTGTCAATGTCTCAATGCCTTCAAGTTTGTACTGCCTTCAGTTTATACAGCTCCCCGGCAACACTGGTCGATGTTTGGCTTATTATGGCTGTCCACGAATAAAATAATGAAATGTAAAAATTTGGAAACGGGATTTGTAGACATACCATGGGTGTTTAGGCTGAAACTGAAATATATCATAAACGAGATATAGCTTAATTGTTCAAAAACCCATAGCGGTATTTAAGGTATATAGCATAAATTCGCTGCAAAATCAAACCAAGATTCTTCATTAATACTTTGCAAAGCGAAAATGTTTGCTTTGAAAACTGTCAGATTCCTCTTACATGTCTATGATTCTTTTCCCTTGTATTCCCTTTTTCCTTCATTTATCGCTTTACTATATTTTCATATACTTTCATTATTCTCTCATTTTTTTTCTTACTGTCTTTCCTCTACTGCCAAAGAACCTTATTATGAGAAAAATCTGTGAAATTAAATTCATATTAATTCGTCATGGCGATCACTCGTTCTGATTAGTTAGTGTTAGAATAAAAACGAATCAAAAGCATTTTCAGTTCTATTTCCTCATTCCTTACTTTCTTCCTTTATTTTCACAAACACACATAAACGAACACAAAATTCAAAAAGTAACACGTTATTAAAAGGAATAAAATGTTAGTGCAGACGAGAGGAAAAAGTGGACTTCACCACGAACGAGTGCAAGCTGACTCAACGAATCTTTGATTGAAAAAAGTCTAATTAAAATAGCAAACTACTAGAAGAATAATCAGGAAGTGATTCAAGAATCAGAGAGAAAATCCTTCACAACAAATCAATTAACAATCAGTCACGGGAAATTACGCAAATGACTTTCAGGAAGCGATTTTAAAAATTTATTGCACTCCTATTGCCTTAAAGTAAACGTATGTTTTAGAGTCTAAAAGCGAAATTTTTTCTTCTCTTTAAAAGGTGTTCAGCGAAATTTTCAATAATATCACGACCTCAATGTATTTTACATTGATAAAACAAAATCCCGAAATTTGCGAATCGATCTATCTTTACAAATGTTTAACCAATCCGGCTTTCAATAATATAAATATTCCTTAATCTTCAGTTTTATGAGTTGAGTAATTCATTCGCTTCATTCGTGACTTCTATTGAACTCGTTGTGATTCATTGTGTTTGATGACACTTATTACACCCGCTCCCATTCACGGCAACCGTTTTCATTCACTATACTCGTTATTTTTTTCCATATAAAACAGTGGTCCGTAATTTATAATTTTTAATGATTATAATTGCAATAATAAGGAATATAGTAATAATAATTATAGTATTAAAAATACATTTATCACAATTATAGTAATAATGAATATAATAATAGTCTTTATATTTTAAACAGCGCCTTAGGAGTCGTGGGCTTTATCCAAAAACAAGCGAAGGCACAGCGGCGCTTATCTTTAGATGCCGAGTAGAAAATTTATTCAGGGTAGCACCTGTAGTAAAATGAGAACATGTTTAAAAAAACAAAATAAAAATAATTGAAATTCCAACAAAATAAAAATTTGAAATGGTTACAAACGGGAAGGGAATTATAAGGAAGCAATTTAAGGAATTGAGGAGGAATAAAAGGAAGAGCGAGAATCAACAATCATCACTAAAAAAAATTCCAAAAATAAATCATGGTTTTGCGTGCTTTAAAGGAAATCTGAGTAGCATAATCTCATTTTGCAGGTGCTGTAGTCAAGGCATGAAAATTGCAATAATAAACAACAACAACAATAATCACACAACAACTTGGTCTGTTTTGTAAATTAAGGAAAAAATTTATAAATACATGTATACGCGTGCATGTATTCATATCACTACAAGCTCAACAAAATTTAAATGCGAACAATTTCAATTAAAGCCTCGAGACAGAAGAAAGTCATACAACGTCTACAACGTCGCCGTCATCGTCTTGGCATGTGTTATACGGCATGCCGAAGTTGCTGCTGCTGCCGAATGAACAAAACGGTTAAGTTTGGCTAGCACTTTCAACGCGTGCCAACTACTCAGAATGCCACCAAAAACTCCTTTTCAGTTTTCCTCCTTCTCACTTAAGCAGGCTCCCTACCATCCTTCTTTAGTTTTTTCCTCCCTTTATTCTTTTATTCCTCTCTTCTTTTTTTTTTCTTCTTATCTTACTTCTTTGAAAGTCCTCGCTGTAAATTAATTGAATACTGTTGTTGTTGTTGGGTGTTCTGTAGCTATTTCTGTATGACGAAGATGTGCAACATGCAACAATATCAACAACAACTCAGGAGTAGTCATAACAGCTTGTTGTTAGCTGTTACTACGTAGCTGTTAGGCATTTACGTTGTAGTCGTCTTTTTTTTTTTTTTGCTATGATAGTTATTAACTCAAGGTCATTGAAATATGCATTTGCCAAAGATACAACAAAAAACAACAAAAGAAAAATACCATGATTATTATGAGGATGATGACGAAGTGAAAATATCCAAGAAAGCAATATTGGAAAACGTTTGCATATTTTTGCTTTTCTTGTTTCTTTTCGTGTTGATTTCGTGGAAAACGATTTTCTTCAAATTTAAAATCGAGCGCTTGCGTTTGCGTTTGAGATATTTTTTTTAACATTTTTAGCTTTCAATAAACAAGAAATGCATAAACAAATCAAGATTCAAACGCAAAATATTTGTTATGTCAATTCGTACAACAGACATGACCGACCACACCTACAAAGAAGTCATATCAAATTTTTTTGAATTCATGAAAACCGTACACAAAAATCCAGATCTCAGAAATAAAAAATTAAGAAACGGAACTAAAAAGTACTAGACTAAACATGAGACTCAAAGACTCGGCGCGCTAAGGAAAAAGGCTAAGGAATATGAAAGGTATACGTATCAAGACTATGTCCTGGCAGGCTAGACTCAAAAGATGGAATGCTTATAAGACCAAACTACAAGAATCCAAGAAAAAACACATTTTGAAAATCTCAGATTCAACTAGATCGGATCCAAGAGAATTCCACACAAATCACACGGGACAAGATCTATTCTAGAAACGAGAACACGACGCCCTGAAAGACAGACTAGAAAGCATTCTTAAATAATATCTCTTCGGACCAGACTTAACAAGACCAGACTCTAAAACACCCGCCACAGAGAAGAGGTCAGTCATAAGGAGGACTTGATAAGACCGCACGGGCTTAATAAAATGAGAATACCGGGCACAAAAGCAAAAGACTGAAGAATATTTTGAAACCCACACAAATTTAGTACAACATATTTTCGAACCTATTAAAACTAATCCAGGAAAGGGACCTAAACATTTTGGAACGAACTTCCGTCATCCCTCGTCAAATTTGGTTTGGAGACAAACCGGTTTCGGCGTTGTGCCATCTTCAGTGTCTAGTTACGTTCTCATAGTTACGAGATAACTATCTTCAGTGTCATAGTTACGAGAACGTAACTAGACACTGAAGATGGCACAACGCCGAAACCGGTTTGTCTCCAAACCAAATTTGACGAGGGATGACGGAAGTTCGTTCCAAAATACCTTAACATCCAACCCTGTCGGAAACTTCAACATATATCAAGGACCTAAACATATTAAACTAACGAAGATTAAGCTAAAAAATACCAAATCCATGAAATTCAGTATAAGGAAGACTACAAGACCAGACTCAAAAACGATTAACTTGGGAATTGCTAATACACAGATTTAAACCCATTTTCTTTTCGACTCGCTCTTCGAAATCTATCTGAAATCAAAATATATCGCTAAACATTTCCAGTTTTTAATAGATTGCAGTTTACAGAAAGGCGATTTAAATATCATGATTAAAATCATTAAAGATAAATTGTTACTTTACAACATTTTGTGTTGACACCTCAAAAGACAAATTGCTAAAGTCATGCAAGCAACTTCACAAAAAAAGACGGAAAACAACAGGCAGAAGAAGACAAAGAACAAATTTAATTGAGGCTAAACAAAATGCAGCATTCATTTAGAGAGAAGCAGTAATTATTTTTCTTTGTGTAAATACTGATCATGCAAAAGACGTTACACGAACCAATCATGAATCAACCAATAATCAATGGACATGGTTGGATCTAGGCTTGTTTCTCTTTTCACAACAGGCATGCACAAAAGTATATAAGCAAAAGGAAGAAAAAATACCAAAAAACAGCACCATCAGTAGATGTAAAGCCACAATGTCGCAAAGTTTGAAAAACAGCGACCAATGATCGCTACTCGACAGCCGACCGTCGATATTCAATAGACAATTCGTGATGCGAGAAAAAAAATGGCAAAAGCTGACGCTGTTGTTTGTGATGACTGCCTGGTATGAAACTTAGAGAACGTCACGTCACATCACCTCACACTGATTAGCAATTAAGATCGTAACAACTGATCAATCACCTGCACTGCCACAAACACATCCGCACCAGGACATAAAATAATAACGACAGCAACAACAGATACAACACAAGTGATGTAATGTAAGTATTTATGATCAATTTATTTATGGTCGATTTATTTATGATCGTTATAAATGCTTATTAACTCGCTGCTGGCTCGCTTGGTGATCCACCCTACCTCCCTCCCCCACCAATCAGCAAAATAAAGACCCATTCATTGTACGCTCAAAGATGTATCGATGAGAAGTATGACGATCATGATGATGGTTTTAAATGGATGCAGTTTGCTGTCTTAATAGCGAAGTTTCAAAGAAAACAAGAGAAAAAATTGAGGGGGAAAGAAAAGATCTGGTTTGGGAATATCCTAGTGCTATAAATTCCATGAAGGAGGAGAAGCACAGATTATTAAAATTGAAAAAATTGAAATATGTTATTTTAATTTCTCAGTGTTCTTCTTCTACTTGCTTACATAGTTTAACAGAATTTTCAGCATAAAATTTTAATCGATTTTATCTGAACTGATCTTAGCTAATTTAATCTAATTATAGTGCTGATCTTAGTTTTTGTTTCTAATATTTTTCCTAGATATTCTTCAAAAATAAATTATTGTTATTTTATTCATATTTACATGGTTATTTCTTATAACTATTATTGTAATTATTTTCTATTTCTCTTTATTCTTATCTTTGTGGCCTGCTATTATTGCTTTTATTTTTATGGATATATTTTATTTATTTATTTATATATCATATATTATATAATCTCTCATGATATAATACAGCCAAGGACGTCCGGTGAATGTTACAACGTCTGCGTGTCTGCCTAATCAACCACGGCTACAGTACTTTCTATAACACAACAATCACCGACACTTTGTAATAACAATAGAAATAGCGGCACCAGCAATAACATCGGCAAAACAACAACAACAGCCGCGGCACCAAACACAACATTTTGCATGCAAGCAATATTTGCCGCTTCTAACGTTTTATTTTACGTTAAGTATAAAGGCATCAAAACTATAATTAAAATTTACCGATTTAAATCGATCGCCGGTCCAAAGGAGGGAAAGCGAAAGAGAGAAATGTAGTGAGAAAGAGATGCGGAAAAACGATTGAGAGGTAAGAAGAACAAGAATAGATGTGTGAAAACATACCGCGAAAATTAATGTTCAATAATATGGCTGTTGCCGCTATTGTTGTTATTGTTGTTGTTGTTGTTGTTGTAGTGATTGTTGTTGGTTGAATAGGTACATCGACACTGAACCGGCACTTCAACAGCCCCAACAACAACAACAACAACAACGTTATTTGCAATTGAATTTATAGCCAGCTAATAAACGCTTTTCAGCTACCGATCAATAATTCAATCGTCGATCGCGTCGATCGCGTCGATCGCGTCGATAGCTCGGTGGTGTTATGTGGTCATGTTGCTGCCGCTGATATTATTGTTGTTGTATATCAATATATCTATAATGCTACATGATTGTTTTACCTTTCTGTCTGTTCTTCTTGCTTTTTCTCCCGGTGATGATAAATTGTTTAATAGATTACGGTATGCGTTGATATCTCGGAATAAATGTATGAACCTACCCATTCATTCTTCATATATTTTTTCTTAAAAAAAATTTTTTCCTAAGAAACAATTTTGCCAATCCATAATAAAAAAATAAACTCCACGAGTCGATTTTATGGACTTGTCGTTTTGTTTATAAAATAAAATGTAAAAGAAACTGAAAAATTTTGCCAAGAAATAAAAACATAGGAGGGCAGGAATGCCTTAGTTTTATCTGATGATGAATAGCGTAATCAAGATGTATACGAGATGTATGACGTTTGAAGAATACGTTAAGAGACTTCTTAAAAAGTGTCATTAATAGAAAACTGATTTGTTTTTAAAACATGCATTTTTCCTGTTGCAATATGATACCGTTAAGAACTCTTGCTAGCCACCATAATTTAGTGGCTTAAAAGTCCTTGACCATGCAAAAACCCTAGTTTTAAGAAAATGAGACCACAATCTCTGTCGAAAATAATATGCACAATAAACAATTTACTTATTGTGCTAAGTGTAAAGTCTCTCAAAGTGCTCACTCTGCTTCCTATTTTACCTCCATCGTCCAGTAAAATATGATAGAAAATATGTCAAGGATGATTTAATTGATCACTCATGCTGTGAATCTCATGAATTATAACATTATCTGCAAGAGGCAACTTTCTTCTTTTCTTACATAAATGGCGCCGTTTTACTTTGACCTCACTGTTGTCGAATTGATCCAATAATACACAGTAAAATATTTTATTTATCGTTTTTTAGGTCAGAGATGAGCAATCACTATTATGTCACGTGCAGCCAAAACAAATATAGCGCTCCAGTTGATAAATCGTCCATTGGTCTCCGACGGGAAAAGAAGAGTTCATGTTTTACCCGTTTACACCAAAATTCTATATGACCACTAAGCACATTTTTCCATTTTCGTTAAAATTCACGAGCTTGTTTGTTGTCACGAGCTCAAATTTATTATAACAGTCTATTAATATCTGTCGATTAAGACAGAAGTTGCTAGAAGATCACATCCGAAAATCACTGACTTAATAAACTAGTAGGAGACCACCACCTCGTCATGAATCTGGAAATATGTTGGTGGCTGCGAAGCCGGCAGAGCAAATTGCTGTGCTTTCTACATTTCCCTAATGTTTTCATGGGTCATCCACCAAAGTCTACGGGGAGTTTTATTTGGATAGACTTTGGACTACTCTACTCTCGTCTTTGTCGACTCTTTACCCTAACCTCTTTGGGGGGCTCCGCTCCCCTTGTCGACGATTTTTGCCACGTGATTGGGCTGGTGTAACTAGAAATACAGCCCTAGATTCTTAAAATATCCTCGTTTAGATACTCGTACGATATCGTTTTCAGCATCAAATTTCCTTTGTTTCGTTTCTCTGAGGAAGTCTCAAACGAATGTGAAAGAAAATGTGGAAAAATCAGATTAATAGAAATGGGGTACGATCTGTTTAATTGGATTACTATAGAGACCAAAAAGAATTATCATCAGAAACATATCACAAATACAAATGCAAATATATATTGGTCGGACATAGAAAGTTAAGAAAAAAAGTTAAAAAAGTTAAAAAATCTTATCTAAAATAAAACTTCTATCTTAGTTTATTTAACGATAATTTTAAATAAGAATTCACAATAAGACAAAAAAGTGAAGAGTGGAAACTAACTCACAGTTACAATTACAACAATTAACTACACTTTGAAAACGGCCCACCGCGAAACTACTGATACTAATCTAATAGATATCACAATTGTATGCTTTTGGTACGAGAATTACATCGCAGCCACGAGTTTTGCATCCACGTTTCTGAGGGAAGAGCTTAGCACGGTCTACAGATTGGGCGGAATGGCTACAATCATAACAGTTGTTACAAGCCATGTTGTTGCAGTTATTGTTGTTCCTAAGTAGCTCTGAACCATTTTTCACATTCTCAGCTCAGCTCTGTTTGCTGCTGGTTAGTCCGCAATAAATGGCATCAAAGACTCAAATGTGTAATGTAAGTTCAGGCTCGGGGCAATTAATTAACCTTTCCAGCAACCAAACTTGCCGGGCATGCCGCATTGCAATACAATGCATCTCATAGAACGTTATATACACGTTCGCTTCCCACTGCGTCGCTTATCACCGGAACCATCTGAGCGGATCGGTAGTAGTGTATTGTATGCCTGCGAGAGATGCTTGTGCGCACTCGCAAATAAACCAACACGCAATAAATTAAATTGGCGCAATCACTGAGATACTAAATCATTAGAAGTAAAGGCAGTAAAGGCAAGACGGAAACGCTGAAAGTGACAAAGACGCAAACAAAGTTCTGTCGGCAGAGAACAAAAGGGGTAGCTAAAAAGCGTAAATTTAATCAGTCCCTGTTGTCTAGCTGCCTCGCTCATGCACTCGCTTATTGTATAAAATGGCAACACTGCACAAACAGACACGCTGGTTTGGCGACTATAAAATGTTCCTGAATGGTAACACTGGCAGCGCTAACAGGCATAAATTCAAGAAACGACGGACAGGAATGCTCTGGAACCAATTCTGCAGGCAGCAAAAGATAAACTGTCGTGCAGCTTGTTACATGGTGCTCGGTCTTGGGTGCTCGGTGTTGAGTACTCGGAGTTGGATACGCTTGCGCTTATTACCTAACAAGATTTCGATCTGTTGCTGCTGCTTTATCCTTCACCCGTTTGTTTGTTGAGTTTGAATTACGCCTACGAAACGAAAAGCGTCCCTACATCGCACACTACACGCCCCTTAACGATTTGTGCAATCATCACTGTGTGAGACCTTTACCTGTCCTTTTGTTTCTTCTTTGTTAAGTTTGCTTGTTTACTATTTTCTAATTATATGCCCCGCCTATCTGACTGCTAACTTATTTACAAAATTGTCAAAGAGTATTTATTTTTATTAAATAATTATGTTTACATCTTGTAGAAAAGAAGATTAATATTTTATTTAATTTTCATTAAAAAATTTCATGAAATAAATAACTGATGATCTCTCGTGGACCCCCTTCGGAGGGATCCCTGAATCCGTGATCATACATTTTTTGAAGTTAGGGTACACCAGGTCCGTTCCTCCGGTTACAAAGCTTTAAGGGAGGCGTGGAAGCTATAGAAAGTATATATAAATATACTGCCTCAAAATCACATTGTTCGTTCAATTCATTCTTCTTTCCTTCATTTTTTTTCCTACTTTTTCAATCGCATTTTCTGTTTTTACCACCCTTTACGATTTTCCTTTGCCTTTTACAGTGTTAGTCGTCTGCAGTGTCTGCGACTGCTATTCGGTAAAATATTGTAGGAATTACGTGAAAGTATTCTCTATGTTTTTCATCCTTGAATTTAGCGTTAGTTAGTTCTTAGACTTAGCAAATATTTTCAACCAATTAACGGCTTCATTATTTCGCAATAAACCTTACTGAGTATTTAAAAAATTTTAAAGAAATTCACTCATTCATTCTCTATTATTGTCAATGAAATGCACATATTTAGTTGTGTGCAAAAACAACAAAAACAACACCGCAAAAAGATCACCTCTTTCTGTAACGGTTTTACTAATTCCATTTTCAGAAGAAAAAACATTTTCATTTCGCCGATGATAACTCGTTAACGATTTAATTAACACCTGAAGCACACCTAAAATTATCTTCTTTTCATTTAATTGCAAAAAAATAACAAAAATTAAATCACCTAAATTGACATTTCATCGAATTGCTTCTTATGGTAATAATTAATTAGAAGAAAAGAGAAAAATGAATGCGAAAAAAGCTTTTTAAAATATAGATACTTTCAATCACAAAAGCGAGATTTTAAGATAAATTGGAAACGTTTTCTCACAGTTTTGTTTAGACTTCCCAAGGTATTTATTGGTTTATTTAGAAATTACAAGCATATTAATGAACCTTTTATCTTGTTTAGTAACATTTTTATTCAGAAATTTCAGAGCATTCAGAGCGCCCTTTTATGGCTTCTCCTCGGTGAAGAAGTCTTGATATTCGCAACTGTACCCATGGTGTGTCACATTATTAGTGGGGTGGTAGATGTTTGTAGATTTTGAAATATATTTTTTGAAGAAGAAATAGTTCAAAATTGTCTGCGAATATGACTGTGATCTTATAGAGCTCCTATGACGTACTTCTATTCTGAACGACGCCATATCACGCAAAACAGATGTGTCTTCAAATCATACCCGCAAATGATTAAAGAAGATCATTCCAAAATCTGCCACCATCAACCTCGGTTAGATAATTTATCAGTTATCAAAACCTTTGAAGTTATAGAAGCCCAGGATTGATATTTTTGGAAAGACCCCAAATTCATCTTGACTTGTAGTCATTTTTATTTCAGCAACAATTTAGTGTGCTGTCGATAATTCCTAGTAGCTTTCAAGGTGACCGTACTAATTGTTACAAATTTATAGTGAAAACAAATAAGATTTATATTTAAGATTTAGTATGCTATAACTTCTTATAGTTCCAATATATAATTCTTTCACTGAATTAAAAATGGCAAGGCCGTGAAGGAGCTTCTTTCAGCTTGTTTATGATTTCCTATGTGATTTAAAAATTAAGATATACTTTTTGATATCTGAGTACTTCGAGTACTTTGTATATAAAACAACATTTCAAATTGTTACAAAATCACATTTTAAGCCGACCATATCCCACCCTGTATAAGTGTGTATTCTTGTTTTCACTGCAATTTGAAACCTGGCTAGGTTTTTATATTCAGTTACCGACCTAGTATATTGGTATTAGTATATTCGTAATTTCTGCATTTTTCTCTTTTTTCGAAAATGTCCCGAAGGAGGTGGTAAACCATGTGCATTCTTTGAAAAAATTAAGTCATTAAGAAATATGGCAGCATACAAGTTACTGTAATGATACTAAAAGGCTTCATACTATTACTAACCTGATTTCAACTGGAATCAAGCCTGATTTTGACGTAACCTGATTCTTATACACACGATTTAAGTTTATAGAAAATTTATGCTCAAATACCGCGCGGCAAACTTTAAACATGACCACGTTTTATGATTAATGATTCCGTCTTATTTTGGTCGTCGTCATCGTTGTTGTTGTTGTTGCTGTTGCTGTCAAGGCCAGTACTGACGCCTGTGGCGCCACTTGTTCGAAACGCATTAGTTGCTACCATGACCACGGGGTAGTGTTGTTGTTGTTCTTCCCGTCGTTGCAATAACGTGTTGTTGGTGTTGTCTTCGCTGTAAAAAATTAATTTTGGTTGTTGCAGACTGTTACCGTTGTTGTCGCTGTTGTTGTTATTGCTCCAATTAGTAACAAATTCTTGCAAAACTTTTTATCCTTTTCGTTTATTTGTTTGAAGTTTGCTGTTGTTGCTGTTTATATTGCTGTTGCTGCTTACACAGTCGATTATCCACAACCATTCTTCATTGATTTATTTATAATTTTTGGCTTTTGTTTGTTTATTTGTTAAATTCTTTACTATTCTTTATTTCATTGCGGTTTTTGAATGTATGCAAGAGGAAAAAATTGATGGGCGTCAGCTGCACGAACTGCTATGCTGCTATGCTGATCGATAGCAATTGTTACTACGGCCAACTGTTGGCGAGCTACTACGATTGGCGAGCTTCGAGAATTATTCTTCTGCTCCTCACGTTTCAGTTTCTACGAATTGAGCGCCGATCAATACGTACAGTGTTTTCGTAACCGAATAACGGAAGCACGATGACACGTTTACACTGCAAAAATGCCCAACACACATTACACGCAATCACTAAATACACACGATGCATTCCAAAGCGGGGTGAGGTTATGTCTTATATTGTTATTACCATTCACCACGGCATCAATGGAGATGCATGATGAATTCAAAATGAAATGAAAATCGAACAAATGTTTGAAATAATTTTGAACAAATAGTAAATGTAACTTTTATAACTGTGGGTGATAAGTTTATGTTGTACGAATTGATTAGATTTATTCGCATTCGATTCCGTTCAAATCGTGCCATAATTTTATTGATGATGACGTTTTGCTCATAACGATGATACAGCAAATTTTTCATGAAATAGTTTGAGTATTTTTATTGATGCGAACACTTCTTAAATCGCAAACAACAACAACAACATCTATCCTCTTAACTTATGCCGACATAGTCCGCCACTCTTCTAAAATGTTGGTAAGCTTCGATCAATGAACCAATGATGGAATAAATGAACGAATATATATTAAACCGATTTATTTATTATTGCTATTGTTGTTGTATAATTCTTATTCAATACTTCCCATTTTAAATTGCTACAGCACAATTCTCTATTCTGCAGTTTTCTTTCATTCGTGCTTTATTGCATTCTGCGGTCAACAGCCGCCAGTTAAATTCTTCGTTTCCTTCATCCAGGTCTTTCATTTTTTTCATAACATATTATGCATTATGTTAAGCAATTCACACTAACGCTCAAATGCACATACATTCAGTACTGTCGAACGATTTTTACACTTCCGCAATTTTTTCAAGAACAAAAAACAACAACAAAGGCAAATTTGCGGACTGAAGGCTTTGAATGATCTATTATGTAACAGGAAAACAGCAACAATAACAACAACAGATTCCATCAAAACATCAACAAAATTAACGTAAGCAGCTGTCGAGAAGCGTTAATTTGAATTATTTCTAGTTAGAGCAAGGCCATCGCTGTCGCGTGCGGCTTTAAATCACACGTTGAGTCAAAGCGTTAGTAATAAAAAACGAACAAAAAAATATGGCTTGTCGTATTATAATGTTGTCCCTAACAACGAGACATGATGTTGCTATTGTCGCTGCTGCTGTGACGATCATAAAGCCACTAAAACAGAAACATGGCCCGACACACCTTCTACATAATTACGGCAAAAACGTGTTTGCCACTTGGCCATAGTTTTTCCTTATTGTGGGCGTTTATTGTTGTTATTGTTGTTGCCGTTGTTGATTTTTGCATTGGAAAAAGGTTATAGATTATTGTCGAAGTATTTCGACAGCTTGTCGAAGCTTATATTACATAAGTTTAAGTGTTAAAAGCTGTCTCATGTAGTTGTTGCTGTTTTTCATTTCACTGTTATAGCTTTTCCATATAATCATTTAGTGTCAAGTCGTTGATTATGATGAATTATATATCAATCATCCATTACGTCGCCTGATAAACTCTCAGTTATTTATGATGACGATGATAGTTACTTAAGACGATGGCCAGTTAATTTAATTATACATTGTAAAGATTACCTCTATGTTTCATTTTCCAGTGAACTTCAGAACGCTTTAACACATCCAATTAATTCATCCAATTCGGGGGAAATCCTTCGGGTAGCTGAGGGTATAATCTTTGGGGTTGGACAAGAATTTCCAAAACAAGAACAATTTTGTTGGGAAAAATCTTCAAAAAGCATAAAAGACAGGCAATGAAGTCAAAAAGTCCATGCTCTTCAAACCCGGAACATTTTTTCGGTAATGTAAAGTCATTCGTTTGCCGATGTTTCTATGTGGTGGAAGGCAGATGTGAATATCATTTCAAGTGTAGAGTATAAAAATATGCTCTGAAATATTTATTTTTGAAGTTCTTCACTTAGCAGACCTTCATCTTTCGATATTTACGCCTTCATAAATTTAATATTTTAAACGTTTCTTATTTTAATTTAATATTGATTCAATGCAATTGAATTGAATTGTTTCTCCTTAATCCTTATTTAAGGATTTTGCAATCCAGAATTTTGTCGTTACAAAATTTTCATTCATTCCGGGAATTTTCATTCCGAAAATTTGTGATTTCATTGTCTCACCGTTACAGAATTTTAGATGCCGGGATTGCATTGTGCCGTATCCTTCTAAACAACTCGAAGTACGCTAGTGATGTAATTTTTTTCTTGTTAAGCCAGTACAATAAGTATCAGCTAATCATGCTGTAATTTTTGTTATGTTTGTTGTTCTTGGTTATTCCTCTTTTCATTCTTGGTCAAGGGAGCTCCTTTATAACATAATATTTTTCAACAAGTCCACCAAATTCAGTTCTAAGGGTACTTCCTTTCCTTTCGTTTCTGTGCTCTCGTTTCATGTTCAAGCACTTTCTTTGTGGTCGTTGTTCTGTTGTTTTTCGTCTATTGTTGTTGCTCAAGCACCATTTGTTATTATATTAATAGGCAACTGTTTTTGACTAAATCGACCGCACTAGTCGCCGATTTTGTCGAATAGTGTTCGCTCTTCTTCCCGTCGTCATTGTGGCTGCTTCTACTGATGCTGCAGTTGCTGCCAGAGAATGTGAATGGCTATTACTGCCGGCTGCATCGACTGCTACCAATCATTGCCGGCTATAGACATCTTTCGTCGCGTTCTGCTAACTGTAGTCGCTTGCTGCCGATTGTCGCCGGTTTCTGGCAGCTTGTGCTGGCTTTGTAGCCCGCATAATGTTTTTATTTCCCGTTGCCTTTTTCAGATCTTCGCTGTAAAACTCTAATCTTGAATTGTATGTAATCGGTTAATGTTGCTCTTGCCTCCAACAATATCGCTATTCGGTCTATTGTGTTGCTCACGTTGTTGAAATTGTTGTTGTTTTTATTGTTTCGGTATTTCATAATATTATGAGAGACGGAAGTTGAGGTTATGAATTTATTGCTTTTGTCCGTAGCAAGTGGTTCGTTGGCGATAGTCGAGTTTCTCGTTAATTTAATTTTTCCAACTTTGGCATTTATTGTTTGTTATACTTATTTATCGTCATTCTTATGTTGTTGCCAGTGTTGTTTTGATTGGTTTTATTCTTTTAATTTTCCTGCCTTTGCTAGCCATTTGTGTAGCGGTCACTATTGCTTCGTCGTCTGTTTTCATTCAACTGTGTTTGCTGGAGTTGTTGTTGCTGCGGTTGATGTTGTTGCTGTTGCACCTTCCTGCTCGGACGCATAAATAATAAAATCGATGTATAAAATTATAGCAAGAATTAAAATCGCGTTTTTCATTTTAATGATAATGATGATTATAATAACGATTATAATAACGGTGCTGATGATTATAATAAAGATTTTTTCAATAAAGGTATAACTTTGTATTTAAACGGAGTGAAGGATTATTGGGAAGCATGCCGGAATGAAATTCCGTTCAGATACAATTAATATTTAATATTTAACTGCAGGATTTGATGTCATTCATAGAAAGAATGCGACCCAGTTTTCAGCAATGAATGTATGAATCATCATTTTTGGTGGATAAAATCTGGTATGTTTACGTCCATATGAACTCCTTGCCACGCAACAAGCTAACCTTGCTAACCAAAGCTCATTAAACCAAAAGTCCCTAAAAGCCCAAAAATAACTTTACATTTCTACGTCCAATAAATTTTCCTCATCCGTTTTGCCTTATCCTTCACGCTCATATCTGTAAAAGTGGCAGCTCTAAGCGAAGTTCTCTCGTTACCAGAAAGTCTAAATTTAGTGGGCGTGCCGTTTCACTGCACCAGAAAACTGTTATGCGCTTAATGGAAAGCTTTAATGAGAAACACATTAATAAACGGCGTTTTTATTATTATCAACAATAACAGCATTCTGCCTATTTATCCTGAATCTCATTGCCAATAAATTCTGGCAGAAGGGCCTAAAGGGATATAGAAAATTTCTTAGCAAATTAAGACAAATCCCGAATGAAAATTGTATTCAAGAAATACATCGAAATTTTCCTATTAAAGCCATATTTTAGATCGCTGATGAACAATTGCAGTAAGGCAAACATTTAATCACAGATTATTCCCAAAAATTTTTTGTTCTTCAATTTTTAAACCGCTAACGAAAATTAACCCATCCACTCATTTTTGGCAGCTAGAGTCGATACGATCGAGAATACTGTGGTATTTTTTCTTTCAAACGCCTCAAAGACATTAATTTTAGTTAAATCACCTCAAAACTAGCTCAAATAGACGCCTTCCCTTTATAACCAATAATTATTATGATGGCTTAACCCTCAAAGCAAGAAAATTCAAGAACTGGAGGAAAATGAAACAGGAAAAAGAAAATTTACTTGTTTGTTTATTTCTACAGAAAAATAACAACAACGACTACAACAAAAAGCTCCCTGAACAACAGCGTTATGTCAAACGGGCAGTGAAGCGAGTCGCAGGCTAAAATATCAACAGCCAAAACAACAAAACCGTCAACTGCAACAACATTAAGCATAAAAAATAACAAATAAGAATTTTAGAGATTGCATTTTAAAATATTCAAAAAATCATTCAAATATTTCTAACGAGCTTTAGACACGCCTTTAGGTGGTTTTTATTACGCTCATATTTGTTGTTCCTAAATAGCAGGTACGACTGGTGTTTTTGGTGGTGCTGTTGGTGTTATGACTATTATTATTACTATCGCATGATGTTTAGTTAAAGGAATAGCCTATTATTACGTTTATTAACTATTGCGTGCTTGTTGAATGGTCGGTCATCAATTACTAAGTTCTAAAATAAACGAAATGTTCTATGGAAATCTATGATAATTATAATATTTAAACTTTATAACATTTTTATATTTTAGAAATTAATTTTTTCGTTGGTGGTTTTTTTGGACGCGGTGTTTATTTGTCCCATTTTGCTTAGCCATGTTTAATCATTTTGTAACAACCAAGTAAATAATCTTCAAAGATTGGAACTAAATTTTCACATTTCGATCAAAATTAGTTTTAATGGTCAATAAAAAATACGCATTAATTCAAAGCGGGTCCACTTGAGCCACAATAACTACATTTTTTGTATTTGATGCTGACGATTTGATTGAACCATTTCAATTTGGAAAATTAGCTCCACAACTCCAATAAACACAGAAGTCAATATGACCGATGTCGAATGGTGTAGCAATATATAGCACGTGCGCAACATCTGGAGTAACTCCTAGCACGCATTTTGAATAACTCGATAATTTATTCAGATATAATAATTGTTATGTTCCAATTGAAAAATTATTTGTGTATATCGCGGTCTTATAAGAAAAGTGTGCTTTGCTTTGCATTAAAAAAAAATAACCCTTCGGCTCTGCAACTAATTCAGTCAGTACAGACAATGTAGATTCAGAAGATACTTGAATTTAAAAAAAGATCTTCTTAATGTCAGAAAATGTTGGTGAATATATTAGTTCTACTTCAGTCTTACCTTACATACATCATGCCGTTATAAATTTAATCTGAAATGAAATTGTTCTTTTTCTTTGTCGTAATATTTCATCTGTAGGACAGAAAAAAACAAATGATTAAAAGTTTCTGAAAAAAATCAGTTACTGAAATAATTACATATCTAGGAGATTTATAGAGTTTATTTCACGTTGACTGACTAACTTAGATAGCAATTAATTGATAATTATATAAAAATATGCAGTTCAGTTCTAGCGGAAGCCCTTAAATCACCAAAAAGGGAAACCATTTACCGGTGTATTGGTGTACCGCAAGTAATAACAGCATGAAATAACAAAAAGCAGCAATGAGAAATCGAAATAAAAGAGAATTTCACATTTAGTGTTTTAAATAATGACAGTAATTAACAAATTACGAAAAATTTTATCCAGTAAACAAAATAAATTATCACGAACTAATTCCCAGCGAGTTAATACGAATAAATAAATACAACAATAATAATAGCAACTACCACAACCATTTCTACTACTATCACCGCACTTTTGCTATTACCACAACGATTACTACAACTACGACTTGTGCAACTACTACTACTACTACTACCACCACTAACGTTACCACGACTATTACTTTTACTGCTGCCACTATTACTACAACAAACTATTACTACTACTACTACTATTACCATTAAACCCGTAATTTGTAACAAGGTATCTTAATAATAAATTAAAGCTACTGCATAAATCAACTAATAATGAACAGAACGCCTACTAATGTTTCTATTGACACTACCATAACTATTAGTATTGCTTCTACTACTATTGGTGCTACTGTAAGTAATGGAAAGTGTAGACATTATAATTTTGGTTGAGATAAACATTTCTAAAGAGGAAAACAATTTTTAATAGATGGCTTCAATGCGGAGTTTTTTAATTGGGATAACGGAAAAGGAGGTGGAATTGCAGTATATATTAATGAAAACATTTTATATGATCGATGCCTCTCTCCAGATATTGTGTATTTTGAGTTAGTTTCAATAAAATTTCGAATACTACAAAACGAAATCGCCCTTTTCGCAATTTATCGGCTTCCCTCTAAATATGTTACCAATTTTGTAAAGGAGTTTATTGGGATCTTTACTACAGTCCAAAAATACGAAATATAATAATAATTGGAGACATGAATATTGATCTCAACAAATCAGATAATGTCACATTGCATTACAAGGACGTTATATATTCTAATGGTATTGAAAATATCAACAACACGAGCACGAGAGTAGACCAAAAAAGGAGAACAAAATATACAAAATTATAGATCAGAGCCGTATGGCTTTAGAAAAAAGGAAAATATAAATCAACTCCTAAGCAATTTTGCAGATCATCTCAATGTGAATATAAGTAAACATTACCACAGACTTGCTTGGTTCGTGAATTTCACCAAAGCATTTGACACATTGTCGTTTGAAACCCTTTTAAAATCGATGAACAATGTGAGAATCCGAGGTGAGTGTCTTGCATGGATAAAAAGTTATTTGGCATTACGTTTTTATCAAGTAAAAGTAACGATGGAAGATAGCGACACCCTGAGTTTCGATTGTGGTGTCCCACAGGGCTCAAAACTGGGTCCCTTGCTATATATTATTTATGCGAATTAAATGCTGAAAATTCTAGAAAACTGTAAAGCCTATGCATATGCAGATGACATTGAAATTATTGTAGAGTACAAGAGAACACAGAAAGAACTAAATACTATGGAAAAACTAAAATTATGCATGTTCGTGCCCGGTATTCCATACCTTCGATATTCGAATTGTATTTCACAATTATGATTGCTTGCATAAAAGCGATACCACTGGCGGAATTGATGACAAGTGTGACATCGTAGAATTAGTAAACAATCAGAAATATCTGCGAGTTACAGTTGATACGCATCTTAAATGGCATAAACAAGTTGCAGAAGGCGGCTTTCATACTATATCATTTAAGCAGCTACATCGTGCTATGACAAGTATATTGTGCGTTGGGATAACATCACATAAGACATGGAATTACTGCCTGGAGGTCATCAACGCGGTGCAAGCAACTGCAAATTACACAAGATAGTGTGATAATGATCCTATGGAGTAAGAAGAGGCCCTCAGCACAAGCGACACGATGCAATAAGCAGATACATACGCAACTTCGAATAATGAACATTAACAATATCGATAGACTATGCTAAATGAGTTTTACGAGGAGAGAAAATACAGGCTTGCGATAGATCCACAACACTAAGAAAGGAGGAAAGAACGAAGATTTAAAACAACAAAATTTGTTAGCAACTATGGGAAGAATACTCTTGACTCACTAATAACTAGATTCTTAAATGAACTTCCCGAGCATATGATTAATATTAAAAATCAGCAAAAAAGGAAAAAAGTATTAAGAAATTATTTTTGTGGATATAAATACATACACCATTCAGTTAAACACCCTAATTTAATGATATAAATTCGTTCTGGTCTTGTTTTTATTAATGTAAGTTAATATAACTATGTTGTAATCTTCTTAGAGAGCAGTCATTATAAAATGTCCTACTTTGTTCCTGTTTTGGGCGATCTTTATGGTAAAGGCTTCTTGCAGACAAGCTATAAAGGGCTTCGCAGGATTACGTATTACTTATTGTAAGATTGATGTAAACTAAAAATTAAAAAATGAAAATAAACTACTACTACTATTACTACTACTACTACTACTACCAGTAGTAATATTACTACTACTAATACTACCACTACTGCTATTCCATTACTGCTACGTTTACTAGTATACGAGTACTACTACCAGAACTTACTGCGAGTAAATATAAAAAACGAAGATGGCTCTTTATCAATGTGTCAACCTTTGAGAAAAAGATTTATGGTTACTTTCTATGCTATCCACTGCTAAAACCTATACATCCATAGTAACAACCAAGTGCCGCCAAGCCACCAAACCGCCGAATCCCCATAACGCCCCCATCCCCATCCCAATCGATTGAATTTTCACTAAAAAAATGGAATTTTTCAGGTAAAACGGGTCAATACACTCTATAATCAACACGATCAACGTGCAAACGGTGTTATTACAGGAATGTTAGCTGGTTGCTTCGAATCGAATCGGTTTGTTAGTGTAAATGAAGAGTTGCAGCTGGAATTGGCCAAACTGTCATCTACAATGACAGTTACCCGACAGATATTTCCAACAAAGCCAAAATTCAGTCGGTTACTAAGTCAAACAGTGAGGCGGTCACTGGGTAAAGGAATAAATCACAGCATCAGGCAGTCAATCAATCCGCTAGTCAATTATACGATCTTTCTCTTTGCTTCTCTTTCTAACCACACACCCCTCCCCACCAACCTACCTCTAACAGTTCGTTGATTTGCCTGCTTTTAATGAATTTAAACTATCGTATTTGTTCATTATTTTCGCCAAACAACGATTTTCTAAGCGTATGTGGCAGAAGATGAAGAAGGGTACAAAGAACGAGAAGCAGCAGAAGACATGTTCCACATACGAAATTGCTAGGAAAGCATTATTTATAGTGTCACGAATTGGATCGGACGATAAAACAATGGTTTTAGAGAGTCTTTTCTGTAGAAAATATAATTATCTAGAATATAAAAACGCCTAAGAATTTTAAACTGAGACGTATTATTATTAAATACTCGACCTAGTAAGACTAAAGAAGAATAAATACCCAAACATAACCAGAGGATTAATAACGAATAACTTCCGAATAACTTTTTATAGCGTCCGAATAACTTTTTATTATAAGTGCGGCGTTTCAGCAAACAAAGTCTTTTCTCGCCATTAAACGAGAGTTACAAATAAGGTGTCATACTACCAGAATAGAATTTCCATTCAATCAATACACTAATAGTGCAAAAAACAACAAGAATAATAGCAATAAAACGTGTTCTATAACTACTCTAGCTGCAAAAACAAACACCAAGACTGGTACATACCAGAAAATTACAAAAAGACTATTAAACAAAATGAGCTGATATAAGAAAAATTAACAAGAATTACAAAAAACAAATGCCAATCAAAAATAGAACGCTTGCTTCTATCAAAAAAATAGCTTGCTACTAATAGCTTGCTTACTAATAGCTCACTACGATGGTTTGCGATATATTATTTTTTTCATGCGAAAAAATCAACGAAAAAATCTAGTCAGAATACATTTAAAAAGAAGAAGAAGACTATATTGATGAAGCTATCGACTTCTAAAAAGACGTCAAATAATTTGATGTAAACAGATAGTCAGTCTTTCAATCAATCAATCACGAAGTCAATCAGTCAATTATTTACTCAGTCCGTCTTACGTCAAACGGTCCAACGAATGCAATCGAGTATAGGCCAAATCGGATTAGGCCAAACCATATTAGACCAGTAGACCAGACCCACACAAAGCAGAACAAAACACTGTGCCATCGACATCATCACCATTATCATCAGCGTCACCCAAAATGCTGTCGTCTCTAGAGACCAGTTCAGTAGGTCAGACTCACGGTTAGTGTCTTCTATATATTTACGCTATCCTATGGTGAAAACATAGTGACCAACAGAGCCAGCAGCAATCCCAGATTTTGTAATATTTTTGTTGTTGCTAAAATGTTGTTATTGTTGTTATCATTGTTGTATTTGTCGCTTACATCATTGTTGTTGTTGATACGACTTCGCCAACATGTTCACATCTCTATCGCTGCCACTGCCACTGCTGCTGCAGCTTCATTCTGCATCTACCTGTGCTCCGCGCGGGCACGTAAAAAATAAGATTGCTGTGTCGGTAAGGCCAATATAACGCTTAGGCTGAAGAAGAACTGTTCTTTGCACCGGCGATTTATTGCATCGCTCTCTGGAACAGTGCACGACAGCTGCGCATACACACACCGATTGTACATATGTAAAAAAACAAAAATTCCTGCCTATATAAACACATATATGTATATTCATTCGCATGTCCATCCATCCAACCCAACATCCATCGATCAATCTAGCCGCCTACTTGTTCAACTCACACAAAAAATAATATACCAAAAAATCTGGAATCTGTGATTTCTCGACATCGAATAATGCAGTCTGCCTTGCCCTCTCTTTCGCCCTGTTTCATCATTCTACCTATCTCTCTATCTCTCTCTATTTCGCTTTCTTTTTATTCTTTCATTCAAATTTTAGTAAAGGAGAAATTAATTTGGTCAATAAACTTAGTTAGTGGCTCAGTAATTACGTTCTTATTAGTTTAAACCCTAAGATGATTTGCGGGTATAATTTTACAAAATTTAAAATTATAAAATTTAGAATAATTTTGAAAAATGTAGAAACTTTTAGAGTACCTTAGAACAGAATAAAAAATTATTCAAATCGTAAAATGAATTTTCGTGTAAAAGACCGAAGGATTCTACTATTTTTTTTTAATTTTTTAGTCTAAATATATGTAAAATATATGGAAGATATTTTAAAACTTACAAAAGACAATTGAAGCTTTTACAAATAGAACAATAGCCATTATAGAATAACAGAATTCAAATTCTGTTATTGAGTATCACCCACATGTGTAAGGGTTAAAGTTACAAAATTGACAGTTAGGCATTAATTAGACCATGTCGGGATTCTCAAGTTTTCTCTCTTTCTTAAAGGCCATTGAAGCTTCTACAGAAGCAGTAGCCGCTTTAACCGAAATCGCAATAAAGTAAATAAATAAAAATTATTCCAAAAATTACGATCATTAATGCTAGATTTATTCAGACGTTTACTATTTTATTATCACTTCTTTCCATTCTCGGCTGACGGAAAGTTATTTCGGCGCAATTAACTCTTCATTTTTTTTCAAGGCTGACAATATTTGTAAAAGGCGGACACGTATCTCAACAAACTGAACGGCTAACCAAATTATGATGTCAAATTCGGGAAACTGTTGGAAATTCCGAAAAACTTTTTAAAATAACTAAAATTTATAATCTCCAAAATTTCTGAGATACCGAAAAACAAAATATTAATGCGACATAATGTTGGAGGGGGAAAATTTGAACATTTTTTAAATTCATGAATTTAAAATTCTCACATTCAAAACTAAACATATTGAGGATAATTTTTATCGTGGTAGTAAAGGTCATTCCACATAAACAATATAAAAGCAAGATTAAAGCGAGAGATTACGGGTTGCAGTCCTGCTGCGGCTGAAGGTCGCCAAATAAAATACAAAGCCCAAAATGAAAATACTTTACTATTACTGTAATAATTTTTTCACTTAAATGATATAGCTCCCGTAACAACTGAAGATAAATAGTAAAGATAAGTAGAACGACTTCCACCATGCGACAAAATGCCAAAACCAGGGACCTCACATTCTTGAAATTTTGTGACGTGTGAAGGGAGTTTGAATTTCTGGATGTTGTCACTTCAAGGCTTTTCTCATTTATTTTCTGAAAAATAATAAATATCTGAATAAATCTAGCATTACTGATGATAATCTCTAGGAATGAATTTTATTTATTTACTTCATTTAAAGCGCCAATTTCGGTTAAAGTGCTTGTTTGTTTACAGGTTTCATTGGTCTCTAAAAAAGAAATTTGAGAATCCCGACATGGTCCAATTATTTTCGGATTTCATTATTTTGTGATTTTCTTTTTAAGTTCACGAGCTATCCTGCCCTTTCCGAAAACTGGATGAGAAATATTTTCTTTTCAACACATTTTCTCCTTCTACTCTTTCTAAACGTCTTCCTCTTTTCCTTCTTTAATTTCCCCTCACCATTGCATCTTTTTCTATGTCTCACACTTAACTTAGTTTTGAAATAGTTGAACTTTTCCATTTACAATTCCTGCTCTCAATTAACCTTAAGCTGCACGGAACCAACTTCAACACTTCATTTTCTTTTCCTTAATATGATTTTGTTTCTTTTGTTATTTACCATTTATGTTGTGATCTAGTTGTAATTTTCTCGCTTTTTATTTTGCCCTGACATTAACGGTTTCGTTCAGAAGCCGACACATGAACGACTTGACAATTACTCAGTCAATGATAATAAATTGTTACTTTCAAACGACGTATGATGGCGATAATGATAATGACGATGACGACAATGACGTCGATGACGGCAACAACGCTGCGCCTTTACAGTTATGTACGCTTCAACAACAACTAGGGGGAGCCGACAATTAATTCCATCGGTTTTACCAATCGCTTCCTCTATTTCTAACTGTCATTTATTAACAAAACCTCTCTACTTCTTTGGTAATCGCTGCCCGTTAGGTTACGATTTTTCTCCAAAATAAAAATTTGTTGAGGGTGACTCGATAATTCCTTTGTGTGCGACAACGACTCAGCGATATTCGATGATTGAAGAGTGACTGAAAGGCTTCATTATAAATGATTTATTAAATGAATGATCTTTAAAGGTAGGCGGCAAAAAACTCTGCGCCTTTAAATTCGCTCAGCAAAATTCGAAAATAATTTAAGTGATAAAAATTGGCCATTACAAAATTTTTTTAAGAGAGCGTACAAACAATTTTTAAAGATAATTCTCTTCGTTCAACGACCTTAACACCCTCCCCGCACTCCCTACTACATGTGGCTCACAAATAACAGCTCCGAAAGGCATAAAATTTGTACTAAACACATTCGGAACGCGGAAGTATGTAATATTCGAGGCGACTGGTCTACAACGATTATGCCGTTTATGGCTCGCGGCGATCCTTCGTTGTTGCGCGAAATAGTGGTCATCAAACTTTACATATTGCTCAGGACATAAACTCCCGAAATGAATTTTTAGCAATATAAAAACACCTACGGACGAACGCAGGCAAAAACATAAAAAACCACGCTCGCCTTAGGTGCGACCAGACGGATCGAAATATATCTCAATGAATGAAACTCGATTAATGTAGTGTTGCTTTTAGAAAAAAGAATTCAGGTGTTCCGAAGGAAATATTATTTAGAATTTCTTTGGCAAACTCTCGACCAAGCAAAAATATAAAAAGATTCTAATTAAATAGAACTCTTTGCTTTGGGATCTTTTCCATTCAAGACATTACTGCCGGCAAGATTAAAATCAATTTTTTAATGAATGAAAAACAAGTAGAAGAACAAGAATAAAAATAAAATAAAGATCCAGAGTTTAAATCTACGAATTTTAAGTGCGTTGAGACCTTTTGTTTTTAATTTAATGAAAATATTATATTCCCAACAACCAAACTATTAGCACTGCCAACACCATTACCATCACCATAATCATCATCGTTGTCAACGTCATCATCACCAACCAATCCAATTTCATCTTCCCCAATGCGTCATCATCGTCATCGTCGTCATGATGTAAACTATTATGTTCTCACCATCGCCACCATTTTCATTAACACTATCACCATTACCATTACCACAATCGCCATCGCTATCATTATCACCGTTACCATCATCATCATCACCAACCGTATCATCCTTTAAATTACCAGAAATAATTAAAAGTAAGCACGCGTAATCGGCAAGCATCAGAGTAAACTGTTGGAATGCAACAATAATAATAATGATATCGAAAAATTAGGTCATCAGCTGAGAAGGATCTCTTGGAAAGAATTAGTGTGCTGAATGAGAATGAGCCTTACATTACTTTAGATCACTTGCTGATGACACTGTTGTTGTTATTGTTGTTGCTGCTAATGCTATTACTGTTTGAAGCCGTTCTTATTAATGCTGTTGCTATTACTGTTGTTGTCATTGCTGTTGTTTTTGCTGTTATTGCTGTTATTCTTATTGTAAGATTAGGAATTTTTAGCCATAAATTCTTTTTTGCTGGAATATTTTAAGTAACATTTTTCACTAACCTAAACGTTGCTAGAGAAAAATAACGGTACAATCCTCAGTACCATCCAACCTACCAATGAACCTAACATGACACGCTAACTAGAGCCTCATTTCACCCCACTTCAGAGTGAGAAAGAAAGAGCTTACTTTTAAGATACGTTACAAAACAGAAGAAGAGAACTAAGAACAAATGAACTTTTTAAGAAAATAAAATTAAAAAATACGAGATTTAAAAATAAAATAAAAAAAATTAAACAAAGTAAACCAAAAAAAATTGTGAAAAAAATAAAATGAAATAAAATAAAATAAAAAATTAAAGCACGCCGCAACTCATCACGTTTTCAGCATCTCTTTTTCCCACCGTTTTTCTCATTGCGATGACGAAAAATTCAACAACACTCACAACAACAACAACAATAACAACCCCAACAACATTAAATAGAAAATTTTGTAACACAAACCAAGAAAACAACACAAAAGCCAAGTTAGCAACAACAACAAATTAGCACATTCGTTCTGATCTTATTATTATTGTTGTTGTCTAAGATTTTTCTGATCTGCTTTTCTCTTTTATTCATCTGTCCTTTTGTTCCCTATTGTTGTTGCTGCTCTTTTTGCTGTTGCTGTTATTGTTCCTCTTCTTCTTCTCGTAGTTTCCGTCATTATCATTAGTATTCTCTTTGATACTAATTGTTCGGTCCCGTGACTTTTAATACAACCTACGCAAGCTTCTGATAAAGTATTATTTTTATTTTTATTGCTGTTGTTGTTTGTGGGAATTTTGTTATTTCTATAAATCACCCCACGCCTCCTACTCCTCCATTCTACCGTAGCTTCGGTTCCGCTAATTTTCTCTGATTTTATCCTCGCACTTCTTCAAATTCGTTCCAAAATTAATACTAGGATATATCGCGTAGATTAGAGACAATTGCTCTGGCTAGTTCATTATGACCGCCCATGTTAAATTCACGAGATTTTTATACTAAAATTGTGTTTATATACATTTAGTTACATTAACAGTCGGTTTTTCCAGACTGTCTGCGAAAAATGTGCCCTCCCCCTGCCTCCGCTCCTGACTCGATATAGTTACGATTTTCGACCGTGTTCCTTATTGGCCCTAACAAGCCTTTAGGATGTTCCAAAAGTTGAACATACTGAAGACGCGCAATGATTTTGGCGGTGAGGGTAAACAGAAGTTCATACCGTAACATACCTTCTGTACTTGATCTGTCACAAGCTTTGTATTATAAAACAATTGAGTGATTTCAAAGTTATCAAAGTGCCAAGAAATTACCAGACACAACATTTTATTCACCTAGAGGTAAATTATATAGTCGTAGACAGGGGGGAAAAAGCTTTTGCGTAAACACGAAATCAGTTTCTGAGAGACTTCGAAAGAAAATATTTTCTATTCAAATTAGATATCAATGGCAATAAAATTATTTTAAAATCCAGAAAACTTTTTAAACAATATTTTTTCTAATTGTAAATATTTTAAAACGGGGGAGGGGAAAGGAGGACAGAGGTAACAAAAGAAATGCATATGAAAACAAAGTAAATAATTCCCCTTCTAAGTAAACTTTACTGTCAACAATTCTCAATTTACCACAAAGACAACTCCTTTTAAATAATTTGCTGCAAACAAATCTAATAAAATTTGATTTATTATAAGACAAATTTGCCACGACCAAAACAAAAACACATACATGCATACATGCGCAGCCAAAAAGACATGGTCCTTTAGACAGCTTGTATCTCTAGAGGCTGCAGACGGAGGCATTGACAACATATTTGCTTGAGAGGTAAAATTATGTTCTGTCAGTAAACAAAATGTTAACATAAAATACAAACGATAACGGATAAAACATAATTTCCGATTTAAAAAAAAGGAATCAAAAAACATGGTTTGGAATCCAATGCGATGATTAAGCAGCCTGGTACTCGGTACGTGATGCCTGATGCCTAGTACACTTTGTGATGAGAAAAAAATAATCCCAGAGCTGAAGATTTGGTGATGATTTGAGCTGTAGTGTTGGTACACTGCACAAAACAGAATGATGGCGACATGATCGTGAGACGACGGCATGTGAAAAGGCAACGAAAACATGAATTCTAGTGATAACATCGATTAAGAAACCATAACATGAAAAGACAGACAAGTTAGTGAAATATCAGGCTAACTGTATTGCTAACAATACAACAGCAATACAACAGCAACAAACAACAATAACAACAACAATAACGACAACAGCAAAAAGCCACATTCAAGCTATTCAACCAACTCAATTCTCAGACAAATCCCTTGCCAACTGACCAACCCAGAGACCCATTAACCGACACATCATCAGACTGAATCAACGATCGAACCAAGGGCCAAACCAATAAGGAGCGCACCAAAGACCGAGCGAGGACAAACCGAGATATAAGCGAACGAACCACCAGCCTAACAACCGATCCAACTACCGATCCTACACCCAATCAACCAACCGACCCACCACCAACCATCTAGACCTCTCGCCGACGTAGTTTTTTCTTGCAGAGTTCTTCCTGTTCGCCGAATATTTTCCCAATCTCAAATCATCAAATGGTTTCCTTCTACAAACGGTAAACAAGAACGAAAACAACAACATGAGCAGCAGCAGCATTTGTTGCCACATAATCAACAAAAGTTGATTTTACTGATCATTATTGCTTCTAATGTTTGTTGTTGTAATTGCTGAATTTTAATAGAAGTGCAAACGAGGATTCGCTAGCCGCGATTCTGTCAGGGATCGAATAAAATTATGCCAATTTATGCAGTTGAAATACTAGTATGAGCAACGCTAACAATAATAACAACAACAAAGATAACAACAACAACAACAAAAATAACAGCAATATCAAATACAATATTAAAAAGATTTGCGAGAATAGTGAAAGAGTGAGGGAGTATGAAAAAAAACGGTTAAAAAGGACACAAACACAGAAAAGAGGGACAAACGAAATCGTCTTTCTTTATCGGTTTTTGCAATCTTGTCAGGATTTCGACATGATTTCGGCCAAAAACAGCAGTAACAATAAGAGCAGATGCAACAGCTAACGCAAGCAAAAAGTAACAGCAATAACATCAATAAAAGCAACGCCGAATACAACAACAACAACAACGACGACAACAGTGACAAACAAACAAAGGTTTAACTGTTGCTATAGAGTGTATAAAATGCTGTAACAATCATTTACAGTGTTTGATGGCTGTTGTTATTTTCTTTTCATATTGCAATAGTCGCTTGCATTTCTTACATTGCACAGTGGTCAAGAGTTGGCCAATGATTGCATATAACATTCGAATCAATAGGAAACTGTATGAAGATTAATAGAGAAATGTTGAGGTTTCTTCTTAAAAGGATCTAAATCCTTTACCGCATGAGATAAATGTCAACACGAAATTGAACACTTTTGAAATTCCAAAATAATTCCCAAACACACAGAAAATGGACCAAAATTCCAAAAGAGTTCAATGATTCTTAATGGATGTTTTTAAAACTTTAAAGCTTTTTGTAATATATCCAAACAAAAAGTAATAGGCGGGCAAGAAACAATTGGTGAACTTCGCTGTTTTAAAAAAAGTTACAAACATCAAAAAAATTTGAATTTACGGACCACTGCGCCGACGCTGATTGTGTTATAAAGAATTACATTAGTATTTAAATTTCTTTGTGGAGAAGCATCCTGGCCCTTTACAAAGAAAATCGCGTTAAAAAATGCTCAGTCTTAAAATATAAAATAGGTTTCATTTCTGCACCACCGTGCATCGATACCACTACAGGTATCGTTAGTTGTATTTATGCAAGCGTAATGATTTTTCTTCAACGAAAAATGTTGTAATTCTTTGAATTGTTCTTTAAAATAAATCTTATTATGACTATGAGTGCGACTACACGGCTAGGAGAATATAAATATACGAAACTGTTCTTTAACTACTCCTAGTATTACGAGGAGGAAGACTACGATTGTGCGATTTCTAGGAGCCGAAATTATACATAGGCCAATTTATTCGCATTCCTAGTTGAAGGCTATTCACACTTCAAGGCATTATTGTCCATAATATATTGTCCATTATGTATACATCTTTGCGCTATGCGTCCTTACGCCTACGAAGTATAGATCTCGCTTTCAAGACAGTAAGTATCTTTCAAATTCTGTCTTCATTGCCTTCTCTTCAAAATTAAAACATAAATTTTACTGTTTGAATCGAGCAGGCAACGAATGACACTTAATGGAAATAAAGGCAATGAATGGCATGAATCACAACCATGGCAGTAGATAGATTGAATACCTCTAATCACACAGGCGCACATAGTGCGAATGTGTGAGAAAAAAGATAACGGCACTACGTGACTTTGGATATCCAAATAAAGGCAACATATATTAAATAAAATTTTCCAAATTAAAACCCCAGAAGCTGAGGGTAATTTCCCTACTGTTATATTTTGTTATTATTTTCGATTTCCTATACTGTTTTTCTGTTTCGTGTTTTTCTGTTTCGTGTTTCGTCAGACATTGAGCTCAATTATTCATTTTCGTTCGACGGTACATTCAAAATGTTTTTTCAACCCTATGAGATACACAGTAAGAACTTCTGAAAAAAAGTATATTTTGATGGGAGTCAAAGTTTCTGTCAAGCTAGAAATTGTTGACTATATTTATTGACCTAAAATTAAAGTTGTCATTTATTGGAACTCTTCGCCGAAAGCTTAATCAAACGTATTGCTCAGACGTCTATTCATTCATCGATTCCTTTTAGCGTGTAACAAAACTAAATAAATAACTAAATAAACAAGAAATAAATAAAAGAATCCAAATCACACAAAAAACGCTGCATGACATTAGTTTTTTTTTTAATATTCCGTTTTTTATTAAAATTGTCAAGACATTGATTTGCATTTCAGGTCGGTCACGATTCATGTTGCGCCCTCATTCTAGACAATACCTTCTAACACCAGCAATAGCAAAAAGAATTACGATTTTACCCACGGGCAGACACACAAAGAACAAGCAAACAAGGAAACAGCGAAAAATCAGAAAGGAAGAATGCAATAAAGGGATCGGGAAACAAACTTTGTCAATGTTTGAACAAAATGAAAAAAATTGTTGAATAGCCTCGAAAGCCATTGTTGCATGACACCCAAAATTCGTTAAAGAGCAAACGATCCCTTTTTTATTTTTTTCTGTCATACCACTCTGTCTTACCCCCCCCCACTCTCTCTCTCTGTCGTTCCATCTTTCTTTCTCTCTCACTCCTCCTCTTCCTATGTTTTGCGCAATACTGATCAGATGCTCCCTACAAAAATGTTTTAATCAGTTGTCTGTTTATTCGGGTATCGAGTACCACTTAAAATGCTTGTCCTTAATGGGATTAATAAAGAAGAAGAAGAAGAAAAGCAAACAAGAGAAACACAAAAATAAAATGTGACAAAATAACAACACTCACAACAATTTAAATCATTGTTAGTCGTGGTCATTAATGTTGCTAACCTCCGAAGGTACCAAGACTAATAACGCCCTGCAACATTTTTCTTCAGACTTTTAATGTTTGTATCTAACACTTTTGATCATTTATAGCCTTTTATATTCTTCGTGTAACGAAAAAGAGAGGAGAAGAGAAAGAGAAAGAGATAGAGCACAATAGGTAGGAGGGGAAATGGAAGAACAATAATAGAAGAAAGGACAATAGTAGAAAAAGACAGCACAAAACCATTGTAAGCCATGTCAAATCTTCACTTCATGACAGCAAACAATTTTTCTAGCTTTGCCAAAAAAACTGTTTTGGGCAGTCAATTAAATCGGTACGAACGAAAGGGAAAAAGGTCTACTGCCAATTTATGTACCTGAAGCTTACAATCACATTTATTTCAAAAAGTTAATTCATTTACAAGGAATGGAATTGCTTTAATGATGGTGCCGGTGCGATGAGGACATATGTCGACTATCGTTTTAGCGCCGCAAAACCAGTAAGAAGAAGAAGAGGGAAAAATAATACACCACCTTTGTCACCAATGCGACAATCTATAGACAATATTTTGTTGGTTAATACCTTAAATTTTACATTACAATCATTTCGTCTTGTCATAATTCTAAACAAGCAAAAAATTCAAGTTCGGGTCGAATTTCATATATCATACACCCGCGATTTAAATTAATGTGAACTCAGAAGGTGATTTTGAGTAAGATGATGCAGACTTTATACCTACCTATATAGGCTATACCTATGTAGACTATACATACCATACCTCCTTTAATTCACCACAAATGGACGCACAAAGTGAATATACATTATACCTTGCGGTGTACGGTATACTGATTGGTGCCATTATATAACCACCAGCAACAACGTACAATCTCATTAAATATTAACCAGTTATCGTCTTGAGCTTGATAGAATTTTATTTAAACGCATAACCGTTAAACAAAAATGTTCATCACTGAACGTACAATATTGTATCAATCGGGTCATGTGGTCATCTCAGTAATTATTGCCCATCTAACACTTGTCCTTTTCCGAAATTTCATATTATGCACAATATTGGAAATAATCTACGTGGAACGTTCAATGAATTCTCGATAAAGGATTAATTTGCCATAAGTATTGCCGATTAGTTTGTTATCGGGGGGAAAGATATGTTTGTAATTATGACTGTAGGCAGAGACATATGCGTTGATGCCAGAGAAATTAGTCATGGCAATCACAATTGTTATTGCAATCACAGCAACTGACTTTAAACTTAACGCGACGCATTTCGACTACATTGTAACGATGTTCGTATTCAAAATGCTCAGGAAGCTAGCACTTGCATTGCGTGACGACAACGACGACTATTGTGATAGCAATATCAAGAATGAGCACTAAATTATCCTTCATGATAAAATTCTGCAAAAGCTTTAAGGCATGAATTGCATTTGTTCGCAAACTTATCTTGTTTTAAATATGTATACTAGCTGAACATGTTGGTAGTACTTCTTTATGTGCTGGGAATAGGAAAATAGGGAGGAGGGATTGGGTTATTAGATGTGCCGATATGCATAAATATGCCTTTGACCATTTCCACTATCCACTATCGTAAGAAGTTTGTTGTTTGGCATTAGGTGCATTATCTTCTCCTGAATTTGCTTGAAGGTTCATTCGTTTTGATATTTTCCAGGGACAGTTTCTTGGTTTCCTCTCCTATTTATTCTCTCTTTTTAACGATATAGATGTCAAATTGAGTGGAGGGCTCCGTAACCAAATTTTGTATATTTATAAATGACACCCCTTGTTGAAATACTATTTACGAACGTAAAATATTAATTCATGATGACAGAAATTATCCTGAGAATTTTACGTATAACACTAACTCAATCCCTAATATATGTTGACGATGTGTAAGAAATTACTCAATTTTTTTCAATAAAAATTTTTCCAACAACGTTTGTTTTTATTCAAATAACTTCTGGCTGCTACAAATTTATTCTCTTCTCCCTTGTTAAAGTTTATCTTGATTATCATCATTATCGAAACATAAGTAATTGAATACCAAATAAATTCTTAAGCATGTTTTGAATACTAGGCTGCCTCCTTGACATCCTCACCAGGAATACCTTCCTTTCATTTCTATCCAAACAACAACAAAACGACGTTCTCATATTATTATCTTCCAAACTGCATCGTAAATGCTTACGAATGGTTAGATCAAATAAATAAATGTTGGATCGAATAAAAAAGGAAAAAGGAATTAGAGCAAACAAGCATTCAATAGAGCGCATTCGAGCCAACACCGGGCGTTACTGCATAATTTATATACTAATATGGCGGCACAAGCGACAGCAACATGGCATACATGGCATGTCATGGCGTGGTGGACAAACAACATAAGGAAACATATCACACATTTTCACAAACACCATCACCACCCACGGAAATTGCTCTGATGTTCACCCATATAAAGCTATAAAAGCCACAGTTTTCAAAGAAAATGATCACAATAATGATGATAATGATGATGATGACGTTGGCGATAAAAAACTGTCAAGGCTAAATAGATGTGAAAAATTAGTTTGAATAAATTTGTTGAAGGCAATTTTAAAGATACTCAAAGACACTCATAGGGTTTATCATTCAATTTTATAACATTCGTGAAAAAAGTAGCCCCAAGAATGAGTAGAAGACCACGAAGACTCCACCGAGAAGCAATAAGAAAGACGTTTAGTAGAAATTCAAAAACTTGAGAACTGCCAACCAGAAAACCGTTACGGAAGTAGAAATGCGTAGCAATTGTTTACGCATATTGATGTACACCCCATTCATATACCATACTCGTATATACCCAAACCTTCCGCTTTCCTGTCTCTGTACCAGCATTCACAGAAGTTTTTCACCAGGATTTTTCTCAAAAGCCTCTTAACCTTCTCAATCACACAAACCATCTGGTCAAGAAGTAAACAAGCATAAACCAAGTTAAGCTTGCAAACAAATGCAATTCACGCATCAATGTTCTTGCAAAACGCGATCACAAAAAAATCGTTTAGTAGCCTCATCGTCATTATCGTCATCGTCATCATGGTCGTCGTTGTGACCGTTGTCGCCGTCGTACAATCCATTGCCTTGGGCAGCTCAAAGGCGAGCAGTGTCACAATACCGTTGAATCGCGCCAATTTTGGTAACGCAATAAATTGCGATTTGTAGCTGCAAATTTAAGCAGTTCGCTTGCGTCCATCCGTCCGTTCATACGTCCGTCTGTTCATTCGACCAACGCTTTTGTTTTAAAGTAGTTACAACTTCCATTATTTTGTCTCTCCGCCCGTGTTTTGCTAGCAATTTGTCCAACCCCCGACCAGCAAATGCATGGTCGCCTTTCTTTAAAAACGCCACAGGATTGGGAAATTCGTGGCAATTGATGTTTTCACAGAAAATAATTGAGAATGATTTTGAGACCTTCTTGTTTTTCTCTTCTCTCTACTGCTGTCTGGTGAAGGTCTTTGTTTAAGATGACAGATTAAATTGGACAGATTTGTGAAGGTTGAAGGTGGGCAATAAACGGAGAATTAAGTTCTTATTGATAAGTTTCTGACAAATAAATCGTATGGCGCGAACTAACCAAAACAGCAAAGCAAATAGAAATGTAAGCGGAAAGGCAAATGGGGATCTTAATATCAGCGGAAGGAGAATATAAGATAATGGGACAATTTTAAAACGTTAAATTTTCACAAGTTCTTAGCACATCCTATCTAAAAGTACCGTTCGTTTAACGTTTAAAGCTGAACTTTCTACAGAGAACTTTCGTGAATACACATACTATTAAGGAATAAATTACAGGATTCATAAAAAAACTACTTATCATTTCGAAATTTATTTTTGATTTTAAAGGAAAATCTTTTCGAATTATTTATGAATCCTCTTAATTTTTAATGCTATTATTTCCGAATATACCCTAAGACCTACCAGGTAAAGTAGTGATGTCCATAAGTATGAAGATCCTTCTATTCGGCGAAAGAACTTTTTAAAAAGCGTTTTAAACACAATTGCATAAATGTTCATATTTTACCGAATTCAGACTCGAAACCTCTAAAATAAATTGATCACTTCAGTTTAAAAAAGGTTTAATCAACCTCATTTTTTATGCAAACTTTCATTAAATTGCGAAAAAATATTCTCTATAATTTGATTTCGTTACTTCCGTAAACAGTTGAGCTTACTAATTTCTATGAGTTATAGAAGATCCTAAAAAATTCGTGGGGAAAATTCTTATAAATATTAACTTAAAATATATTAACTACATGCCAATCGTAGATATCATCACAAGTCATCACCATCTGTAAAGAATTCGTTAAATCTCTGTGTAATTCTGCGAAATGTTAGAACTCAAAGTAAAATGGATAGAACTCTAACCGATAACTTTATCTTTTCCATAGTTCTTTAACTTCAAAGTTAACTACATGATTATATATGGAAATCAAAACTAAATGAAAAAGTTGTGTCTGCACCTGTTAGACAATCTAGTATAATCAGCAATTAGTAAGTGTTAAATTAAAGAGAGACGCTTTCAAGCGCAAATAATGTCTAGTTAATTAAAGAATAGTTAATTTATATATACGGTATTCATCATCATTATACCATTGGTATTCATCTAATCAAGAAAAAAATTCAACTAAATCAAATATTTAGCAATTAATTTAATCAGATGCTTTAATCTTTGGCATAACCATTCGACTACTTCAGAAGCGTATTTAAAAGCATCATGAAAGTGTGCAAATTCTTGAAGAGACTATAAATATTTTTCATTCGTTCAGGGCATCCAGGTTTTAAAAATGTTTGGCAAAATGTTATATTTTTTACGTGGCTCTCTCGCCAATGTTTTAAATAAAATATTTAAAATTAATTCTTCTCAGTGTTTTTCGATGTATTATCTGTATTTGTGGAGGAAGGAAAGATACGGTATGAATGGTGGCTTACCAACGCAACTGACTTTGTTATTGACCTCCACTTACTAAGTAATTATTCCTGATGAAGGTCTTTACGCTTAATCGGGGGATATCTTACCTTTCCTCGCACAGTTAGTTTTAAGTCTTAATGCGTTAGGAGCTGGCAATTTTCATTTTAATGTAATGCGACACAAACTCTGGAGCATACTGTTAAACCCCGTCCCAATATATTTCGCTTCCAATTACTTCGTTATCACCGTAATTTTCATTTGAAAAATACCATACGCGTTGTCAACACCTTTCTAAATTTATTGCCAAAACATCAAATTAATGGCTAGTGTTATTACTGTTGCTTTTGCTGTTGTCTCCGTTGCTGTCGTTTTTGTAGTTTTCGCTTGTGTTATTATTATTTCTCCCGTTGGTTAGTTGAGAAATTTTCTGCTTTTCATCAAATGCTTCCACCAACAATCGATGGCGATGATCACTTGAATACTCATCATTGATAGTGGTGTGACAACGACAAGAGCGACAGTAGCGCAGTAAAAATAATGCTTGATCTATTCCACCGATACATTTGGACAACTTTTGAAAGTTTGCATAACAACTACATGAACGAATAGAAGTACCGTTCGAGGGATAACAACCAACAGCAACGACACCAATCAGACCATTATCCGAACACTGTAAATGCAAAATTTAAATTTAAACACACTATGATAAACTAAACCATAACAAAACAGAAAAACTCACCGGCTGACGAATTGTTGAACAAAAGATTATACCCGCCACTAAACGATTAATCAGAAAGTTTGCAGAAAACTTTAAACTCATTTGCATTTTATTACGCAGACTGTGGTTGGTTGGTTGATTACGGCATTCGAAGCAAAGAAATTAATAGAAAACGATGAAAACCAAAAAAGGAAATACTTATAGAAATAGAAAATTGAATAATAAAAATTGAGCTTGAGTAAATATTTTGTATTTCGCAGAATTTATCCAGAGATTTTCATCAGACTTCAAATAATCTACTTGAGTGGAAAAGGGAGAGATCGGGAGAAGCAGTTAGAAAGAGGGAAATAGTAACCAGCCTGCAGCGAAATTAAGCGCAACCGCAAAAGAAATTCTAAGCAAGGCCGCCTTTTCAGACGTCGCACAGTGGCCAACAATTATCTTCTATCAGCCAAAGATTTATAATTCTTGTAAAATATAATTTTATTTTAATTAAATATAATCATCCAATGTAAATATTAACTTGCTCAAACAATTTTAATTAAAACTTTTGAAGGATATCAGTAAAGTTTTTTCTACAATTGTTTTAAATGAATTTTCGGTTTTCGAGATATCTACAAAAGATTAATTTCAAACGTAATCTTTTTTGACACGTTGCGTATTTTTGCCAACCAGAACAACTGCTCAAATATGCCAACCATCGCTGCTCTTGATTGTGTGTAATTGGCAACACTACAGATTCACTCTCGATAAGTCATGGTAATTGAAATGACACTGACTTTTGTGACGATCGCGCTTCCTAAAGTGAATTCTGTCGTTGACGTGGAAGCCTGCTCTTATTCTTGTACTGCTTGTATGGGACTTATACAAATATTTGCATTATATCGCATCCCTGCTTGTTTGTCATGTCACGTTATTCATATATTTTTCATTGCCTTTTCTTTTTATGTTTTGGGTTGATCGTTTGCTTACTTGTTATTGGATTAATAAAGAAAAATCGTTAAAGATTATTTGCCAGAGTTTTGCAAACAAATAAAAGATCGCACTTGTTGATGATGTTCGTATTGATCGTCGTTATTGTTGCTTCTGCTTCTGTAACAGTTATTATTTTCAGCTATTGAAAAGGACGCCCTGATGAAACTGAACGCAGATACTCCATACTCCTGTCATCGGCGTCATCACCAGTGTCGCAGCCGTTGCTTATTTTCGTATTGCTTGACATGGTGGTTCGATGTTTCAACCTGGTACTGATATGAAGCATGACATGACGTGTCATCTGTCATCTCATCAAACAAAACAATAACAAATTACAACAAAAACCATAACATAACAGCAAAACAAAGAATTTTTTTATTGTTTTTGTTGTTTTTTGTGATTGTTGCTTTGTCTTGTTTGTACATTCCTCTGTTTTTTTAATTCTCAGTTGCTTTTGTTTTCACCGATTTCTGTTAACATTGATAAAACATCTCATCAAATAAAAATAAATTGCCTTTTTAACTTCGGTAAATTTTTTTTATTTATTACTTTTTCATTTTATTGATTGACCGCCGTTGATTGACAACAAGAAGTGACAATACAAGCAACAACAGCAACAACAACATAAACAGCATCAAGACAGAGAGAGTGAACTCTTTTTAATCAACTCAAAGTAATCAAAATTGTGCTAGAACTTTAGGAAAAAATGAAGAAAATGATATTTAAATTGAATTAAAAGAAATATTATTTCCAATTATTTTCATTATTTTTTCGAGTAAGGCTGGAACGCTCTATAGACCTAGAGCAACAACAACAACAGCAACAGATTGATCAAGTGTCAACCGCGAATATTGATTGCTAACCCCTCCTTCTCAACCCCTCCCTCCCACCACTTTGGGAAATCAGTGCTGATTGAATGAACAAATGAATAAATGACGAAATAATGGAATTATTAAATTGGTGTGAAAACCATAAAACCAAAATGTAATTTTTTCTCATGCTAATGAAAAAATATTCCCACATCGCAAGAGTTCCGGGCGGTTTCAAGGATCAGTAATCTTTTGAATTTATAAAACGGTCACAATGGCAATTATTGTCACCGGCATAGAGATAAAATCAATTTTAAATGTTGGGATATGCCGTCAAGAAATCCAAGTATAGTTTTCATTATTATTTACAATAACTTCTATTTCCTTAATTTCTTAATTCCTGTTTTTTACTAAGGAAAATTTTAGCGAGAAAGAAATCAATTAAAAGGAATCAGTTAATTTTACTTGAGTAAAATATAATAAAAATAATAACGGTAATAGTAGTTAATTACATCACGGCAACCTTAACAAATCGGGCAATATTTTCTCTCAAAAAGGAACAGAAAGAAATTTGAAAATGAGCAAACTGTCACTGTTTGGTCTACCACTGCCAGTCTACCAGCACCAGTCTACCAATGCCAATCTACCGGTGCCCGACACTATGTCTAACGGTTTCTTCAGAGGCAACTACAAAGCCAAGATTGTCAAGCATGTCGTTTGATTTCAGCGTCAACAAGTTGCAACACTTCCCATCAGAAATCCACCTCCACCTCAACCACCCGTGTTGTTTTTATTCCTTTTAATTCTAAAGTCTTTCCTACACCTGAGGCTCTGAACAGACTTTACCGTATGTGATGAGCCTTCTGATCTGGTAGCCGTGGTATAGTGCGGCTTATGGTACATAAAAGAATCAACATCAAGTGTATAAAACTACCGTTGATGGCGATAATAACGTTGTTGCTGATGATAATGATGTTCAGGATGAGAATAATCATCGCCAGAAGTAAAATATTATGCATACAAAAATAGCAAAAGGACAGAATGAAGCCACTAACAAAAACCACCACCACAAGCCATTCACTTTTTCCAATTAGTCGCAAGTCAAACTAAAGTTTGACAGGCATCAGCCACTCGGTCAAACCAACCGTCTAGCAGCCTCCTATCAGTCATTTCGTCTGACAGTTTCTGAGTCTACCAATTTCTATATTAATCATCCAATGAGTGAGTACGTCAGCCAATCATTAAACAAAAATATCACTCTTTTAGTCAGTGAGTGAGTTAGTTTGGTAGTCAGTAAATATGCTGCGTCGTGCAGCAGCGCAGCAGCGATGGTGTGGTAACCAACCACCTTGAGCTGGGAATTCATGCGATTTAAAACCTCATTTTTTTGGTAAGGGAGGGGGGTGTACATAACTTTTATTTTTTACTGCTTCGCTTCCCTTTCCCTTATCTCATCTTCAGCAAAGCCCCCATGCCTCTCATCCTAATCATTTTTGTGTTGTAGTTAATGAAACGATATTCTCCTTTTATCACTTTAACTACGAATATACGATGTGAGGTAAAATTGGCAACTCTGGTGATATTCATTCGGGTAACGTAAGCGACAAGTGCACGAATGAATTCAATCGTTAGAATTTCACACTTTACGTCATGCATATTAAAAAAGGTACGTTCGTAAAGGCGAGGTTATTGCCAACTTTTTATGTGACGACATTCAATGAAGTTGACAACACTTGTTTTCATATCGCCAACGTTTTCCCATAAAACTTTTTAAAGAAGATTTTGAATGTTTATGTAAAATTTAATGATGCAACGAAAAATTAAATTCCTGTTTTTTTAATTCCTTTTCCTCGGGGATAGAGCGAGCAATCATTTTGAGAGTCACGAATGAAATTTTGAACAAAATCTTCTTTGCTTCATTTTATTGCTTTCAATCTATTGAAATATTCTTCAAGATCGAAACCACATAAATCGGTTAGTTTTGATCATCTTCATCATCATCAACTTCAGAAACGGTTATAAAAATTATTATAATTACCAATAGTCACTTCGCAACCATTTCGAATTGTTGATGACGTAATGAAATATAATGCGATGAAATAGAAATTAATGTTTACAAACGTGTGAGGATAATTTTGGGTATTCGTTAAATTAGTTACAATTTGAAAGAACGTCTTAGAGGGCACAAAATTCTTGAGAACACGATAATTCCCAGAATAAGAAATAAGCGATATTATGGTTCGACTTTGTAAACAATTATCGAGTTCGACTTTAATTATATCATAAAAATAAGAAGCCAATATTATAAAAACATTTTATTCATTTATTTTATGAAATAATTAATAAATAAAAATTAATAAATAAAATAAAAATTGAATAAAAATCGATGTTGGCAACGACTCGTTATCCACAAATTGTATCCTGTTATCTACATAATTCACAGTCATTCGTGTTATTCGCTCATACATTGTCGTCTTTGCCAATCAGATTAATTCGTTGCCCGTCGTTTCATGAAAACGAAAAAAAGTAACAACGAATAAAAGCAACGAGTTAACTGTTACATCTTACCCTTTTTTCAACAACGCCCATGGAACTCGCTGCTTGCTTCAAAGAAAATCACTTGATTGTGTTTTACGACCCGAAATTACATTAAAAATATCTCTTATGCAGCTCTATCATATAATTATAATGATAATTAGCAATAATATCTTTGAGTTTATTATTTATTAATGAAAATACTAAATCTCAATTTTAGAATACCAACTTTCGAAATTCCTCCCACGCTTCGAGAAGTAATTTATGAAAAAAATTATCTCCTCTCTTTCTACAAAATAGAAAAGAAAAGGAAAAAACAATTCGTTTCTACTCAAGAAAAAGAGAAAAGTCAGAATCACTTTCGGATATTCGGAGAAAGTCAAATCAGAGAAATAACAGATATAGCGTCACTTTCATTGTGCCCATACGTGAGGCGTTGAAAGTGACTGAAAAAATGAACTGAAATTGCCAAAAATAAATGCAAAAAATTTTACTCGTAAATTAACTTTAAAATTATTCTTGGCAAAATCACATAAAAAAGCGAAAATTACGGCAAAACCAACTAAAGAAATCATAATAAAGTAGACAATATGCTCCAAAACTAACAACAATCACTTGCAAGTAATAAACAGATGACCATGATTTTTTGGGCCAAAAACATTTAATCTGGGAAATTTTTCAGTGCCGGCTGTCGTTTTCGTTGATGGTGATGGTGTCGCTGTTGTTGTCGTTGCTGCTGTTGTTTCCGAAGTCGTTGCCACTAACGATGCCGTTGCCAGTGCCGGTGTCGTTGTTGTCGTTTGGTGTTGTATAAATAGTAATAAATTTCACTCTTAGACGAAGAATAAATAGTGGCAACAATTGCTGTTGCTTCCACTTTTGATAGTACTACTAAAACGTGTACTACGACTATGCCAACAATCAAAAGCTTTAGTGCCAGCAGCATCGACGGGAGCAGCAGCAACAGCAATAACAGCTATAAATATAAAAACAGCTACAGCCCAAACCATGGGAATTAGGCTAATTGTCATTTAGTTGCACTCTTACCCACAACAACAACAACAACAACAACAACAACAACAATAAAAACAGCAGCAATGAAAACACCAATCAAGCGCTCCTTGAATTGCTTGCCAACAAAGGTTGCAGGCGCCGAAGGAATACAAAAACTTAGAAGAAGTAATAAGTTGAAAGTCGGGACAATGAAACAGAGCGAGGGGAATGAAAGGAAACAGAGGAAGGGCTCATTACACGCGTTCATTCATTTATTTCAATCCAATTTAGTTGAAATCTTTCGACTTAAAAAGAAAACAAAATTTAATCTAATGAATTTTAATGTTCAGGATTTCGGATTTCTATACATGGAGACAACACGAACCGGGTCTTTGCGAGTTTTTGCGGTTCTTTTCAACAATTTTCTATGGAATACGGTAAAGAAGAATTTTCTCATAAGCGAAAAACCCAAGTAGACAATGACAGAAACAACAACAATAGGGCCATTAGTCGGAAAGTACTTAGAAATTACGTAGGGATGACTCGTCGTCCATGTTGATCATTGATGCTCATTGGTTAGTTCATGTCGCGGATCCATCTTACTTACTAATACGATCCATCTTACTTACTTACGGCAGCGATCCGCTTGGAAATATTTTTTTCCATTAGAGCGAAGTACTCGAAATTAAAAAATAGACTTTTTCAAAACATGATCACGTAATTACCAATTCCAGCACATAACAACCAACAACAACACAAACGCCATCATCATTATTATGATTATTAAAGACGTCGTCATCAATATTCACGAACTTATGAGATCATTGACCTCACAACACCCTTAACACCACCGCCAACACGGTAGGCTACGTAATTTAATTAGATTCAATTAATTATTTACACATTTCATTAACAAAATTTGCATCAATGCCCAACAATCGGCTTACCTAACAAAAAATAGCATCCAATAAAACCGCTACAAAAAGAGCTCAGACCCAAAAACCGTACGAACGTACGGAAACGTAAAAGAGAAAAAAAGAAGACGATAGAAATAAATGGATCGGAGGGGGAAATGATTTGAACTTCCTCAAAAAAACAACGCCTCAATAAACGAAAAAGTAGACAAAAAACAGATGTTTGTTTTTTTGGTATTGTTGTTCTGCCACGATCACTTTGCAAATGGTTTAAATTGGTAAAAACGTGAGAAGCTTAATCGGTTCAACATTTTTAATGGTTTGACCGACCCGTTTACAATAAAAACAAATCTTCGAAAACTCGCTGAACGAGAAGTATAAAATAAAAAAATAGGACTAAAAACAAAAAAACAAATGATTACCGTCGTTGTTGTTGACGTTGTTGTTGTTTGGGCGTTTATTTAGAAAAAGACATTAAAAAGCCTGAAATTATTGTTGCCACCGCGCTTGAATTATTTTGGCAGTTGCCAACCAAGGAATGTTCACCCACTTCTAAAAACATTTCCTAATGAAGTATTCTTCGTAATTATTGTCATCTATTAAATCCTCTAATTGATTAAAACTAAAATCTTTCTCAAGTTGATAAAGCATATGTTTTAAATTGGTTTAAGAAATATTAAACAAATTGAATTATAATAAAATGGAACGAATCAATTAAAACCACTTAAGATTCATGTCTTGAATTCATTTGAGGTTATGTCAAATTATATTCGACGTCAATACAATTTTGAAAATTCTAAGAAGATGAAACAAGGAAAGATCGGCTTTATATCAGGAAACACACATCAAACAATGTGAGAAAATAATTTAATATAATACCAGAAATATTTTAAATAATAGCGCAAAATTACAAACTTCATTTAGTACTTTTGGGTTTTAATTTTTTTTGAAATATTAAGATAAATAAAAGACACAATAATGAAAATTCAAATAATTAAATAGAAAATATTATTACAATAACAAAATTATTATAATGAGAATTACTACACATGTTCCAAAGGCAATGATGTTCTAAACTGAACAAACTCTAAACTAAATTAAACTGAATGCTTTTTTAATTTTGAAGGAATTTTTATCTGCAAATTGGAAGTCGTGACGGTATTCACTGGAAATAGTAATCATTTCTTTATAAATAATAGTTTCAAATCTTTATAAAATAATTTTTATAACCAAGAAAATGATATTTTAAAGATTCCATTAGAAGAGCCGAGATTGTTTATTTAAAAGGCCTTAAGTTAAAATAACTGATGATTTTTAATGGCCCAAGCTACTCGAAGTTATTAAACCAAAATTTAACCTTTCGCGATTTTATAAAAAGAAGCTCATAAAGACTGAGAATAAAGGCTAATGATGTCATAATTTTGGCTGTTATTCCATTTTTTGTTTGTAAAAAATATTCAGCTACTTTAATTATTCTCCTTCCGGCAATGAAGTAAAGTAAACAAAAATGAATTAAGGCAATAGCTTTGATGATGCCTTTAGAAACTCGATATTAAAAAACGTAAGCGTATTTTTATGTGAGCGTTATTCCCCAGAGTTTGACCCAGAATTTCACCAAAATGAAATTTCGAATATTTAAATTTCATAAAATTGGATAAACGATAAATAATATCAAAGAGAACGAGTGGATATCTTTTTATTTATTTTTACTTTTCCTTTTTATAATCTTATAATTTTAATAATCGAAATCAAATTATCAGAATACAAAAAAAAAAACAGAACTTGTTGCATAAACAAATAAGGAAACAATATTCAATACGAATTCGCACAAAACAAATAAAACCAGGTCAATATGCGCAACGACCACGGAGTTTTTATGCGCTAGAATAACCGTATTAATAACTAAACTAACAAAAGGAACAATAACCATAACCATACTAACAACAACGATAACAAAAACGACAACAACAAAACAACCAAATCCATGGAAGGTAAAACGCAAAATGTTTTAGTAATTGCATACCAAACAGCAACACCAAACTCTGGTGGCGAATCGAATCCACAATCAAACTATAAGAAAACAACAAACACACCAACGAATGATGTGATGGCAATCTGGTGCAATAACAATTATTAAACATCCCACCACCGGCACACAACGTTGTGACCAACAACCAACCAACAGACCTACGCTCCTCGACTGCCAATCTTCGATGCCAAAGATGGAGACGTTCCGATAAGCAAATTTCTAAAACGGGAACAAAAAGCTGAATTGATACATAAGAACAACAGAACAAAATCAATGCCTTTAGGAATTGGCAATAAGCTAATCATCGTGAGCCCAGCAGGCTATAACGTCGATCGCAAACTCTGAATCGAATCAAACCATGGAAAATAATCAGAATTAAATCATTGGAAAAGACCTTGAAATGATTATTAAATAGATTAGAAGATTAATCAGTTTCATTATTAGTTAAAGGCTGTAACATAATAATCAGGTGGCTAACATTGAATGAAATGGAATGGGAAGAAGGATTTAATTACGCGCTGAAGTTCTTCGTAACCTTAAAATTGGCTTCAAGAAAATTTACCTCCTCCCCTTCTCTGTCTAAACCTTTTTGTTATTAACTTTTGCAACGTTTAAAAGATCGAACGAGAATTGATCAGAATCATCGGAAATTAAAACGAATAGTGAGTAAAAAAATCAATGGTGAAAGGAATTTCTTAATAGTTGAGGTTATGTTGTGTAAATTTTATGTCATAAAATGTCAAGAATGACAATCGTGGAATCTTAAGGTGACAACAAAATTTATGACACACTACCAATAGCATAACCATCATCACCACCAGGAACTGTTCAACACCACGATTCCTGTTATAAAAATTATCGACAAAAGCAAGTCATAGTTTTATTCGAAGGCGAATACCACTCTTTTGACAGTCTGTTAAATTACAGTTTGTTATAGTGTGCTGAAAACTACACCGCCCACCACTCCCTAAAGTCATCTTAAACAACAATGGCAACGATACAGCAACAACAATAAAATAAACTGCTAGCACATTTTTATTTATGACTAGCACGCATTCTGGCGACTGTGACAACGAACATGGCGACGCAAAAGGCGAACATAAAGTCCACCAAAAGAAATAATCTTTCCGAACAAAAAACCACAAATGTCGAAGTGATAAAAATCACAAAAAATAAAAGAAATGAATTATCTGATTGGCAAATAAATTCGTTCGGTTATTAAAATATTATTTTGCGTTTAGTAGCATTAAAAAGATAAAATCACATTGGGAAGGACAAAATTCCTGACTAAACAACCGAACGAAATTATTTGCCAACATAATACCGAAAGAACATACACAAAAGCGCTCATTCAATCCTATCACTAAGAAAAATGACAGAAAAGGTATTTTGTTGTGGCGACAATGAAGAAAACATTTAAGTTTCCTTCATCCATTTCGTCATTGTCGATCAAATGCTAAATAAGTGCGAAATGGTTTTTGTCTCAGCGGTATCGGTATTAACCATTTCTGATGCCGGAAGAAAATCAACACCTCTTTCTGAACTTATTTCATAAAAAGAGAGTCAGAGTCGGACAGATAGAGAAAGGGAGAGAGATAGATGAGAAACTTTTAAAATTAATATTAAAACAAAATATGCTTTTAAAGAGCGTAAAAAATCTCGTATATTTGTTTAGAAACGAGGTGAACCTTGCGGTTATTGGCCGCTGCGATTGCTGTCTTGCCTCATTCGAAGCATTCCAATGAGTTATGACTTAACAGGACAAAAGTATTGTTGGCTTTAAAAACAGTTTGACCATTTCATACGGATACCGCTATAGCTCTTTTTTTCTCCGCGTCATTCTTCCCGGGGTACTTGGGTGTGTAAGGCAATAAAGAAAACAAAATCATCAAATGGTTCTGACCAAAGATGTTTTAACCAAACGAAATGGTTTTTGCGACCTGTTCATAAAAAACCGACACATATAATCATCTATGGGTAACAAATTTTAATAGTCTGTACCGTATTAAAAATTGCGATTTGTCGGTATCGTAACGAAAGTGTATACAAAATATTATTTTTTTAAAATATCACTTTTTTAATTAAAACTTAAAAGATTTTAATTAATAATATGTATATAGAGTAGCCTTCATAACAGTGGCGTATATGAAGGGCGTACCGATCCCACATTCAAAAATTTTAGAAATTTTCACTCTCACACCTTTTAAATGATATTCGTTTCTGCTACGATAATCGCATTTTTCTCAAAGTCGAGCCCCAATCCATGCAGACTTCCGCAAAAGCAAAACTTGCACCCTACTGCTATAACATATCCCCGGCTAAATGTCCTAAACCTTTAGCAGAAGTTTTATTCTTACGGCATTTGGTTTCCTTCTTCTCTTCTAGGCGTAAGTTCGTTAAAACCTCATAAAAGAAAAAAACCCAACAGCCCAACGGCGTCAAATCTTCTGATCTGGTTGTGGTGTAGTTAATTTCTGATCCGCGTTTTGACCTCACGTTTGACAATTATTTTACTGCAAAAATTTCATATAATTGGAATCTGGCGTAAGTTCCAGAGACTCCTTGTCATTTTCTCATTTTACGAATTTGCGAAAACATAAAAACCATGAAAATTATGACAGTCATAATAATTACTGCTCTTCGCCACTAGTACGGATAACTTCAGCGTTTACTTATATGTAAGTAATTATACCCTACACCTCAAGGGTTAGGGCACTTTGAGTTTGTTTCATCGTTTGCAAGGCATTGAAACAGGCGTGACAGTTATGGTAGAATAAATATACTCTAGGTCAGAATCATCTCCTGAGTCGATTGAAACCGTGTTCATTTATCTGTCTGTCTGTGCGACTGAAAAAAATAATTCCTTATTTTAGAAATTTGACGCAAATATTCTCACAAGTGACTCGACTACTTTTTCAGAGTCAAAATCACAAAGCAGCATTTTTCAATAAAAATTAAAAGGAACGACAAATGTTCGCTTTAAAGCAAAATTACAATCTCCTTCATTTTTTTAAAGTAATTAAAAATAAGTCAATCCGGTCACTCAAATTAATTAAGTCTCTAAACTTTATAGCCTTACTCTGGCTTGGTTTGTTTAATATTTGAATGACCGAATTCGAAAGGACTATAAAATAGCTAGAAAACATCTTAAAAAAAATTCGGCAAATCTCGAGTGGGCTTCAAAGTTTTTTCAAATTTGTTAGACTGACCCAATTTAATTTTTTGTTATTTTTTTAAACTGCGGAGAAATAAACTCCATCAATATCAAGATGTCTTAACTGTTTAATTAGCTTTTAATACATTCTAATTACCCAAAATTCGAATATTCATTAAAAAGTCATTTAATCCGAAAGGATTAGAAAATACTTTGAAAATTGTCTTAAAGTTCAGAAATTACTTTCTTTGTTTCAGAATTAAATAAAATTATCTGGATGTTTTTAATTACCAAGACACACTTTGGTGTTGATTTTTTTTATTTTCGTCTGCATCTGATTAAACATTTCTTTTAATTCAAGCCATCATTAGTTTTAGCCATCAAAAAGAAAAACAAATATTGGTGGCAAGTATCACTTTCTTAATTTAATTTCTTTTTCTCTCGAATTATTCGAATTGTTTATATTCGGTCGCCAACACCTTTTACTAAAACATTTGGTATGTAAGAAAAAAAAATTAGTACTAAATTTGTGAAACAAAAAAAAAAAGAAACAAGAAAAATTTATAGTGGAAATTTCACTGGTGGAATATATGCAAAATTGTATAGAGAGCCAAGCACTTTCTAGAAAGCATCGTAAACGCATAAGCACCTTACTATTAAAAGCTAATTTAAAAAAAAAACAATGGCTAAAATCAGTTTGATAGTTTGATAGTTTGATAGAGTGGTAAATCTTTAATGGTTACCTCCTCGGATTCCAATTGCTTAAATAACTTTACCTGTTTAAAATCAAAATAATCTTTAATACCGAACCCTCTTCTACTTCTTCGCCTGCCGACGCTTCGGCAAATTCTTACTAATTCTAGACCATCTACTGATTTTGCATCTCCAATAAACTCAACCTCTCCTACCTTCGTTTCAGCATCTGCTTCTCTTGCAATAAAAACCCTTAACCCATTTTTTTGCCTAAAATTTGATTTTCTTATGAAAAAAAACTATCAATAGCCATGTAAAAGGTACATATAATAAACGCAAAGATATAGATCTAACCTAATGAAGACGTTCCAGCTAATTAAATTATGGAAATTAAATTAGTTTACATAAGAAAAAGTTTTTTTGAGATTAATTAAACATAAAAATAAGTGTGTTTTCTTATGAAAGTATTTTAAGCGTCATTAAAATTTTTATGTAATTCCATTCATATTACGTGTACATATAATTCCTTATTGGAATCATTAAAAACTGAATGATTTAGAATCAAAGAGAGAAAGAATAATAGCAAAAAGAAAGAGATTAAGATGCAGAAGTAACGAGATTTAATACGAGATTACTTTAAAGGGATCAATCAATTTGTTGCTTCCTTGCTTTCATTATTCAGAAAAGAGAGTATCTCTCTATCATTCTATCATTCTTTCTGCCTCTTCCCCTTTCAATCCTCAATGTACTTTTTCTTTTCTTTCTTGTAATTCCTTACTCTAAGACAAAAAACACATGATGGTCTTCTGCTTCATTTCATTTATTAACCATTCCAAAACGCTTCGTCGATTTCATCTCTTAAAACAATCTCTACAAATTGTTTTAAATTTTATTGAGAATACCTTAGGTATTTTCGGTAGTTTGATGCAGTTGTTGCTTTCAAATTTTAATGTTTAATTTAAGACTTTCACTTCAAGAAAGTTTTCTTTCTAACAAAAACTAGATCAAGAAGTTTTTTCTTATTCAAACGAAGATCAAAACTAATTACCTTCATGGTTAATTTGTATACCATCATAACATCAATAGTAATAATCAAAATATACCGATTAAAAAAATGTTAAAAATAAGAAATTGAGGAAGAAAGAAAAAGCTTCAGGAAAACATTCTTATCGGTAAAAGTATTAAAGTTAAAAAGCTTACTAAAAATTTAGGAAGAAAAAGTTCAAATAAATTAGTTATTACCTTATTGTTGTTGTTTTAATCAATTTGGAGCATTTGTTACAATTAATCGAGCTATTTAGTTAATTTTATTACCGCAATTTAACTAAAGAAATCTGTGATCAATTAAAACTATTTCGATTTGAGAAGTAGTAGAGCACTAAAATACTAAACAAAAGAAACAGTAGCAAAGTCGGGGAAAAACAAAGAAGAAGTATATCGAAGGCATTCCTATTTGGAAGGTTAATTAAGAAAAAAAAAATAAAGCAATAGATTAAAAACAGATTAAGGATTGCGCCAATGAAAGCACCCTTTTTTAATTCTTCTCCTTAGTTGCGGAATTAAATCAAAATTAATTCAAACCCTGACACTATGTTGTTAAAGATATTACCCTTGATTATTAATTTTTCATACACATAAAAAATTATGAACCACAACTCTAACTTTTTACACCGAGAAAAACACAATTATAAAGATCTGGCGAATATTTTTATTTTTCTCCTTTTGAACAACTGTTAATTAATTTTCTACTTTTGAAAAGAACCTGCAATCCTATCAGATGTTCTCATACCCTCAACAATATTAACAACACTGATTATATCTGAAGCTTTCTTAAGTGCTTTTTAATTAGAGCAGTTTGAATTCAACACTGCTTGATTACAAAAACATTGCGAACTATTCTTAAAAGGAATGTGTAAACGATATGAAAAGGTATTAAGAATTTAATTGTGGCAAAAAATCTATTAAAAAAATTACAAAGGTTACCTCAATTGCGTATGTGCGTGTGTGAAAATTCTCAGCTTAAAGATTTTATGGTTTATTGTAGAGCAAAGATTAAACAGATATCAAGAGAGAAGAAAAAGAATGATAGAAATCAAACCCAGGAATGGATTCTTTTCTTCTTTATTTTTTTTTTTTTTTTTTTTTGAATTAATTAAAAAATAATAAAATTCTATGAAAAATTAGAAAAATAATAATAATAAAGGATCACATGTTATTAAAATCCTATCATGACTCAAAAGTTTATTTCATTGATGTTTATTCCACATTTTCAAATTGAAGTCTCGGAAACCGAGTAATGCGGTTAATACTTGCAAAAACTGACAGGGAGAAAAGTAATAATTACAAAAAATAATCCCCAGGTATTTTATCAGGCTAAAAAAATTATTTTATCAATTAATTTTCAAATCAGTCTGATGAAGTTTAATAAAATGAATTTCTTAGAAAACAATTATGGATGAAGTAAAAAAAGGTAAAGTGTAAAACCATCAACAAATGTATACCACCAACAACGAATGAAACAAATCAGCAATTAACAGTAATTTATCTCTTAACTGAAGCGACTGTCTTCGTGAATTTATCGTGCCTAACAAAAATACAAAATCAGCATAGTTAACCGACGAGCCTTACCCCTTTTCCCCTCCAATTAGCAACCAAACAAATTGCAAAGGGAAATAATAAAGAATTTTCAAAACCTTGTGATATTTTTTGCAATTTTTTTTGCCATATACTTTTTTATATTACTCATATACAAAATTTTTAAAAAAATAAAAAAGTATAAAAAATTAATACAATTTTTTTACTTAAAATTTTTTATTTTAATTTGAATAATTTTTTCTTTATTATACGCAAAAGGTTTCCGATATATTGCTAATTAAATTGATTCTTGAACAGCTCTTGAAAATATTTCCCTTCCAAACCCGGCCATACGCCATTGTCTCCGGCAATAGAATCCATGGTGGCTCGTGTGCAAATAATAATTTCCGATGCGATTGTAACGAAATTTCTTAATATGTAAAGAAGAGAAGAGAACAAAATGAATTAGAAAAAAATTACAAGCTAAAACTGCAAGAGTCAAGACAGAGACAGGAGTCAACAACAGCAGCAGCAGCAACAACAGCAGGAGCAGAAGCCAAAAAAATCAAATAAAAAATGAAAATGTTTAAAAGAAGAAGAAGGATTCATATGAAGAAAGATGAGCCTACTGCACTCCGTTTGATTAAACCTAACCGCATAACAACAATGACAACAATGAACCGGCGACAACAACAACGATCGTAACAACAACATCGGCCTGCACCTACAAATGCAACGGTTACATTGAGTCAACATCGAGTCAGCACTACTGGCACAATTTCGCAGTAGATGATGTTGTTTTCTTATTATCAGTGCTTTTGTTGGTGTTGTTGTTGTAACAGCAGGAATTTCTTGCCTTCATTCTTGCTCAATTCAATTCTTTTCAAAGGATTTTATTTTTATGCATTGTGTTTTCGTTGTTTCTGTTGTTTCCGTACAGCTAACTGTTGAAAGCTTAACAAAGAGTCAGCAAGTAACGCCTTTTGTATTTTACCTAAATGTCTATATGACCGGCTAACTGATCCATCCGCATGTTCGTCCCTCCATTCACCGTCTATTCAACTATCTGTTAGTCTGCCTTTTGGTCTGTCTGGTGGCTAACTTTGGCTCTTAGCAATCTTATTTAAATGATTTCAAATAAAAATGTTGCCACCAAAAAACCAAAAATTACAAAAAATATCAAATAAATATAAAAATAAAAACAATAACAGAAACTAAAACTAAATAAAAAACAAAAAATCTATAGCACAAGATGCACATTTCTGATAGTGCTGCAACCCCAGCTACGAATGAAGTGACAGAAGCAGGCGAAAGGGGAAAATGACAACAACAATTAAAAAATACAAACAAAAGAAAAGACGGCAGAAAGCATAAGACAGATAAGACAGAAAAGAATAAGAAGTCAACGAAGAAGATGAACGACGACGGCGGTTTTTAAAAGCATCTCAGCAATGAATTCAAGCGTGCTGGTTCTTTCGTTTGTTCGTTGGTTCGTTGGTTCGTTAGTATGTTTGCAAGAGTAAAGAACCGATGATAGAACGCCTGTGAGAAGAAAAATAAGGAGAAGAAGAAGATGATGATGAGCACTGAACCACGCGTTGGCCAAAAGGCCAAAAGGCAAAAGGTGACTCTTTCTGAAAATTGTAGACAGCATAAACGGGCGATGGGTCTGAAAGGACAGCCAGAGAGAAGGCACAGAGACGGGCAGGCGTCAGTTAAGAGCTAGTATGACGTTCAAAAGAGAAAATTAAGACAGACACATTTAGAGACAGACAAAATATACATCAAACGACAAACGGATGAGCTGAAGGTAAACGAACGAACGAATTAACGAAAGAATTTATGAGATGCAACAAGGTGTTTTCTCAGGGAAAGGTCACAACCATGATAAAGTAGAGGAAGAGAAATATGTTAATAAGCTTTTTGCCATTTTATTAAAAAATCGGATTTGAATTATGAATAATCTAGAATAGAACAATATTAAAATAAAATTATCGAGCAGTCGAAAACAGTATTAATTGCAACAGCTTCAGTTTAGTTTCTTCTTCTTCTCCTTCGTTTTCTTCTTCTTATTGCTATTGTTGGGTTTGGTGGTTTTTAATTGTCTAGAATGTATTTTTACACTTTACAAATTATCAGTTTTTATAACATTATTTATATTGTTGTGATTGTTATTGTTGTGATTGTTATTGTCGTTGTTGTGGCAGATGTTTAGCTGTTATTGCTAACAACAATGAAGATAACAGCCAAGCATCAGGGACAATAACACAATAACAATAACAACCACAACAAAATCATAGAAATAATGTTATAAAATTTGATGACTGATAAACAATAAAACCACATCTGGCTGTTCTCTTAATAATTTCTATTTTTTGTTATTATTGTGCATTCTTATTTCCTTTGCTTTGTTGTTATTGTTGTCATTAATTTTCGTTGATTTTATTATTATAATTATTATTATTATCGCTGTTATTTAAACTATCATTGCAGTTGATTTTTACCATTTTTTATGATCACTCTTTTATTATTTTAATTATTCTCATTATTTCTTCATTTTTATTTTTTAATGTTCTTTTTATTATTTGTGATTTATGATTTATTTTATTTATTATTTATCTACTATTCGCATAATTATTTAAACACTTATTAATATTATTCTTTTTTAATATAAATATTATATTAAATTTTTATATTTTTCATTCTATTTCTTAATTATAATCTAAATACTTCAACATTTATTAATTGATTTATTAAATTTATTATCTTTATTTTAATTTGTTATGTAATATATAATTTATTTATTATTTTTTATTAGAAATATAATCATTTTTTCATTTATAAAATTATTTTATTTAATTTATTAATTTAATTTAATTATTTTATTTAGTTCAATTTTATTTATTATTTATTTATTATATTCTTTATCATTTGTCCATTTTCCTCTAAATTTGCTTTTTTAATAATTTTCATTCAATTCAAAAAACAATTTATTGGTATTTCATACATTATGCATTTAATAATTTAATTATTTATTTGAATTATTTTTTGTTGAGTACTAAGTAAAATAAACATATTATCATATTTTCGTTACTACTAAGCAATTATTATTTAACTATTAATTCTTTATTTTATTTATGTTAGATTAATATTATACGCCAATTGCTTTAGTATATTTATTTTATAATTTAAACTTGTTTAATTTTGTTTAAATTAATAATTTAGATAAATAATGACAATATTTATTTAATAATTTATTTATTTATCTGTATTTAGTTTTTTAATATTGTCATTTGGCGTTTTTAATATTTTGTTCTTTTTGCTTTTAGTATGCTTTTCGTTTCTTTGCATTTCGATGCATAGTGCTTGTTCATGTTGTTGTTGTTGTTGTTGTTGTTACTGTACTGGTGAACTTTTGTCGGCAAACATTTTCGATGATGATTTATTAATATTGGCGCGGCCTTCTTTTTTCTATGTTTTCTTTAGCTTCTTGTTTTTCATTTCTTATTCTTTGCTTATTTTTCCTCGTACTTCTCACGGCTTTTTTGAAATTGGACAACTTAATACCATACACACGTTCATACATACGCCCAAATCTCAATCGAATATTGCTTTGCACATCTTCTTCATGGTTTCTGTCAATAAATTTTCTTCGGCATGTGAATTCCTTTTATTGTTTTCGGATTTTATTTGCAGCTACTTAAAATGTACGTTTTTTCCTTTTATATGTATCCAGATTCTTCTCCTTTGACGTTCTCTCTTCCGTTTGTATCGTACTTGTTTTTAGATTTTTCTTTTCTTTTTTTTTTTTTTTTTTTTTTTTTTTTGAATTTATTCCTTTGGAAAAGGGGAAGCTCTTTTAATAGCCGCCAAGTCGAGCAGTCAATTTGGTCAATTTTTGGTTATGGTTGGCTATTGTGATGGTGGTCTTGGTTGGTTGGTAGTGACCTTTTTTCTGCGATTTTGCCGACTGTTTACCGGCTGGTTTCATTGCTTGTCATTGCGTCTAAATGAATTATGGGATTCCAACACTGTGGCAGCACCGTTAAAATTATGCCCGCAAATGGAAAATATTTACGTCCTCAGTTTGAATAAATGGAAAGAAAGAAAAAAATGAGTTTGCGGAATTTACGAGGTTTTCAAGTGTTCAAAAGTTTTCAGAATTTTTAACAGAAGAAACCTAAAAAGAAAAAGCAAAACAAATAAAAGTTTAAACAAACCGTAAAAAAAATAGAAAAATGTACAAAGAACCAAAACTAACAATACATAAATAAAAGTTAAAGATTGTAAATTGAAAATAAGTTATAGTGACTCAATTGCTTTGTAATTTTGAAAGCTTAACAGCCGGGAGTTTTCAAGAAAATTTTCACCATCAATTCATTTGACGATTACGTGACGATTTTGGCATTTATGACGTTTGAAAAGTTAACAAGGTTTCGAAGAAAGATTTCAAAAGAACGTTGGAAATGGAAAACCTTTGACTTTATATGACACAGCTTTTGCCTCCCTTTTTTCTTTCATCTGCCACTTTGTCGAAGACTTCATTCAATTTTTGATGATGGCAGAAAATCCATTGGTCTGTCTTTATGACTTCTGCCCGACTTCAAAGTTTTCAACGCGGTATTTTTTAAAGATTAACTTTGGACTCCTTCCTTGTCACCTGCTTCATCTTCTAAAATCTGTAAAATTTGCCTGCGAATATCTTAATCCACTTCTCTAGTTCGAAAGGGAACGTCTGAGGCTTTTTTAATATCAGCATGAATAATCGCCGATCAAACAGCCTTAGGTGCAGAAAATTCAAGTTCTTTCGTTTAAATTCTTATACTTTATTCTTTATCTACATGTTCTTAATCTAGCGAAACTAGTCTAAAGCAATCTACTTTCTTACAATGCTAGAATCCGCTAAACAAAAAAACACACATAACGCCCCAGACCGTTAAATAATTTTCACATTTTCTTCTCTGGAAAAACCGAGCCAGTGACCAATACGTTCGTGTCACGACTTTTTAAAGAATATTTATTTATTGAGAAAGCTTCATAAAACTATATCTGCCCTGGAATACCAACGACTTAGTGACGCCAACTAACTTTTTATTTAAACCATGCATGCGCGGCCCTAATGAAATTGTAACAAAGTAAAACAAAAACAGAAAAGGAATCATCAATAACAAGAATAACAAACAAATTTAAAATCAAAAATGAAAAACAAGCAACAACAATAAAAAACGGAATAATATAAAACAACGAATCCAAAAAAACTAGGCCTTCAAAATTGTTAAATTAAGACACAAATCACATGCATTTCTTTTTGCGGTTTATGTTTTTCCGACACGGTCGTTGCGATCGCACTTCATCATTCGTAAAAAGGAACTAAAAAATATTTCTGCCAATTAAAGCAACGCAAGCACGTTTCGACCCATTAACATCATGACATCGTTTAAATTTTGCACTTCGAACGATTAAAGTTAAATTTAGAATTAATATTTAATTTGAAAAATTGATCATTAAACCGATCATTCGTTGTTTTATGACGATGGTTACCTTTTCCCGGTGAAAACAATAAAAATAATAAAAAGCTCTTGAGAACCGTAAGGGACCACCATAAAGCACGAACCGATAATCATTTTTATTCAATTAGTTCATAATTGAATAGCAATCATCGATAGAGCCCATAACCGCTGCTGCTTTACACGTGAAGCGTATATCAAACACTATAATTTGGCGGCCCAAATTGTGGGCGTCGCCCCATATTGTTAGTAAAAAATATAATGCCAAGGTGAGCTACACACGTTGAAACAGTTTCTCTAGACAATAGAACTAAAGATCACTGAAGATCGGTGAAGAAATTATGTCTGAAAGCGTGTAGAGTTTGTGCTAGAATAAAAAAATCCATACTGGACCGCCCAACCGTTCGTCGAGATTGGCCATCATTCTATCCAGTCATACACTCACTCATGTATTTTACCAAGGAGGGCACCCTCCATTCAAACATTAAATCTACCGTCGAATCGGCCATTGAGACCCAGCGAAATCCATCAATTATCTAAACGTTTTGCCAACGAGCCGTTTTATCGATCTTGCTGAGAGAGCTCGTAGTGTTAAGAGTCATATGTATAGGTTACACGGTCTTTTCGCTTTTCATTTATTTATGTTATGTATCATACACGAAACCTTAACTATGCGCGTGTAATACAACAACAACAACAACAACGACATTTAAGGATATACGGCTCCCTTCTTCGAAGAAGAAAAGACCGTTGCGATTTATTGTTAAACGATCAGAATAAACTTCACTGCACTTGCCGATGCTTAATCGCTGATTTCTTTTTTTTTTTTTTGTTGGGTTAATAAATAGAATTCGCAAACGAGGATGCGGCGTTTCATTTGAGTCTCTAGAAATCAATTGATCGTACAATCGCGATCGTTGAATTTAACGGTGTTGCTAAACTAGCGCATTTAGCGATAAAGTGTATGAGTAGAGCAAGCTTATTATCGTCATGAACAATCATCACTATCTCGATCATCGCCTTTCTTTATTTTTTAACAACTAAATACTGCCCATTGATTGTGGGTTTGGTTGAAGATCAATTGCAATCATCAATATTAAAATCTAACAATTCTACAATAAGCTCTAGAGTAAGCGATGAATTTTGCCGTGAAATAGTGAGAGTTATTGGTGATTGGGAAGATTATATCGGTGGTTATTTGGAAGATTATATCGTATAAGGCTACGGGATAGATATTCAACTCTATCGGCACAAAAGAATACATTTCTAGGACCATTAATTCTGCTAAATATTTCTTTATTGACATCAATTGAAAAGAAGACAAAAAATCATTATTCAACTGTGAGAAGATCTTACGCGACGATCAATGAAATACTAGAGCCCTAAATAAAATAGTACCAGCATTACCCACGATCGTCAATCAATTTTATCGATCGATAGCTCGGTAACAAACTTGCCACTTACTTGAATGAATAACTACCGACTGAAAAGGACAAGTGAATCGTAGTCTGCCGATCTTGGTGTAGGTTCATAAATGGCCAAACTAGGTGGATGAACAGATAGAACAAATGGAAGAAAGTCGAAGCTAGTTTAAGGCTAGGAACAAAGTAAAAAGGAGTGAGTTATTGATTAAAGAGGTGAAAGATGAATAAATGGCTATTCGTTAAGTAGTCAACACGACTCGAGGAAATCTTTTATGCACCTTCTGTTTCACGATGAGTGAGCGGGAACGAGGTAAAAAAGCCATTCAGAATTCATTCCGAGCACAACTTGTTCTAATTCATATAAAAAGAATAATACTAGAAATGATTTCACATTACAAAAATGCTTACAATAGAAAACGAGAGAGACTTAATGGACGCTTTATCAGCTGAATAACTCTTGAGAATTTAATAATCCATTATCTGAGTTTTACTGAAGTAATTTTTGAAGGTATTTATTGCTGCCTCGATTTTGTCCTTTAGTAACTGTGCGATTAAAAAACGATCATTTACTGATCTTAAGTAGAACGCAAGTCTTCCATATACTTATTAAGACTGATTACAGCGTGATCACTAATTAATAGGAGCGATATCACATTATTGATTACTGAATGATCAAAACTCGATCTAGGCTCTACGGAACAACGCCCCACAAAATCATTAACTAATCAAAGTGACACAACAGCTCACCATAGATTTATTTGCTGCTCACATTGTCACAAAGCCTAATTAGTGAGCACGTATGCTTAGCAAGTTTTATATTAGACACGTCCATTAGAGGTAATTTATTTAGTGACAACTGTCCCCATTGTTGATTTTTTCCTCCGTGGAAATATTTTGTTGATAATCAAATTGTTAACATTGACTGATTAATGGCCGGTCGATTTTTATCTTTTCGATTATCACTAGTTTGTTGTAAGAATCTAAGGCAGTGATCTGTGAAAGTGATATACGCATACAATTACCAGGACAATTTAAAATTTATCTCTTAAAGAGTTTTGGATGACTGGAGTCTATATTATTACTAATTGATTTACGATCAAATGATTCATCAGTGAAATCGGTGGTGATAGTTGCCGAGTGCGAGTCAGTATAAGTATTTGAGAATTCCAAAGGAGCAATTTTTCAAAAACAAAGCAATAATCCACAAACTATTAAACAGCAACGCTTTCAAACTGTTTAAATAACCGAGTTTCCGATAATCTTGAACTGACTGACTGACTGACACAAAAATATGAACTGACAAGCAACGAATTAACCACAAATAATAAGAGTGCATCATCTTCTCAGCATGTCGTTTGCCCAAACATAGAAAATAATTATTAAAGATCTTACAGCTGCGGATTTTAATTGCATAATTGAATGATTGAATATTCAAATAACTAGCTCGTTAACTATTTTCTTTCCTGTGTGCTTCAAAAACAATCCGAAATTTCTGTGAAAATTATTATTATTACTTTTGTAATTTTTTTCATTTTTTTGTTTCATTGGTTTGGAATTTTAAATTAATTGTTTTTATATTTGTTATCTTTTATTTTTTTTTTTTTTTTATTTTGAACAAATTCCATGATTTTCTCTATGCTTATGTGCAGCAAATTGGAGAGATCTGGGATAAGAAAATTCATATACAAATAATTTCATTAACCCCCAGCAAAGTGTTGGAAATCTCTTCAAATAAAAGCGAAAAGAAGTAGGTTTTGGGGCAACAAGAATTAAGAACATTAAATGAAAATAAAACTGAAAAATATTTGAAAACGCGTTACCGCAGAGCTACTGTTGGTAGCTTGCTGATGAATAGGTGGCTTCGTTGTTGTTGTTTTTTCCGTTTTTGTTCTTATTGTTGTGATAAAAATTCCTTGTAACTTTCACTACTTGCTTACTGCGTCGCCATCATAAAAAGTTCTAATGTTTAGATGCACGATAAAATTGTAAATAGGTGTGCTTCACTTTTGATTTAGCAATCGATTGCAAGGAATTAATATTTAAATAAAATTATTTCAGTACAAAATTGTACAACATCAAATATTATTATTTAATTTAAAAATATACGATTCAACGAAAGACTACAGAATTACGATAAGCATTAAAAATCCTAAAAACAAAGCTTTTAAATTAACTTTCGTTTAATTTTGGGATATTCAGTTTTTTAAATGTTTTAAAATTTTGCAACTGAAGACATTATAATTGCAGTTGCAGAAACATTACTTAAATTTAATTATATCTCTAAAGGAGATATAATGAAACAAAGAAAACATAAGAAAAGAACCTTACAAATTCCACTATGTTTAATAATTGGATTCCCAATCTATAAACTTTCTGAAAATTTGGATTTAGATGAGTTTTTTCATTACAATTACACGATTGTTCCTTAAAAATTCTGGTAAGATTTTAAAGGTTATGCTAAAAAAAATTTATATTTCCTGTAAAGAAAGAACCAAACCTTCTAAAATTCTATTTCGTTTTACATTTCGCTCAAAAGTTATTGAGAAATTATAAAATTTTCCTCCTCCAGATATCCCAATTACTATTTTAGGAATGTGATACCAGTTTGAAACTTCTGGCAAAAAAACTTAAGAAGCAAACCTTATAGGCTTCCAACTATTTTATATTTTGTTGCTTAAATTTATAAGCTGTCCAAGATTTTGAGCTACAAAAATTCCCATTCTCATTACATTAGGGTAAGGCGGCATAAACGGCTTTAAATGTTCTGATGTACAAAAGATTTAGGAAACAAACCTAATAAAATTAATTTCATTTAATTATTGTCTAGAATTTTCAAACGTTTAAACATTCCACAACTAAAATTATTATCATTACAATTTCTTAAATTTTAAAGAAACATAAAATTTATTGCAAAACAAAAGACTCAGGAAACGAACGTTACGTATATCCATTTCATTTTGGATCTTTTTCTTAAATTATTAAAAGTTCGAATCACTTAATTTCTGAATCTAAATATACTAACAAACTTCGTTATTTAATGAACGTCATTTTATCTTAGTATTTAACTCAGTATTTCAGTAGTATTTCTCATCGTAACTTCGATTAAATAAGGACAGACCCCGAAGTCAGAAATAAGATCAATCACCCCGAAAGAAATCAGCAGTGCGCCGCAAAAAATTCACCGCTCCAAAAACAAGTTCCACTTTTGGTCAAGAGCAGTCAGGTCAGTGCCATGACTGCAGGCATCGAGGCCTTTAAAAAACCATATTTCCTTAATAATTATTTCAATTTTTTTCTGCATTATTCGAAAGCTCCGTTGACATATTTTTCGATTCTACTCGCATTTATTCGCTTAATTTCATTTATTGTAAAGTTCACAAAGTAAAAAGGGCTATTAAATTGAAGTGTAATGATGAGGTATCACTAATAAAGTCACCTAAGACTGCACGACTAACCTACTCTATTACTCTAATTTGTGATAGCTTGTCTCATTAGAACTGTTTTAGACTCTTCCAGCGTATGTCATTCGCACCACTGCAAATGATCAACTTTCAGTTTGTCTGCGCATTTAACGCTTTGTATTCTTTTTATTTGTTAATTTTAAATATTTAACAACTTGTCTTTTAACATCTTTATTACTTTACTGTCTTTTTATTTTACCATGGTATTTTCTTTCATTAAATTGACCGCGTTGCTTTGGTTTTCCTTGACTTCGTTTCACTTTCTCGTTGCGACTTTTAATACAAATGAGTGAATAAAAGTGAAAAGTTTGGAAGAAAAATGATTTTATAATTATAACAGTACATTGTCAGTTTTGTTATTTATTTTATTTAGTATATAAACGGGCTTCCCAATGTATGTTCAACGTATTATCCATGTCCCGCTACAATATGATTTTGGTATTTAGGGAAAATTTAAATTTTGGTAAAGTGTAATTAACATCTGTCTTCTATGATATACGTAAAAGCCTATTTATACCAAAACTGCGCAAACCTCCTACATCTCTTATTGGGATAACCAGATATTGTTCAACAAAAGGTTCATTCCAACGGTCCTCTATTTCGGCCATCCCTTGGAATCCCAGTAGATACTGATATATCTTTAATGTTTTCAAAAAACAATTAACTTAATATGAATAGCTGTTTAACGCTAGCGATAAGGATCTGCTTTCTCCGTGTTTAGTTGAAACGGCTGATTCTGACACTGACATTTACAAAAAACAACTGGCTATCTTTTTACCGTAATTCGTTGCAAATTACATGATATAGATATGACATTATTTTAGTTAAATAAAGTATAATTATCAAAAATACGTACGCATTTTTATTTCAAAACAAAAATTACAACAAACAGCCAAGTATTTAAGTCGACATAAAAATTATTTAAATTCGTTTAAAGTAAGCAAAAAATACGAAGTGTTATAACTTATAAACATGTTTGGATATCCCTGTTATACGTTTGCATATGATATGATACGCTATGGTATAATAGCATGAACCATGACAACGGCAGATCAAAGACTTTCTCTCAAAAATACTTTTGTTCGGACACTAGTATAAAATCGTTGCGATCTACAAAAATGTCATTAAACTAGTAGTACTTCCAAAATCACAATTCAACTCACTACCATGTTAACAATCTGATTAAAATTTAGAAAACTGTGATACGTTATTTTAGTGAACATATGTTATTGCTTGAAGATATTAAACATGCCACCGAGACACCATAAACAAAGGTAAGCAGTAGATTTTAACTCTAACAAATAAACAAAGTCGATTGCACCAAATGGATAACTTTCTGATTAATAAAAAGCGTTAAACAATAACTAGCCAATTAGTCCCTAATAATGAAATCATTGACAGAACCAATCCTAAGATTCGAATACACAATTAAAACGCGATCAGTATTTAATTCCATTATTCCATTATATTACACGACAACCATTTAATTAATTTAGACACTAACTAAGCGCATCGAACTGACTGATTATATTGCAGTGATACGTTATGGCTCCTGGACAAACATATTTCCTATAAACTCCATTCATCACCTTGCATATATAACAGGATACGATCAGATATTCAAACGGATGCCTTGCTATATAATGTTGATTCTAACACAATCATGCCCTGTCAGTGATGGTATAAGTGTGATGGCATTATTTCACTGATCACAATCCCGAGTCACCTATCAATTTTCGATTTTGCGCTCACTGAATTATCAATGTGCAATTACGTTCACATTTTTGATAATTATACTTAATTTATCTAAAATAATGTCATATCGATGTCATGTAATTTGCAACGAATTACGATAAATAGCGATAAGGCAATTGTTTTTTGTAAGTAAATTAATCCCAGAAAAACCAACACATTTGCAATGAAATTGTTAAAACTATAATTTTCTTGTAATAAACCAATTTTATAAGATGAAAATATTGGATATTCCAACAGTCCAAAAAAACGGTAGCACGAGCACACAAAGACATTAGAAAGAAAGACAAAAAGACACATTAACTTTACCTAACTGATTTGTTGTTTTTGTTGTAGAATTCTCACGCAACTTGAACTGCCGGATGGACGCAATAAATTATTATTGCGTTCTGTTGATCCAGAGTAGAAAAAATCTTTTCCTCTTTAAAAAAAACTATCATCATCGGAAGTTATCGGAACAACTCTTAATGATTTTTAATTGGAAAACCATATAGTCTTTCCTCCTTTCTATAATTTGCTCCATCTATGCTTTGCATCGTATAAACATTTTATAACTGATACTAAGCTAGTTTTTTCCAAGTCATTTGCATAATTTATTTGAAATTAGTTAAACTCAATCAAGCCAAGTGATTTACATTTTGAATAAATCAGATTTTTATAGAGATATTTAAAATATATTAATTATAAAAAAATGTTCTCCAGAAATTTTTTATGATAATTTTATTTAAGCTTCTTTAAAAATATGAACATTTTCTTAAATATTTAGAAGAATGAAAGCACACAAATAAGATGAAGGATGAGACGTTATTCTTCACCAACAAGATGTGGAGGGAAAAATAGTATGGATCTGAAGATGTTTAAAATGTGTCAAAAAATAAATAAACTTAACCCATCTCTCAACTTTTTTTACTCAAATAATTTAGGATTAAGTTTCCATCACACAAAATTTAAATCATATTTAAATTATTCAGTTTTAAATTAATGAATTTTAAACGGAAAGTTAAGTGGCGGCATTTTATAGATATGACAGATGTTCAATTTATCTAAACAAATGAATTTGAATAGACTCAATGCGTGTTATGCGATGTGCATTCAATGTATTGTCGGTATAGGAATAGAATAAAATGCTTATATTTTTATATTTCAATAAAGTAATTAGGTAATATTTTTATGGATTTGTAATTAATATTATTCTTATTTTAATTATAATTAATATAATTTTAACATTTCAATATAATCCTCCATAATTTCATCATAACGTTTCAATACTTCGCATAATAAAACACTTTTCGTTCTCTGCAAATTTTGACTTCGCCAGAAAATCGTCTGCGGGCTGGTTGAATTCCTCCGAAATTATCGTAAAACAGCCTCATCCATCAAGAAAAATCAAGCCAGCGATTAGTTTACCATGCTCTTTTTTTAGTAGCTGCTTAGTAGCTGCGTAGAGTATTTGATTGCCGAAACACCGTATCACGATTGACGGAATAATTATAAACATCTTAGAAGCCTCAGAGCTCCTTATTTTTGGAAGATGAAACCGTTCGAAAGATGAATCCTTTCGCTTCCAGAAAAAATTTAATTAAAGATATTTAACGTCCCGCAGCTTTTATCGAAACATCGTTCAAATTGCATTCACCATTAATAAATAACCCGAAAACCGAGGATATATTGAAAGCCCCACTAGTTTTAATCGATAAAATATAACTTGGGAGAAATTGTTTCCTCGCTCAGAATATATAAAAATTTAAAATGCTATTTTCCCTGAGAGATAATAATGATAAATTATTATTTAATCATAAATATTTTAGTTTTGCTCCTCTACCGCTTAAACACTTAATCCCAGAATTCTAATGTTTTTTTTGTTATGATAGTAATGATCATTATAATTCTATTGTTAAATCTTGAATAGATTTTTAAAATCAAACTTTATAACGTAATAATTTAAAACCCAGTGACCGATAGCGTATTTAAAAATATGAGCTGAAAGAATGAAAAACAACATAGACACTCATTGAAAATGCCTGAAGGATAAAAGCAAACAAACACCATGCGCAAAGTTTTAAGGCCTTTGGATTAAAAGGAAAAAAGCGAAAGATAGGAGCAAGGAAGGAAAAAAGGGTGGTAAGAAAATAGGGTAGGAAAATTGGAGCAAAAGTAGGGGGAAAGACAGGAGGCAGAGAATAAAGAAGAAGACAGCAAGGCGAAAAGAATGAAATGGGAAGACTTCAACACTAAGAGGGGAATGATGAACGGAAGGAGTTTCCTACCACTTCATTAGTCACTACAAGAAGCGGCGGCTGTCGGCGGCTCAGTCATTACGCAGTCACCATTATTTTTAAAAAAACACCCACCACAATTCAAACAGACCAAACGCTTTCTTGACTACACACAGAACCTCGTTCCCATCAATCCTGTTGCCTTCCATCTTAAGATCACCAACGTTTCCGTTTCCTCCAGTCTTCCCTGAAAATGAAAAAACCAACCAACTGTTCTTTATTACGAATAAAAAATCAAAGAAAAGTGTTTTTGTTGTTGTTGCTATTATTGTTGTTTATGTTGTAAGAAATGGGAAATAGTTACACCAGCAAACGTGCTAAAGCCATTCGTTTGGACATCCCTTCCTCCTTCCTTCCTTCTGAATCAACTTGTTCTTTTCCTTTGGCCCGGTTAATGAATGGCAGTAAACTGTAACAATTCAGTGTTACCAATTGCCAAACGGCAAAAACAACAGTAAATGTAAAAATCAAACACCAAAACAATGCAGGGCAAAGCAGGAAAGAACCAGGATAACGTGCACTAGGCAACAGCAATAAATAATGTGGGTCACCGACAATTCATATTAACTTATCAATAATTCATCACTTTAAATAAGTTGCGAATACAGCAGGAAGAGCAGGAAATACCACCGAAAGACTCTCTCGCTATGCGCTATAATCGGCATTGTACGCCCTAAATAAAAACAGATGTTTCAAAAATAATATTTATAATTTTTTTTCAAATTATAGTTCTTATCAAATCTTCAATGCAGATATTTAATGTTTCTTTATTTATTAAAACTTGAAATATAATAAACAATGGTCTAATTGTTTCTTAATTTAAAAAATTTTATCTATATAAAAATCCTTTTTGGAAAAACAATTATTAATTTCTTTGGCCCAATTCAACAAATTTCGACTAATCCAATCAAAATCTACGAGAAAAAATGTTTTACTAATCGTCTACAATAAGAAATAAAATGAACTTAAGTAAATATTTTTGAAAAAATTACAATAAGCGCAACAGATCGCACCTACAGCATAGAAACGTGCATTGACCAAATCAGCGTACGAGCAACGTCAGAAGCGTGCTGCTAACGGCACAAACGCTGCACGTCTGGTAGTCCTCTCTTTTGTCACCGCAACCATTGCACCACCACCCTCAATCACTTTATGCCTTCAACCAAAACCGCATTCCGACTGGACTATGTTCAAAAGTTCTTTGCTTAAGTCTTTCGTTCTCTTCAATACAAACCATTAAATTAACAGACAAGTGTACAGACTAATATATCTAATCGACCGACTGACCGACCGATCGACCGACCGACCAACCGACTGACCGACCGACCGACCGACTGACCGACTGACCGACCGGCTGACTGGTTGACTAACTGATTAACAGGCAAATATACTGACAAAGCCGCAGTGAGTCTCGATATAGACACAAAACAGTTTTGTCTGGACTAACTCGTAGACAAATTATAGGTACGTCCAGTAAAGAAGTCAAAGCAAAGGAAACATTCAGAAGTGAATAATGATTCCGGAGGTGTTTAGCATTTTAATTCTGGACACGCCCATTTGACGTTGAACGCTCTAAAGAATGAAACATCATCTAGTTGCAAAAGCGTGACTCTTTCTTTTCCTTCTATTCTTTATATTCCATACACATTACGTGTTTCCCTGTCTTTGTCAGTTTTTCCCTTCCCCATACTCCTCTCCGTCTCATCGGGACTTTTGTCATCAATCTTCTGGCTTAGTCGTTAGGGACTAGCGGAGTTAACTAGATTATTTCTTTTTTTCAAAAATCTCTTTATAGTGAAAGAATTTCGTGTGCTCGTATACGCTAAAGAATCGATACCGTTCCCACTTCACCTGCTATCTGAGGTCTCGTAATCTAAATCTATAATATTTACTGTGCAGTAAGTACACGAATATACCCAACTCGGAAATTTCAAGCACATTTTTTCAAATTGCGATTGTTTTTAAGATTTCAATGCTTTAAGAAGAATGCTTCAGAATTTTTATTTTTTGAAAATCAAGATAAATCGTGAATTATTATTGAGAACTCATATATATTGATAATGTTTAAATGATTTCTCCTTGTATATAGGGGAATTAAAGTGTTCCCTGTGACCGCCTTTGGAATTTGAATACATTTAACTTTTATTTTTTTCTTCTTAATTTGGTCTCATCTTTTTAAATCAGCTGCTCCTTGTGTCAACCGTAAATAAATAAATAAATAAATAAATAAATAAATAAATAAATATATATATATATATATATATATATATATATATATATATATATATATATATATATATATATATATATATATATATATATATATATATATATATATATATATATATATATATATATATATATATATATATATATATATATATATATATATATATATATATATATATATATATATATATATATATATATATATATATATATATATATATATATATATATATATATATATATATATATATATATATATATATATATATATATATATATATATATATATATATATATATATATATATATATATATATATATATATATATATATATATATATATATATATATATATATATATATATATATATATATATATATATATATATATATATATATATATATATATATATATATATATATATATATATATATATATATATATATATATATATATATATATATATATATATATATATATATATATATATATATATATATATATATATATATATATATATATATATATATATATATATATATATATATATATATATATATATATATATATATATATATATATATATATATATATATATATATATATATATATATATATATATATATATATATATATATATATATATATATATATATATATATATATATATATATATATATATATATATATATATATATATATATATATATATATATATATATATATATATATATATATATATATATATATATATATATATATATATATATATATATATATATATATATATATATATATATATATATATATATATATATATATATATATATATATATATATATATATATATATATATTCTTTTGGCTTTATGCTAAAGCATATCCTTACAATCTTTATCTTCACAATATCTTCTCCTCATCATTCAACACTTTGGCATTCTATCAAAAATGTCTTCATTATGCTTAGGGTAAAGAAACGTCAGACGTCCAAACGAATCATCAATTCTTATGGATGGCCTCTTATTAAGAGGATGGTTTTATGTTAATTGAACTCGTTTATTTCATAAGAATCAAGAACTATATAGTCGTTTGTGGAAGAGCTAATAAAATTTATTTCCAAATGATGATATTGCTGATGAGAAATATTAAACGTTGCCCTGGCTGATTTAACTAGTAGTGATTATCATTGAACGGTGCACCGGACGCCTCATACGCTAAATAAGCAGAGAAAAAGTAATAAAAAAAACGATCGAGCTCACAATTTAGTAAAGTTAGTGTGGCCTGATCATATTTCACAAGGTGAACGGTACTTTTGACATGTATATTTATACACCAAAGCTTTAATAACTGGTGCACGAGTCTCTGTATATAAATATATAATCTTTTTGCGAACTTGAAAGAACGTATGAACGCATAACGGTTTAGAGGTTTATGAATATGCATTTCTTAAGCTATTACAGAAGAAAATTTAACCCGAGAAGGTTCAGGTTAAAATTACGCTTAATCAAAACTGATTAGTTTTATAATTTTAAAAGAAAAAATTCACCACAACTCCAAGTTTTGCATGAAAAATAACCAAAATATAGAAGCAAAGAATATTGCAAAATTCAATGCAAAGAACCTCGGTCGGTTTTAGTCAAAATGATTATTAGCTTTAAGCTTATTACGAGAAATTCTGTCCGCAATACTGCCCCCGACAGTATAAGTACCGACCGAAATATCAAGCACTGTGACAAACTGGCACTTTTGTTCGAAGAAGAAGGCAACGTTCGAATATTTCATTTGGAAGTTTCGGAAAATCAGGCATAATTCTATTAAAAATTTTTCATGCAAGTCTTCATTATGTATAATTATGTCGACTCATTGTGTGACAGCTAAATCTTGACAGTTAACAAATGGCATGAAGTTAGCAATGATATTTTTCTCTAACATAAGTCCGTTACCTCGGTTCAATATTTGCTACTAATTTTTTATATTTTTTCTTCCATTTGTAATTAATCCTGTTGTTTACATTTAAAATCCTTTTTAATTATTAGTTATTACTTGAAAGTTTGTTAATTTACTAACTTGTTTCAGTTAGCCTCAATTGTTCATCTTGAGTTTTATTCAAGCAATTTAATGCTTTAAAAACCAAATATACAAAATACGTTTTAACTTAACAAATCTGTATATTAAACCCCACATAGCGACATTCGTTAACTTATAACTACAAAAGCAGCAGACAATAATTAACAACAACAACAACATCAATCGACAACACATACTCGATGACACGCCGGTTAACAAATCGCCATAATTAATAATAATTCGCTGGTAAAATCTAACTAAAAAGTCTGTCGACTGACGCTCCATCTGGTCATCCGACTATCTGTCCGTCCAGTTCACGATCGTGAGTGGAAAAACCTAAAGGAATTTATATATTTTCTCCTCTGACACGTTAGAAAAGAAAAGAACGTTTGATTAGTAATTGAAATAAATTGGTGCGTTTGTGCGCACCTGAGAGAGGGTCCATCAGGTTTGTATTGTAGAGACGGTTTGATTTTAGGTGTTTTGATTTTGTTGCACCTTTCCGTTCCCCTCGCATCTTATTCTTCTTCCGTTTCAGTGGGTCGACTTTGTCCCACATAAACGCATGCCGCATGCCGTACGCCGCATGCCGGATGACCATTGAATAGCAACGATAATTTCATGCCGTAAGCATGAATTTCTAAATACTTCTTATAATTTGATCGACCAACTACGTTGCGCTCATACATTCATTGTAACGCATTTATGAGAAATTGTTGTTTTACAACATTTTATCGTCTGATATTTGTTGTGCTGATGAATCGATTGCACTTTGCTCATTCAGTCTGTTGACGTTCACAGATGATGATGACGATATAAAACAGTTTTGAGATAAAGCCGAACGCGCTACCGTTAAGCCGTCTGAATCGAACGGCGTGCGATTTGTTATAATTTCATTGTTGCCGATATAAAATAACTATAATACTCGTGTGTTTGTAAAAATATGTGCAAGAGAAATACGTTTTTATGTTGCAAGAGACGTAATTGGATTTTGCATATTAAATAAAATTATATTGTATATTATTAGAACTTTATTTAGCCGCTCGCTTCCTGGAGATAGTAGAGGATATTAAAATTTATATAAGGCGATTATTTTTTAATAAAGTTTATTAAAATTCGGAATATCGAATTACAAAGTTTCTGGCTGAAGAACTCTGATGGAAATATCCCGAAAGCGTACAAGTTTATTAAATAAAATTAGAATTCAATGGCATAATAAAAAATATTAATTCTATCGGGGAAAGCATGACAAAAACTGGGCGTCATAAAAAATCGACTTGTAAAAAATGCGCTGGCGTGTAATCCTCCTCGATATTGTCTTTAATTTATAATGTCTGACATTTTATTACTGGCTTAATACACAAAATTACTTTTGGTTCTGTGACCCCGCCCATTCTAGGGATGATAATTTTTTTCTTTTGAAACAGCGAGACCAGTAATAACATTTTGATTTCAAATTGGAGTATAAATTCATGCCAGCTATATAGAAAAAACATAAATCGGGAAAGTTTCTCACCTATAATATCAAACAATTTTAGCAAAACAAATCATAAAATTAAGATGAAATTATTAGTAGTGGCGGTATTATATAGTGGTTAGTACCATGTGCCAGAAAACGGAGAAAGGGATTAGACTCTGAAGAATCGGAAACGGAAAACGGGTATTATAGGTAACGTACTCGGCGGTTTTGAGCTAGGCGGTGTTATAAGTTTCAACGGAATATGCCCGTTTGCCATAACGAGCATATGTGACTATGTGATTTCATAACATTATTTGGGATCCGGCAATATTTATTTCATAAATACCACCACAGGAAATTTATTAAAAGACGTTTGAACTCAAACATGCAAATACCGCGAAACATTTCTTTAACAGACAACAAACAGTTTAAGAGCACTGTAACTAAAAAGTAGAGCGCCATATGTCATCCTACCTTTCTGAACGCGTACAGTATTCGGCTCTCACGAATGCTACAGCTGTTTCAATTTTGACAACCGGTCTCCAATTCTTCCGACAAGAAAAACAAAGTCGATTTGTTTACTACTGATTTCCATTTCGTTTTATCCATTTTAAGGAACATTACTTTATATTTTCTCACAATGCTGAATTCTGCTTAGTTGGCATCGCTTTCAGCTTTATTAAAATTTTTCCATTTAAATAAACAAAATTTTTTAAAACCAGTTTTTATTTGTAAATCGAAATGAGCTCCGACCCTAAGACGAAAAAGTCTAGAGTTGAGACGTTGAGCTCCAACAAATTGAACGTGATATCAGAAAATTATACAAAAAATAAATTGGAAAACAACTCACCAAAAGAGGCGCCCATCAACTCTCTTCAACCGTTGCCTACTTACGATCCACTGACCGAACCGCATATTTCGCCTGAATTCGTTGAGAAGATTCAAGCTTTGAAATTCATTTTGGAATCCGATTTAGTTGCTTGTGATGCCAAATGGACGCTATTCGTATCTGCTGCGCTCAGCTATCGCTATGATTCGCAATTAAAACCAATGCCACAAAAATTCTTTTCCGAGAAAAATGGCTGCAGCATTGATGCATTAGTCTCGATAGTAAATGATACGCCTAAACTGAAAGTTATATTACAGAATATCATTGATCATAACAATGACGAGCTCGATACTGATGTCATAAATTTATTACACTGGGTTCTAGTTGAAACGCAACATCCGATTTTACGTTCAGTCGGTCAAGATGAATTCAGTACAATTATTCTGGATCTGTTGGTTGATCAAGAGAAGGAATCCAACAAACCGACTCACGTTTTTGAAGTTAGCCATTCACACGATTCAAATGCGGAAATAACATTCAAGAATGCATCGATAGGAATGCCCACCAAAATGGCTTTCTACGGTGACAAATTAGACAGTTTCTATTCGATTATTCATAAGGGTTTTCCACCGGCCAATAACATTGGCCAAGGTAATTATAAATTGAAACTTTACCCGGAGCTGTCAGTGGTATGTAAGAGAACACCAAATGGCGCCGGTTGGGGCGCCTCGTCGTGCGGTTCAATGATCTCTTGTGTAACACTATGCGAATATATTAACGATGAAAATTTTGTAAAAACCAAAAACGATTCCAACATACAATACATAGAAGTAACCAAACATGATTATGTGCGGCCACGTTATTTGCTAATTTTTGGCAGCCGTTTTCTGGATGAGAATAGTGCAAAGCATGTTATGTTGAATTGGGTTAGCCGTCATAAATATTTATTATCGCTTCTGTGCTATGCAGCTCTTCTAACCTCCATCGGCATTGCTAACAGTGGTAGCGGTCATTATTTCAAACACTTGCTCAATAAAAAGGCAACGCATCTGCTGGAAGTTTGTAGGAAAATTTTCGTTGTTGAAACGTAGAGCGGAAATGGTTTTAAACAAAGGGACGACTATCCGTCCAGGTTTTCCGGTGGAAATATATTTATATTATTTTATATACACATTCGTCATAAGAACACATTATATTTTTATTTCAAGCTTGAAATAATTTTTCAATAATACATCTTGTATTATTGAAAAATATTTCCAAGGAAAGACTATAATATTTTATTAGCCTTCTAGTCAGTTGAAAAACAAAACAATGCAAGAATTTACTATTAGGCAGAATTATTCGTTGCTTTGAATTCATCAAACCTGAACCTGAATAAAATCAACATTTTTGAACAATATTAATAAATTTATTAATGTATAAAAAACTTTTATTCAAAACTCGGACTTTCCTAGACGGATACTTAATTATTTGGTTGTCTTTGGATTTCTCTTACTTATTTGTATTGCTTTTATCTTACAAATTACAATTTCTTTTCAATAACTTTATCAATCCTAAATTTATATTAGTGAAATTATTACCATGATCTTGAAGATCGGAAGCAGTTAATTTTATAAGCAAGCCACTTATCATTAAAAGCAAAGTCAATTTCTTCGCTGGCTTGGAAATGCAAGCTTCCGCAGCGTAGGAGCATACACGAGGATTGCTGTCCGGAATAACTAAAAATAAATAAAAATCTTCAAAAAAGTTCTGCTCGATTATCAATCCTCATTAAAATTAAGAAATAAGAGAAACGTATTTTGCATGCCAAAATATTTTTCAGAGTTTCGGAATCAGTTAATTTTGCTTAGTAAAAATGTAACAGAGATTAAGAATTAAGGTAATATAAATGCGCCTACTTATGCTGGGAAAGCTTTCGACTATGTATTAATAATGCCTACAGACGACACTGTGTTTACTATTGTTTATTGTTAATCGTTGAAAATTGTTAATCGTTGGAAATGGTTAATCGTTGGTAGTTTGTTCCTCAAGAACGGAAATGAAACAATAAATCGTTGTTTATTAGTAATATTTTAATGCATTTAATACTCAGAGCTTGAGGAAATGAATGGTACTGCCTTTATTGTTGTTTAATTTGGTTTCTGCAGACGTCGATGCAATCTAGCAGTATTGCCACTTCAAACCTACCCTCAAAGTAGTCAATTCACCCGTCACCCGTCACTAAGGTTACGTAAATAGTACCAAGCGTAAATATCTGTAGACAAGGTTAGATTACAGAGAGAGAGAGAGAGAGAGAAAGAGAGAGTTTATAGCGCAGTATAGTCCATACCGTTGAGAGTATCGTGAAGTCCTAAATAACATCTCGATGAATGAACATTCGAACGATTTCAATTTAATGACCAGGACATTGCTGTCGCGATATGATCAGCGTATCAGGAGAACGCAACGTCTCATCACCCAAACTGCCACACGACCACAACTAATCACGTCATGCGATGAATGCAATGGATTTAGTTACCACATTTTCTCTCCTCTGCAGCACCTCGGCAAATTGATGCGTTACTGGAAACGGATAATAAAAACCACTAGAAATCACTATTCGTAGAATACTACATTAAGGGAACCAACCCACGTTCGGTGATGCATCGTGTAATCATCATAATTTTGCAAATTCCTTTGAAATAGCTTTAGATCAATCGTAGCGTTCGATCAATCTAATGAAGACTACGGATTGAACATAATTTATTCCAATCGCGTCGGGTCACATCTCTTGCGTTGATTTCATTGTGATAATGATGTAATAGATGTAATAATGTATGTAATACTTTTTGTATGAAATGTTACAATATTTATAATATACAAATTTATAATTTGTGCTTACGTTTAAGAAATGCTTGAAAAAAGGGTAAAGAGATAAAATGTGAAAACACTCAAAAATCGTTTATGGTTTAAATTTGACTGCTTGCTAAACAAGCAAATCGCTACCCACACCCCCTTCTACGCCAATGTTTTTGTAAACAAGATTTTGTCAATACATTTTTTCTTTCTTAATTTCGAGGTCGATGAACTTTCATTAGAACAAAATCGTATTCAAAGTTAAAACATTTTTTGTGATTAACTTTTGTCCATTAGCACCCAAATAATTTTTATGTAAATAAAAGGTATTGCCAGATAAATAATGTTGCAAACAATTTCGCAAACTGCTTATTAAAATATAAATAAATATACAAAATCTTTCTTCTCGACCATTTATTGCGTTCTGGTCTGGACATTTTGGACAAAGTTGGTTAAGTAACTAACGGTAGCCGTCATGCTTGGCAGTTATATTAAAGAAATATTTGGGTTTTTTCTGCTTGTTTTGCAAAACCAATTTAAACAAAATGTTAATATTATATGCACGAATCCCTCGATCTTTACCCGATTCCATCAGTTTCTACAGTTTCAGCTACGTTTGCTACACGGTCGCCATTCAGGCTGGCTGGTAGCTGCTTGGTTAGCGCTATTCAACTCAATCAGATGACATTTAACAAGTCCATTCAACTGTCAATTCGCGCGCCCCGAAACATACAATGCATATCTTTCGAACATTAAATCAAATCTTTTCAGTTCGCTGTAATTGTTAAACTATTGTTGTTGGTGATCGCGGTGTTGTTGTTGTTGTTGTTACTCTTGGTTGTTGGTTGTTACATTTCTTAAATTAAATCCACCATCGCTTTATTCTAGTCCGTTCTAGCCTAACGAGAGGCTACTTGCGTTCACAAACAGCTACATCGTCCCACCAAACGTCTACAATGGTGCCGTCTCTTTCATTGATCTTAGATTGGAATTTAAATTCTTTGACGACAAGGAAATCCATAGAAATTCATACCACTAATAGCGCTACTGGCATCCCATCGGACGCGGAAGAGTCGTCGAATAAACCGAAGTGCAAGTGAATGCACCCGCACTTATGTCGTTTTTCATGCTAACTGTCATTGCCATTTTTACTGACAATTTTTGCAAATGTGATTGTTTTGTACAAAAATGGTCAAGACCAAAATCTCAAAAAAAATCCATTTAAAAAAAAATTATTCATTTTGTTCTTCGTTTGATTTGACTTTGTTCAGATGTTTCTTCTTATTTTTGCGTTTTAATGACGAGCATGTTCTCGATGTTGTTGTTGCTTTTTCTGTTGTTGTTGTTGTTTTCGATATTGTTGTTGTAATTGCCTGTACTGGCCGCTGTAACCAGAAGCCTGGAGTATGAAATTGGGACAATGTGTCAAAAGCTTTGTCACCCTCAAGCAAATGTGCGAACAATTCGAACCGCAAGCTCAACAACCGTCACAGAAGACCAACCGCAGAAAAACAAAACAACCCAAAAAATAAACAACAAAAACACGAACTAATCTGTGTGACAACCGGCCAAGAAGATGACAATAATGAATTGGTCGCTCGAGAAAAATTTCACAGACTGGATTGAATTATTGCAGGAATCGTATTAAAATACTGTCAGTTTTTTCTGGATGATTGTAATGATTCGAAAATGTAAACAAAAATGCAAAACAGTTGAAGAGAAAAAAACATCAAAATTGCATGAAATTGGATCAACGTGAAGTGATTTTGATTTTGATTGAAAAAACTACTAAAGGCAAAAGCAAATTCGAAACTTTACTTTTTCTTTAAAACAACTTTCAATTTGGCTTTTTGTATCTCCGTTTTTTCCTCCTTCTTCTTATTCCTCATTCTCATTCTTATTCTTGTTCGTCTTGTTCTTCTTCTTGCTCCCGCATAACTTGCAATTCATGGGAATATCGTCTCGAAACGCTGATGCTGAAAGAATTTAGGTCAGACCACATCAAGGTAACGAGAGTTTCAACAGCATTGGTGATGACTCTATAGCAGCTAATGTTGTAGATGATGTGACTGCTGCTGCTGCCGCCACCTGAACAAAAGAACGCATCTATTTAAATGCATTGAACAACGGCCTGACAACGGATGACTGCCTGTGACAATGTCCAATGGGCAGCTGTCATTTTATAGTCAAGAACTTCTATCTATCTATTTCCTTTAATATCGCCATAAATGATTTAATGATTAAATTAACCAGATGATTATTTGCCACGCGAGAACTGACGAGGCTTGAGCTGAGTTTGGTTAGAAAGAAACTGTTTACATTAAACAGAATAAAAATCAATTAATGTGTAAATTTGTCTTATGATTTCCTGAATCTGTTAAGGCAAAAACGCTACTAACTAATAGCAATGGCTTATTTAGGAAAAGGGGAGTAGCGGGGTCTATTTGAAAGCCATTTATTCACACATGTTTTTCTTCATTGATGGATCTTAACGAAATATATGGGAATCTTGATCCTTATGGAGACAAATTGCCTAGAAAAAAAACGCGAGAAGATAATTCCTGTTAAGGTCGTAATAAAGTTAAATCTCTACAGGGTTCAAATAAAAAGGCGTCTTCAATAAGAACGAACTTGTTGAACAAAAATGGTTGAAATATTTGAAATCATCAAGAAATAATAATTGTGACAATTTATTGGTTTACGTTTGTATTGACTTCGAAACAATCCAGGTTTTGTTGACAATTTTCAGCTGTAACCCGCTGAGTAGAATAGAGAGTTTTCCAATAGGCACATAACAATTTTATAATTAAGTAGCGGGGCAACGTTGGTAATCTTCCAAGATTTGCTGAAACCAAAACATCTACTAAGGCTAACATTTTTACCAGGCTTAAGCATATGAGCTAATGATATTCAAAAATTATTCATAATAACAATAATCATTCTTAATAAGTTAACCTGTTGCAAACTTCATCAAAATATAATTATAAAAATCGCCCTATTTGTTGTACTGTGTTGGATATACTCGATAAATTCTAATCGCAATACTTTGTTAGGATGTTGTTGTGGCATTTATTAATTTATCAATTAAGAAACTGAAAGTACATGCTGTCAGAGAAATCAGCTTAATACGAGCCAAATACCTCCTTTTTTCATTCATAATTGGTTGAATTAGAACTAATTTAACATGCAGATCATCCCTCGAAGTCCCAGAGGATTGAATTCGTTTCATAACTGAAACCCGTTAATTTCCTCAAGTGCCAAATTCTGGCTCCACTAAATTTATGTTATGTCCTTATTGAAAAAACACCTTCAAAACGATGACATTCAAGCTTCTGCTTTCTGCGAGCTTCTGATTCAAATTAGTTTGTTACAAAATAACTGAAATAACATTTAGACTATTAAACCATCAATTTATTAAATTAATAAAATAATTTTTCCAGGAATTCAATTAATTTTGAAAGACTAATCCTCTCCCGACGAAATTGTCCGTTATATTTCTTCTAAGCAGAAGACTTCGCCGGACTCAGATTGTCTTCGATGCTTCCATTGAATCAGTTGAATAGAGCACTTAATTATTCATTCGTGCAATCATTAATCTAAGTTCTAGATTATGTGATGATGCATTTGCATGTCAGAAAAAAAGCAAGAAGAACAAGCTGAGGAGGAAGGATATGAGGCTATATAAAATAATTTTGAAAGCAACAATAGAGAAGATTGTAAGAGCAGGATGTATTCCGTAAGCTAAAGCCGGAAACTTTAATTAATTTTCTGCCAATCATACCTCTCTCCCCTCCCCCCCATTCCGTCCACCCTCCCTCCATCTTTCACTCTATCTATCTCTCTCTTTCCTTCACTTCCCCTTCTCCCACTATAATTCGTTGATAATTTTACTTGATCGGTTTGCATGATCGCTCGAGTGATACCTTTAAACCACCTCACAAAACCCATACGAGTTCAGACAATATTGATCATCTTACTTTTAAAAATGAACAATTTCCGCAAAAGGCTATTAAAAAAATCACTTTCAGCCAGCTCTGTCTTAAAGCCATTTCTGCCTTTGCCAAACCTGGTTTTTTAGATCAGGATTTTTTAGAAGGATTTTATAACTTCCGAAACCAATCCAAGTGATTATAATTGCAATTTTTGTACTCTACGCGGTTCTAGCCCCAGCAGCACTCCCCTCTCTACCCCCCCCCAAACCCCTTTTCCGGGCCAATAGTCTTTGTTCCATTCCTTTTACTTTCGCTCTAGATGTTTATTACCGAAAATTTTTATATGTGCTGCTTGAATTGGCAGCAGTATAAGAAGATTCCATGGTACATTTTTTTATGGCAACACTCAATGCGCGTGTGCGTGTTTCTTTTCCTTTTTTTTTTTTTTTTTTTTTTTTTGTTAATTATGGCAATGTATATGGCTTAATTAATAAGAACAGAAGTCATCTTTAGATTTAACAACTTCTTGGCAGTTGTGTAAAAACATGTTTTGTAATAAAAAATATTATGACTAAAAGAAGAAGGTTCTGAAACTGCCACTCAGTGATCATCGCGAGCGTTCATCATCACTCAGCATGATCTTATTGCAATTACTACTGCTGCTACCGGATTCAACTTGTGTTGCTTATAAGTGATCATCACATCATCCAGCCGTTTCTGCTTCGGCTTCTAGTCTTTGCTCTCTTTTTCTAGAATAGACACAATTTAAATGCGCTACATGCGTGTTTGCGTTTAGATATCTTCACGTATTTGTACTTTAGCAGCATCATCATCATCATCATCATCATAATCCACACGATGGTCATCCATCATCATCTGCATTCACCGCAAGAGATTTCAATGATTCAGACACACTTCAACCGTTTAAGGAAATCAACTCACCGCATCTCACTTCAGTTCAATTCAGTTCAACTCAGTGCAGTTCACCTCACCACCGATCAGTTGCGATGATTTCCGATCAGCTGCTGGGCTCTTTGCACTCAATTGAAGTTGTTTTGACCATTCGAAGTTACCGCTAATGAGTTGAAAAACGTCATTTTACATCATTTTACGCCATTCAAGGTTTACAATTTTTTAAATACTCTATAGATTCTTCCAGCACAAATTAAGGATAAAATTCTTAAACGTATTGCATCAATGACGTAACTGTACTTAAGATGAAAAGAGGTTCGGTAGTGATTTTTTTTCTTTGCTTCTTTTAAGTGTCTCTTCTATAAAGAATAATTAAAAAAATCGAATTTACTTTAAAACCATTCAATCAATTTTTTAATTCTTCATTTACACGTTTAAAAAAATACCTTGTGAAGCCAATTCTTCAGAAAAAAGTAAAAAAAATCCTAGAAAAATAAGAATAAATGAAAATTATGCAGAAACAAAAAAAGTTAAGAACAAAAAACTAAAAAAAACGACAGAAAACAAAAAGGAAAGAGCATAAGTTGAAGCACAGACGTGTCGACATGTGCCAACTATTCATCTATCCATCACTTTTTTTACGATGCAGCAGATTTTAATTTTTTTATTTTATATTTTTTTCCTTTTTTTATTAAATTTTTTTTGCAACAACTCGTTGCTCAAGCAGATTTTGCAGCTGTTGATTGTTGGTTGCGGATTGTTTTGATTGTTGGTCTTCTGTTGATTATTCGTTGAAAGCTTTTCTTTTAATGGAATGATACAGTTTCTGCAGCTGGTGTTGTTGTTATTGTTGTTGTTTCGGTTTTTACGATTTAAACTATTTAGTTGAACCGATGTTGAGCTTACTGATGTCGTTGTTGGTGTTGTTGTTCTTGGTAGTGTTGTAGTTGTTGTTGGTGGTGGTGGTGTTGTTGTTGTTGTTGGAGCCAATTTTTAAAGCAATTTCCGAAATTGTTGGGCTTAAAACCGAAGTCTTTCTTTGATTTGTGGTTAGTTTTGTTGGAATAGTTCAATAGCTATAACGATAATAATGACGCTGACAAGGATCATGATGATGATGATAAAGATGAAATAGCGGCGATGAGAGCATTGTTATAGTTTTTATAATAAAGAGCACTCATAGGATTTACTCTTATTTCAATATGATTTTTTAATAAAAACGAAATCTATCTTTTTTAGGATATTATTAATATTGTTATTGTTCTTTTCTTCTCATAAACATATAATGAATTTAAGGAAATTATCATTTTGTTCTTTTTTGCAAATATTTTAATAATTGTTGTTGTTTTAGTGTTGTTGTTATGCAATTAATCATCAGCAGCAACCAACATCAGAGTAAAACCAACAACAACGACGACAAAACAAGTTTCCGTCGGTTTTCTGTTACCATTCATAATTTCTCAATTAATTTTTATCTTATGCACGTTGGCTGCAATGTCGCCAGCGGCAAATAAATGGGCGTTTCAGCAAATAGTTACTTCTGGCGTTTGGTATTGCCAATTTATTATTTGCCAATTTTTTGTTGGCGACGATACCGGGCGCAACGCAACTGCCAACGCAAATTAAGTTGTCTTCAATAAATATAGTTTGGTAATTTTGATTTATTTATCCCCGGCCAACAATATAAATAGGCTGAATTTGTTAAAGAAAACTGTCAATATAATACCGTCAATGTTAGACAACACAATCTTAATTGCATAAAAAATTATTACGCGATTGTTTTATCTTTTATTCGCGATAATGATGCGTAAATTAAAATGATAATGTGACAATTAAAAAATTAACAATCTACTATAAGAAAAAATATATATATGTCAAATTTTACATAAAAAAATCTCATTGCAATAAAATTCAAAAGCGCATTAAGCGAAATCGTGCTAAACAAATGCACAACGCATAAATTGAAACTAATCTTTCTCACCAAATCTTTCTCAAATGGTAACGCTCGAATGAATTCAAAATAGCGTGAACCAAAAATTTAGCATTTTCTTATTAATCTATTTTTTCCTAATCTTCGCATTATTTTATCTATTAATAACTCACCACTACGTTACGATAAACGGTATATATAATTACTTTCTTCAACTATACTACTGCTTTGCTCATTTGAAGATGATGATGATCATGAACTTTCTCATAACCTCAAACACTTTGAAATCTTAAATATGTTGCAAACTTTTAATAAAATTGAATTTAAGTGAAATTGAAGTTGAAAGCATGACGATGTTGCCTAAAAACCAAAATAGAAACGGTATGTTGATTGACCTCTTCACATCATTCGTAGCGGCCTGTGTGGCCGGCCATTAGTTGGTTATGTGTTTGCTAAACGTGTTTTAAATAAATCGTCTTAAATAAAAAATCAATTCGTTACTTAGTCTCATATTTTTTGTATCTACCAAACTTGAATCCTTGTATCTTTTTTAAAGAATTTTTCTGCAAATTAAACCCGCGCACACTGAAGACTAAATACTTTAAATGAATATACTTGCCTCTCATGCAAGACAATGTTCATTAAACTAAAACTAAAGGAATGCAATCGATTTGAATGCAATAGTAATATAATGATGTGAAAAGGTCAATCAACACACCTCATAGAGTAAGGTGAAAAGATCAAACGGCATACCGCTTTTGCACTAGTGCCATTCGAATTTAGTAATACCCTTCGAATGCACTAACGTCATTAGGATGAATTAAAGCATCATTCGGATGCTCCATATATTCAAACATTATCGTGGCATCCGATTGCAGGGGTACCATTGAAATAAAGGTACTTCCTGCAAATGCATATCAGTTGCATCATCGCAATTAAATATTGCCACACGAATGAAGTGGTCTCATTCGAATAAGGTGGCGTCATTTGAGGTGTCTTTTAAATGTAACAGTCATTCGTCAATGACAATGGGGCCATTTAAATGTAACAGTCGCGTGTGAATGCAGTATTCTCATTCAAGTGCAGTAACGTCACTAGAACGCCGAACTGTATTAGCTCGTATTGTAATGAATACAATAGAATCATTTGAATGCAGTAGCCTCAATAGAATGTCAATAGTAGACTTGTATTAACTAGCAAATGGCTACTGGCTCAATCACTTAACCATAGTTCCACCAATGTCATTAATAATAGTGATAATGACTTATATTAATATAAATCGTGTTTGGAATTAGCTCATGATATGCGAAGCATTAAGACAAATTCAGAAATTCCAAGCGTTTCATTTAAATACCAATGCAATAATTGTTGGTAAGCAATCTTTAACAAAAAAAAGTAAACATCAAATGAACAATAGTAACGTTGCAACAATGTCAACAACAATAAAAGCCATCAACATGAAGACGCGTGCTTGTGAGCGCATACTTTTGCTTAACATCTCATCCATCTCCATTGTTTCTTCTGTCTCTTTTTTTCTTTTGTATTTATCGATCCATACGATATATTCCTTCTGTCTATAATCGTGAGTAACCACAATTTATCAGCTCCAATGCACATTCTAAGATTAACTGAAATTTAAATTGTTTAAAACTGATCAAAGCGATGCGTCGTCCGATGCGTCGCGTCCGTTTAGTACCAAACAGGTGGCGGTCTTTGCCGCCCAACCAGCAATAGGAAAAGCTGGAATAAGAAGCAGGCGGCCTTGCAAACATGGCACGATTAGATGTCTATCCTCAGGAATATTTATAATTTATGGAACTTCTTTAAGAAGAGTTGAATGTAATACGACAAAAGAAAATTTTCTTTCAATTGAGCGAAACGTTTTATCTCGTAACATTTGGTCATTTCTAAATGTGGCTTGCGTCGGTAACAGATATGGCAATAGCACTGACAATGACAAAAACAAAAGAAGGAAAACTGAGCAGATAAGAGTTATGACTGGCGTTTACGTGGCGCTTCTGTTTATTTTGTCCGTGGGCTTTAGTAGTTGTCATAATTCATCTTGATAATTCGATCTTGGCTAGGATAGAATCTTATCGGCTCTTTAATCTCTACTGCCTCGTTTTAATCTTTTTTGTTATTTATTGGCGGCATTCATTACCTTCCTATTTCGGCTACGTCAACGTCAACGTTGCTAAAATTGGTCCGATTGTATAATTGTTTCAAGCTGAATTAAATACATGTTTGAGTCTCCATTTACGCATTTTACCATATCCTACCAGTCAGTCAGTGAAAGTCAGCACTTTACCCTGCTTCAAATTCTCATCGATAGTATCGTTCGTATTCTGAAAAACCGTTCCTAGAAAATACCGCCTTTGCCAACACGTCATTTTAAAACCTGGTTTGTTATGAATACCTAAACGGCGATGACAGAAGGATGCGCTGGAGCACTGTCATCTAGTCTTTATAAATATTTTCTTACCATTTCTATATGTAAAATATTTCGTTGCGAAAGAAAACCCGGCCTGTCAGAAGAAGAGCTATTATGGCGATAAACGACTAAGATTTTGAATTTTTAATAACATGCCGATCTTCATTAAATGCAGAATTTATAACCCATCTGAAAATCATTTCAGTAAAGAATATTTATCTTTATATTATCTACGACAGGCGTCCAATGCATTCCAGATATAACGTCGCTTTAATAATAATGGAGATAGTTGAAGTAATGACTTCATTATTTTTCATTATTTGTAGATATGGATATAAACTTTTATAAAACTGTGATCATTATTTTGCAAGTTATCCGCTGTTAACGACAGTTGATTGACGCTCCAGAGACACGTGCGAGTCGAGTGTTCCAATAAGATTTTAGAGCTCTGTGGTAAAAATCCATAAAGTGTTTTCAAATGAATTGCTGTTGGAAGTGAAAATTGATTATCACCCTAAAAATAGTATGCATTACGTAGTCCATGCAGTAGAACAATCAAAATGCAGATTCCCTTTAAAAGAAATCCAAAATCATTTCTTTTGTCACGCTAACAGCATTACAGGGCTTAAAGAGAACCTTTTGACGGAGTCCGCAAAAAAGGGTGGAGTCGTCAACGCAACACCATACGCCATACAACTATGCGTAACTTGCAAAAGACATCAAAACGACGCAGTAACGGCGGGGGTAGCTTATCACAGTTTTTTTCATTGCCAGCGCTCACACAACGCGTGCAGTCAAAATGCTATAACGCAATTGCGAGGAAATTAATCACCCACCCTTCTGTCCTTACTGCTAACTATTTCTTTGCAAACATCAAAAAAGGCCTTCGTGAGAAACGGCTGCCCGACAAAGCGGACCACAAGTGGCAGTCAATGTTCACTTCGAAGATAAGGAGGAGTATTTTTTGAGATTTATTGAAAAATTAATATCCATGCGAAACACATAAACGTTTTTATACTTTCACTACATCGATTTCAAGAACATGTTGAACCCCTCACGCTCGTTTTTTTATTTGAGAAAAGGTCAAAACTTAATTCTAATTTATTTATGAAAAAAACAATTTTTAGCCATTTAGCCATTTGAAAATATTTTTTAAATTTTAACCTTTCGACTAGTTTTACAAGTATACACATATTCTTTATTTTTTTCCTTGTAGTCTTTTTTAAGCAGATTAACTGAAATAAAGTAACTAAAAAATTAATTTTCAAATGAAAAATTTGAATTTTAAATGCTAGCGGAAATATACATTTCCTCGTGACTTAATTGTATCTATTTCTAATTACCTCGAATAGATACTACAAAGTTGGTTACTCATGGCGAGGCGAACTTCTAGTTTTACCACTAATAAAGAGATAGGACGCTCTCTATAGTACCGCTTTATAGTACTTTTGTAAAATCCACCACTACTGTTTACGTTTGGTGTAAATTAATTAGAAATGGAAGGTGAGCAAAGCTTTCCTAACACTCGATGATAAATATGTGTATGACTTACCAAATGACATTATACTCGTTAAGAAACTTACAAAAACAAACAAACATTGTGTTCGTAAATTCAACAGATCACGAAAAAACGTCTTTTATAACAAATTAATAATTTAAAATAACGGATGCCATGTCTTTTTATCTCTGGTTTTAATGATCTTTTTTTTTAATTGCATACCTTTGCTCCTTTTATTCACAATATATTTTTTGGAAATATCCTCTTAAGATAAATATTTAACATATATAACATAAATCGCTTAATATTGAAATGAATTATTATGTAATATATGTGTGATATTATGAAAATTGATATTATGATATTTATGTGCTTATTCGGAGCATGTTTCCATGTTTCGAAACGTGACGTCTCACCACGTCATTCCATTTTAAAGCTATAGTCAGGATTTGTAGATGCCGTCATAAAATTGTATCAAGGACTATGGAATAAAAACTTCAATATTTTTGGCACTTTGCAGTTCATTGCAAATGTTTATAACTTATCTGTAGATCATTCCAAGACGTATTCTTTATCTTTATATTAAAAACTACCGACGTTCAATGTATTCTCGATATGAGGGCGATTGAATAACAATGAAAACAGTTTAAGTAATAATTTCACTCTTGTCAGTATCTGAAGATATTGATATAAATTGTTATATGACTGTCATCTTTATCCATAAGTTACCCGCTGTGAACGACAGTTTGTTGACGACCGAGGTACACGTGCGAGTCGAGTGTTGCAACACGATTTTAAAGCTCTTTACTACTGGAAGTGAAAAATGATTATCATCCTGAACATAATAAGCTCTAATCCATGCAGCGACACAATAAAAGTAACGAACCCCTTAAAAAATTCCAAATCACTTTTTCAGCTATGGCAACAGCAATTCAGAATTCGGAAGGAATTTTCGGACGGATTTCTCTAAAAAAGGGTGTAGTCATTATGCGCGACATCCTATGCAACGTTTAATAATAGTCGTATTAATATTTTCAGCATGTTATATTATTATAGAATGCATGTCCATAACGACGATTTAAACTGCAATCTCATGCGATGTCGGCCATGCAACCTCTGTTCTTCAAGGGAATTCCAGTAAAATACAATTACAATTTTTCTTTTATTTTTAATTCAATGGAGACCAGAGTGCGCCTTATGAGTCTTAACCTATAAGTTATTTTCATAGAGTTTGTTTTGCTAACACATTTATCTCGGAACAGCATTTCTTAAACAAATAACAAAAAAAGGCTTCGACAAAAGAGATATCTGGCTCATTTTTTTCCTAATTATATCTTTATTATAAACATCAAATAAATACACAATTAAGCTAAATATTTATTATGTACATTAATTTTTCCCTTTCCGCTTTTAATTTTCTTTTCAAATTGCCTTCAAACCATATATAAAAACATTTTTAAAAAATTTAAATTGTTTATGGCTTTACTACTTTTTTTAAAAAGAAGCGTTGAATTCAATAAACAATTTAGAGTTTCGGTAGAGGCCTACCTAAATGCATATCCGCTGATGGTTCATTTAGATATTTCCTAACTGTATTAAACGCAGGGTGATTTTTATCCTCCATTATATTAAATATAATACTTTCGCTAGTAGTGATTATACAACCGATTTGACGTAAACGTTCCAAAGCTAAGTCACGGTCTTGTGTTAGACGTGAGCAACAACAATCGGCAACCAACATAACATTAATGTTTTTATCAATCAAATCCATAGCAGTCTGCTCAACACAAACATGGGCCTATAAATAGGGTTAATTTAAGTGTTTGATAAGCCTTTAATATAAGTAATCCTAACCTCCAAACCAAACAGCACTACATCTCTTGGTTGATCATTAAAAATCTCTTTCATTTTTTTCTCCAATTCCGGCACCATCATACTAAACCTGGTCTTCTTCACAATTGCACAGGCATGCTTAATATCAATATCGGGAACAGTTTTACCAAGCTTTTCCGGATAATGTTCGGTGCAAATAAGAGGAACCTCCAACTCTTTACCAGATTGAACCTAAACAAAAATTCATTATGCTATACATCATATGGAACGAAGGATTCCCAATACATCAAGGCCAAGTCTAAAGGTCACTCACCAATTTATTTACGTTCTTTACCATTCCATCGAATAGTTTCATTGTTGGACGAAATTTCTCCTGAATATCGCACAACAGGAATAAAGTCTTTTTAGGATCTAGACGTCGCAAACGATTTATCTGGGAAGCCATGTCTGGGTAAATTACTAGCAGATATTAAATTGCTCCCAGAAGTATTTATAATAAACTCTGCTTGAAGATGGTAATCTCTCTTTGATAAGATATAAATATATTTGACGAACAGTGAGTACAATTGATTAATCAGTATAATTACACAACATTTCTTCATTGAGGTGAGAGATTTATTGCCAGCAGAATCGACATCTTTTTGTTATTTTGGTTTATTAAACGACAGACTCCAATTTTCTTTCTGTAATCGATTACTCAATTCAGCACATCTCTAGATAACTAGATATCTAAAGACTTAGCTGTCAGTTTGATTCTTATTTTGAACTAGCCACAATACGAACAAATTCACAATTTTTACAAGGCGTATATAATCTTCACATGAATATTATAGAAAACTTTAAGCCACCGAAACATCTTACCTTTTTACATTTATAGGTTAACGTAAGATAAGCTTTTTTTGATAAATGCTACGCAATAATCTGTATGACAGAAATAGAAAATAAAAGAGAAGGATATTGAATTCTTGTAGTGAAACGGTTTGGATTAAATTCTCACCTGTTGTGTAGTCTAATATGCAGAGCGGTTTTGAACGATAAGAGCAGTTTAAATTGATTATCCCAATATAATATGAAGGTGATAATGATAACTCCTATGGTACCATTAAGTATATCGGTAAATCTTCATAAAACATCACTCTTACAAAATATTTCAATTTAAGACTTGGTTTACAATCAACGTAATTACTTTGTTAAAATTTACAATTTTGTATTAGATTTGTTTATATTACAAAAAAAATATTTAACTGCAACAACTATATTGTCAATAATTACTAATATCTTATATCGCCAGAAGATTGACGTGTCATATCATTTATACAAACATATATTGCTCGGTGTTGCATTTGTCAATACAAATCAATATTTTGTAATGAAGCAAAACCATGGAAAAACAAATTTTGGGTATGAGGAGGACACTTCAGTACCCAATAGAACGATGTGTGAAAGAGACAATGCCGCAATTTGACAATCCTTTTCTATTCAATCAACTTAACCATTTTGCTAACAATTTCTCACGTACACATGCTGTCCTAATTACACCACACAAAGGTGAAGTCTGCCACAAAAGCACGACGTCGATGGCGACGTCCTCTTAAATTTATTTCTACAAATAGTACAGAAATTTTTAAATACAAAACAATTCAATTATAATTAAGTGTATTGAGAAACGTAAACAATCGAAAGTGCACTATAGATGTTATCGTGAAATAAGAAAAAGAAAAATTGCTGAACCAATGTAATTGCAAGACAATGGTATTAAATGACTGCGGAGAGGATTAGACAATTCGGACGACATACGACTTTTAGCAATCAGCTCTTCAAAATTTGCGAAATATTGAAAATAAATTACAAAAAGTTATACAAGCAATATAAAAAAACCGAGTTCCATCGCAGAGACCAAAAGTGAAAATTTGACAAAAGTTCTTTACATCCAGTGCATTTTGGCTTTTCTTCTCTACTACATGATTGAATGCAAAAAGAAATGAAAGATATATCGTGTTGTCTCTCACTGACACGTGAATTCGCGCTGTATAGAAATGTAGAAATCATAAGCCAATGTCAAATTAAGTTTATTGTGATCTAACCATTTGATGTGTAGGGAGAGTTTTCTTTCATTTTCGTAATTTTTTCTTTGATTTTTGTGTGATGTGGTTTTGACGGCGCAGCTGTAAAAATCGAAAAAAAGGTAGTGAACATTCTTGGTGTTAAAACAACGGTTCTGTCAAAATGTCTAAAAAAGTAAAGTGGTTTTGCATAATATATAACAAATGTGTGTGAGAAATAAAATTAGAAAATACAAATAATCTTTATGTATCAGTTGTTCCTAATGGACTTGTCGCGCCAGAAGAGCTGTTTCGGAATTTTTTACGAGAGCTTCATATTAATGGGTTCTCCTTATAGTATATATATTATACATGGTAAACATGTGCTGTAAATAATGGGTTTCCTATTCCTGTCTAAACATAAACATTTGCCTCATGTGATCGCAACGGAAACAATATGCTGAAGCAGACGAATATTTATTAAATATCATCTGATTAGAAAGATATTCAAATGAGTCGTCGACAGTCATTGGAACGACCAGGTGGGTTCAGATATTTATATACCAAAATACAAACTGGGATAGAGAAAATTATTAAATTTCTCGTTAGATGACAGGATTGAAATTATCATGGTTGACTATAAGCATTTATTTTTATTATGGTAACACTATCATTAAAAAGAGGATTTTTGTTAAGCTTTAAACACAGACTGAGCAGCAGGATGTTACATATTCTCAACTGTCACGGCTGCACGGGCTCTTCTGTAAATCGAGAAAAAGTTTGATTTCCGTCTTTACTGGCCTAACTTGCTGCCCGAAGTTGTTTAGTGCTGTCGAGTTAATTCTAGTTCGTGCAAATGAAACAGTTCTCGTTTTTTCATTTTGCGTTTGTTTATGTGTGTTCCTGCGTGTGTTTCTGAATGGTCCTGGAAGATGCTACTCTGCGTCATTAAGTTAACGTCGAACTGCCCTTACTTGAAGTTACTTTGCTGCTCAGTTTGCATTAACGCTTTAGTGCTTAATTAAAATCGTTCCTTCGCCCTTTCCACAAATAAATCAATTAGAGTTTTAGTGTTTTGTTGCATCAAAAAATTTTATAATCTAATTATAAACCAATTAAAATGCTAAACTTAGTACTCTAACTGAAAGTTCATAATCAGTGACCCTTATTTTTTTCTAAATTGGCCAATTAAGAAATTGCGGTCCGACAGAGGTCTTTGTCAAATGACCGAAAATAATCAGTTTGCATGGGCTCTTTCAAATATTTGCTGTTGTTTACATTGTCCCTAATGCAAATCCGTACCTCCCATATGTATTATATATAACTTGTAATTGGACAAAATTTCATTTAATACAATTGTGAATGCATATTTAAATAATATTCTATTGTGAATCCTGTGGTGAATATTAGTTGTTTTCTTCAATGAAAATACTCACTATGTTTAAAAATAGCATCTGACAAACTAAGTTAGAAAAAAATTAATGTATAAAATTTCAGGAAACCTGTCAATAATTATTGTGATTCAACTTCAAAAAACCCAATGGATTATTAATGAAGTTATAAGAGAAATAAACAAGAATTTGTTGTTTGTTTCTCAAATTTGGGTTTATAATCTCTGAAAAATATAGGATAAATATTACAATTTATCGCTGAATTAAATTGAATATAAAATAAAAAACGACAATATGACTAGAATAAAGAATCGAAAAGGAGAACCGGTACTTTTCGTACCGATTAGATAAATAAATTTAGGGAAAATGGCATTTTGTTTGTTAACCCTGACCTGCATTGCGTTACAACATTACTCAACACATCGGGGTATCAAATAATACATGTAGATTAACCCATATATACAAAATGCTCTCTTTATGAAAATCATTGTTGCCGTTATAAGTTGCAGGTATGTATAACCGAAAGTGGGTGTGGCATATAAAAGTATTTGCCGTTAATCGAAATTGAAAAAGAGTATACAAATTTTTGCAGTGTCAAGAGCTTTTGCTCAACTGCTGTTCTTCTTCTTAATTTTATTAACTACAATTTTTTTGACCTAAATTTCTTTTTAAACTTCAATAAGCTTCATGTTAACAAATCAACTGTCATGGATAAATGTTTTATAAATTTCAATATAAGAGAAGAGAAAGTGTTTATTTCGAATTGATTGAGCAATAAAATAAAGAAAACTTGAAAAAGTTAATATTGGCCGAAACAGCGGTGGCTGCTGCAACGGCTGCTGCGTCTGTTGTTGCGGCACTTCTAGCAAAAGAAATAAACAACAACAGCAAAGGCAAAGCTTCGTTGAAGGCAACAATCAGTGAATCGACCAACCAGGTGATAAAAACTGCTCTATTACAGCACATATCGTTTTAAATTGTTATGCTAACGGATGGATGAATAGACGTATGAATAATAAAATTTGAAGCGATAAATGCGGTGAAACGAATAGATGCGACGCAATGGATAGATGCGATGCGTTGACATGAATAGATGATAGAGAAGTGCGCGCGCAATAGATGATAATGAAGAGAATACTGAAGAATTTGTTCTTATTTAATATGGGAGTAAAACAACAACAACTTGACTTGATTTTATGTGATGAAAGAAAAAAATTATGAATTCCTACGATAAAATCTATTTATGATAAAATTATTCAAAAATAAACAATAAATGAAGAAATAGAAAACACCCACGCACGCACATTAACATTTTCTGATGGCGAGAGATTGTTCTCTATTTTCCTCTTAGTATCTCTTTTATTCTCTGTTAGTTGTTCTACCCTTCGATAGGAATCAGATACATAATTTGATTGTCGCCCCGTGTGGGTTTTTTTGTAATTTTGACCCTTAACTGACGAATGTAATCAATTAATATTAATAAAAATGAGTAAAAATCGACGAACATAAGTCTCGTCTAGTCGTCAATTAGACTAATGAAAGGCTTTCATTTTAATCTTTAATACATAATTTCATTAAACGCATTTAAAATTATATATAAATTATATATCTTATAAAATTGAAAATGAAAAATTTTATAACTCATTTGAATAAAGAGTTTTTTAATATCTTTAATTTCCTGAAAATGTATGGAACCTTTTAGTTATTCCTGTTTAATTACCTCTCTGGTAACCAAGAATATAATATTTCTTCCCCAATTTTCATAAAATTTCTCTTATTTTTTCGTAATTTTCTTCCTTATTTCTAAACGCATCAAACCCTTTTGTCGAAAAAAATTTATGTGTCATTCATTTTTAATTAAAAAAATCACTATTTAAATGAAATGAAGACGGTCCTTTCTCTGCTTATTTTCACGTCATAATTATACAGAAAGCTTATCTTTGGGTTTAGCGTTTGAACTCTTAGATTGTCATTAAGTAAAATATAATTAACTTTTCGTTAATTGAAAGTTGCTTTTGTCAAAGGAATAAGTATATTTTTAATTAATCTTTTCCAAAGAAAACATTTTGATTACATTGTGCAAAAAAATTTCTGTATTAATAATTTAAATCATTTCAAAATATTAGTATTTCAGTCCTATTTAAAAAACATTTTTAGGAAAACCGGAAGTGAACCTGAGTAAGAACATATATACGTTTCTATACCTGTCATGCCCCTTTGAATGCTTCTCAAACGGAAGAACAGAGTTAATATACCTTCATCATTTCGGGTGTAAGATATAACAAGTAAGGGTGCTACCTTCGACCTCGCCGAAGCTTAAATACCCTACACCCACAGGATATATCCGTTTTCCTACTAGAGACGCGGATCACGCCCACTATTTGCAAAATAATTTAGTATCCGCGGTACAGTTCCGGGTTGCCTTTAAATTCGCGCTACAAACGTAGAAATCGAGCTTCGTATGTGCAAACATTCATATAAGCTATAAAAAGTAGGCGTGGTTCTTATCCAATTTCTCCCATTTTCCACACCAACCTGCTTGCAATAACAGAATATTTATGCCAAACTTCATCAACATATCTCGTTTTGTTCTCTCGAAATAATCTCTTCGGGCACCTAAACTTTTTCTTAGATCCTTTCCAAAATTTTTCATATAAATCACTATAAATCTATATATATTTTCATATAAATCCCTATAAATCACCTATATTACATAAAGGTAAATAATGTAAAATAAATAGTTTTATGGTATAAAAAAGTTTGCGACGTGTAATAAATTCTTCAATATATAAGAAGTATTATGTAAAAATGCATGATAAATGCATTCGAAGAAGAAAATTTGAATAGTATTGACACTGATGGTTAGCAATCCATTAGTATTGCTTAAGTCTCCAAAATTTGTTTACCCGTCAATAAAAAAATCATATAAGGAAAGTAGAAATTCCAACCAATAAAACGGAAAGCATGGAAAAGTAACTTTAGTTTAAAAGATTTAGAACTACAAATTACTCAACTTCAAATAACAAATGAAAAAACGTCGATTGTTAATGAGATTTTCCAACTAAAATTTAAAATAATTACAAATGTTAATGTGATACTCCACGTGCAAATGAGATTGAATCTTTTGAAAATTAGTTATTCAGTTTAATAGTGAGAGCTGAACAAATAGTAGTAAATAGTAAAGATATTCCATAAGAAAATGGGAGTAGATTAACTGAAAATTATATAATTCGATAATTGGAAAATGAGAATAAAGCAAACATAAATGAGGTGTTCCAGTGAGAAATGAAAATAAAGCAACTGTCAATAGGAAAAGATCAAGTGGAAATATGAGTTTTTTCTCCAGGCAGCAATCTAAACGCTGGTTTAGATTACTGCCTAAACGTCGTAAACGAAGCAAACGTTGAATAAATTCAATATATCGATTCAGTGAATTGATGGCTGACTAAGGAAGGTCAGCTCTAAAATATGCCTTACATGAATAAAAAGATCAATATAAGCGTTTGTCGAAAAAATCAATATAAGCGTTTTGCAATAATAGTTGCAAACAAGAAGAAACTGGCGGTATAAATAAATCGGCAGAATACATTAATAATGTACGTATGCGTCATTTACCTGTTATAACCTCTTACGCTTAATTTTATAGCTTATTACTTACACAATGCAATTATTATAATTTCAAAAACTAAAACGTATTAATGACGTATATAAAACGTATTAATTTGTTGAGGTTTCCGACGGGATGGGAGTGTTATAGGATATTGGAACAAATTTACGTCATCCCTTGTAAGGAGAAGTATATATATATTGGCTCAGATTCTAAAATGAGAGGGATCAATTTTTTTAGTCGATTTAGTCGAAGATTTGAAGCTCAAATTCTGTTATTTTATACCATGTACGGACTTTTTTGAAAAAAGTTGTGTCGAAAATGACCTAAATTCATCAAGGTAAACCTAAATTAATCAAGAAAATAGTAGTGTGCTATTAAAAGAGGCGTGCACCGTCCATTGATTATAAGGCTCAAACTATTAATTTCTATTACGGGTGTAGGGTATATAAGCTCCGGTCAGGCCGAAGGTAGATTTCTTATTTGGTTCTATTCCAGTTTATGTTCATGGAGGAATATTGACTCATTTCCATTTGGTCTTTCCGCATTTACATTTTTTCTATTCTCATTGAGCTTCGTGTTTGTTTTTGTTTTCTTTCTCCGATAAAAGAAATTGTTCATAAACATTTTTTTATAAACTTAAACGAATATTGAGACAATTTGTTAATGATTTAATCGTTTCACAAGCAATTAATTATTTCATTAATTATTTCAATTATTTTAAATTAGACAACGTCCTAGCAAAGACTTTTAATTTGGATGAAATTAATTAGCGTCTATTTGAATTTAATTTTTAATCAGGATGATGATATTTAATAATATCGAATGTAATTCAAAATCATTAAATACAAATATCAATTACAATTGAGTGGAAATGTAATTCGAAAAGCTTTAATTCAGCTCAGAATAATGATGGAAAACTTAGAAATATATTTCAAAAAATTAATTCTTAATCGTTTGACATATTGTTTAGAATTAAAAAAATTTAACAATAAATAATTTTAGAAATAAGTTTGAGAGCAGAAAAATATTGATTGGGGAATTAAAAGAAGGAAATTTCTTCAAAATTAGATTTCTTCGTATTCTGAAAAATTTTTACATTAATATTAGTGTTAGTTAGTTACTGAATGATTTTAACTATGGGATGAATTTATCATTGATGCATTCATTCATTCATTCAATTGATCTATTCGAGTTCAACTTACGCTGTTACAACGTAATCAACTAACTCGATGTTCTTGGTTGATTAATTTGGTATTAGCCTTTACTTACTGAACGATTTTAATTACTAATTCGGAAACATATTCACTCGTTAAATGATTTTTTAGTTACCAAAAACTATCGAAAGGAACAATCGAATAAATGAATAATTTACAACCATCAAATAATTCGATAGTTTTTATTCGGTAGTTTCCAACACTATTTAATATTAATTTTCTCTTTGAAAGCTTTTGATTCTGGCACTCTGTTTCAAATGCATAGGAAGGAAGCGAAATGAGAGTTATCTAGAAACAGTAGGCAAGGAACTTATTAAATTTTTCTCAATAATAAGTACGTTTCTGCATTATATCGTCTGGTAACTTGAGTAATTTTCCAATAGAATTTTTTCTTTTACGTAATTTCTTTTCATGCATTAATCTTATACATCTCTTAAACCTTTAATGCATCCTGCGGAAACCGTCGTATTTAACAGTATATTGAAAATTAGCCGCATTTAGCTAATATTGCTTCAGTCTTGTTCTAATACCTGCAAGTGTCTGCGACGAACTGGTTAGACAACTTATTTTAACTTGTTCTTTATATCTGCAAAATTTATAGAAAATAAGAATAATTTATGGGAAGCATTCCATAAAAGTCAGTAATTTGTAATTAAATTAGTTGATAATACGAAAATTTCTTATTTTTTCAAATGTATTTGGATAAATCATAATATTTCTCTGCTTGTTATTTATACGCAATCCATTCAGATACAATATATAGATACGGAATACAATAACAATTTGATTTCCTATCGTACAAAGACCTCACTTACTCATTAAAATTGGTCAACACAATCACAACAACCACCACGGATTCGACGTAGAAACAATGTAATTGTGTATCTACACCTTTTTTCGACATTTTGTCAACATTTATTTCATTTGTCTTTTGAATTTGCACGGAGAGGCGATTTTATTTCTCAAGCTTATCTGGAATTATTCCAATTTTTTCCCAAATCTTTTACGTTTTTGTTTGTTTTTTTTTTTTTGAAATTTTTTTTTGGAATAATTATTATATTTCTGGACCCATAAAAAAGGGAAAATAATTGAACGTCAACAGATAGATTGGATTTTTTGAACTCAACAGACAGATTGGATTATATCTAAATGACTTTTATCTAATGGCCGTAAAAATTATTTAAATTAATTCAGGAAGTTGACTGTTTCGAATGGAGTTTATCTTTATTCATTCATCTAATGATTACATCCAATATCTCCTTCTCCCCTTCACACCTTTGACAATTCAAAATCATCTCGATTATTACCAAATTTTAACAAATGAACTCAAGCACAAACCCTGGAGTGGATTATTTTTGATTGGCATCTCAAATTTATAAAACTTTTAACGTGAGTTGTTTTTACTTTTTTGATTTTCATCATTCTCTTTCTGAGGTAGAGATTATTAATCCGAGAATGACTTCGTCTCGTGAATTGTTAACGTCGCGTATTGTTTTTGTATCGTTATCGACACCGTGGCAATATAACTCGTTACTCGTTATTCGTTTTTACTCTTGTCACTGTTGCCAGCCAAATAACAACGGCCATGGCCAGACATAGTAAAAACGACGGCGTTTATTATGCTGACAACAAAATGAAATAGACCGAATCGTCATCCTCGCCCTTTACCCCGGATGGGGGAGAGGACCCTGCCTTCCCCCTGCCCCTTCCCCTCAGCCACCATCTTCACATTTATTCAGCTTGTATTGAGTGGAACGTGAAGCGTTTGATTCTTTGGGGGTTAATCGCCATGCATGTGTGCCAGATCCTTATCTGTATCTACACATCTATGAAATTGTGCGAAGTGAAAGATAAAACAAAGAAGAAGAAAATAACAAATATTTATTACTTCTGCACAAGTAAGTACTGCTACCACAACAAGCAACAACAACACGAGAAAATCACATCGGAGCAGTCATGCTCCCTGCAGAGCTCCTTTTCGTCATTCTCTCCCGAAGTGTCAGTCATTCGAGAGATCCGAGAGCCCAAAAGTGTTAGCCTAAACTTAACCCGCGTTTGGAACTTTCAAAAAAGTTTAAATAGAGAAAAATGCTTTAGGCTGTTTGTCTGTGACGTTCAAGGATATGGCTTATTGTCTATATGTTGGACGGCTTTATAAAGATCATCCTAAACCTCAAACGACATTTTGATATCGATTTTTTAATGATATTTGTATTTAATATGAAGCTTGAAAGACCCAATTGTTTCCACTTGAGGGAACATGTCATGCCTTTTTAATTCAAACAATAAAATTTGCTTTGAACCTTTTTTAGTTTTCGCTTATTTTTTTGTTTCTATTTTTTTTTCTTTTATTGTTTTGTTTTGTTTTTTTTTTTTTTGTATTCTCCGATTTTTTGTTAATGCGTTTCGGCTTAATTTCTTTTTCCTTTATTTGATTTCCTTTGTCATCGAACAACTTTTTTTGTTATTTGATATAAGTGTTGCTTTTTTTGTAACATTTCACCGCAATTTTAAGTTTTTGCAGCCTTAGGCGGGAGGTGTTTTTGACAATCATAGCAATTTGGAATTTGGTTTTTATTCTTGGGAAAAGGGTCCAACAGGCAATCTGTCGGTGGCAGTAATTTTTTCGCCGTAAATTTTTACCCTTGAGACTTTCTGATTCATGAGGGTAGTTTTTGATTTATGAAAATCGATGATGTTTTTATTTTAAGGGTTAATTCACTTAGTGTTTTGATTACATGATTTAACTGAATGAGAGCTATTCAGAGTAATTGTTAATTATTTTTATAGGCATTTAACTATATTCTCTTACCATATCTCTTTCTCTCTATCTCTCTCTATCCCTCTCTTTCTGCAGCAAGTTAGAATTTAATTCTAACTTATGCAATCCAGAGAAAGAGAAAGAGAGTGAGTGAGAAACAAATAGAGAAAGAGAGGAAGAGAGAGGAAGTCTGAAATGGATACATTTGACATGTATTCTGTGATATTTCCTTCCTTTTTTCTTGCTTTTTTGACTACTCGGATTTTTATTGTAGATAATTTCCTTAGCAGGTTTGTTGAACCGCATTCATGCGATTGCAAAGAAACTGTGAAATGATTCTAGAATTTATGGTAGCTAAAATGTAATTAAAATTTGAGAAAGTGAATTTTGGCAACATTGCCAGAAGTAATAAATGAAAACAAAATAATTTAAAAGCTTTAGAAGAGACGTATTTTAAAACAAATCTGGCGATTTCAAAACAAAGCGATATTAATGCATAGAGAAGTTCACATGCCCAAATAACGCCTACTCACACCTCCACCCCTTTTTTTGACGGCTGTGTTCTTTTGAATAATGAATGAATTCAAATCCTTTCAGAAGAGAAAAATAGAAACTTGTAAAAAAGATTTTAATAAAGTGTTCTTAGTTATTCGTAAAATGTGTTCTTCCTTTGAAGCTTACAATTCTTTTTAGAATCGCTTAAATTTTCTCATACATTGTTTCCTTTGTTTCATCTCCCTTTTTGTGGTCATTCACGCATATTTGAAAAACATTTTTGAACTCTATGATTTTAATATTTTATTTGAAATTATGTCAAGACAAATATCGTTTTGGTTTATAAAGATCATTTCAATATTACTTATTGAACTTCATTATCACCGAACTCATTTAACGATTCGTTTGAAATTTTGGATAATTAATTACTTTTTTGTCATTTTTTTATCTAAACAATATGTTTTTTGCGCAACAAGTTCAATACTATTGCAATCAATCTTCACTATTCATGATTTCCTTAATTAATTCTACAGTTAGTCAACTATTTGTAATGGTAATTTTTACCATACATTTCAATAAATCTACTGGCTTGAAGAATGTTTAAATTATTAAAATGTTTGGCTGAATTAAATTTAATCGACATATTTAATAATTAGAAACATTGCAATTTTTAATGCGAAAGGTGCTAACGCACTTTAGTATCAATGATTTAGTACTGAAGTATCGAAAATTATTTCCCTTATTCATTCCATTACACCCACAAATTTCATGAAAAAAACGTTCATATGTTTGCAATTCATTTATATATTTAATGGTTTACCTTACTGATGCTATGTTTTTATATTTTTTTATTTGCTTCATTAATTTTATAGTCATTATACAATTTTGATGGCGATTTTGAATTGATTTTTCAGTAAAACTACAAATTCCAAGAAATTTTTTATGACTTTTGCAATTATTTCGAGAAAGTTACTTTGAAATTATAAAAAAAATATTAAAGTCAGTTGAATATTTTAATATTTGTCTAACAGTTTCTTTTAAGTTTTTAGTAAACCTATAAATTCCAATAACTATTTAATACTTTTGCAATTAGCTTGCATAATAAGTAATTTCCTTCGCTAATTCTGAAGTTTACATTAAATTATTACTACTATTGCTATAGAAGTTTATTCTATTACTACAATTGCTATGCGGATTTTATGCTTTGCATTCATATAGTATAGTAAGTTAACAGTTTCAATAGTAAATTTTACCATTCTTTTCAGTCAATTAAAAGAGAAGTGAATTAGAAGTGCTTTGCGATAATTACGCACTTTTAGTAACTTCTTAAGATTATTTCCACCCACCAAAAAAGGGGGAAAATATGGGAAATGCTATCAAATGAACCTTTTGCTTGCCTTTCTTGGCCTTAACAAATAGATTCAATCATACCTAATGTCCTTAATAAATTATAAAATTTGATTGAAGAAATGTGTTGCCTCTAATAAAATTTGCCAACACCCTTAATCTCATAATTGCGTCCCCTCGATTCATTCTATCGTTGATTTGATTTACTAATTCCGCAGTTAATTTACAGTTTTACTAATTTTTTAGTAAGAAACTTATTAAAATAATAAGTTTCTTTACTAATTTACAATTAGTTTGAATTTGTTAATTAAGAGAAACGTTTCTACTGAAAAATTATAGAAACAAACATCTATTTGTTCGCGATTGTAATCGCAATTTCTATTATTTGCGTCTTTATTTTATTCAATTGTTAGTGAAATATTGTCCACTTCGATTTATTCCTGAAACTAAAAAGCGACTGCATCGAAAAATTACATTTATATCAATAAAAATGGGAATGGGCTAAACAACGGCAACGCCGCATACCCTGCGGCGGTTCATGAAATTGAATGAATGAACGAAACGAAGGGATTATTCCTAACCGGAATTAAAAGTCCTGCTGATGTGAACGACCCAGCTCATTGTGAAAAAGTTTCGTAACACAGCTTGATCCCTAACAGAACAATTATTGTTGTCATTGATTTCACAGTAGGCATGTGTTGTACGTGAGTGTGAGTTAATAATGACGCATTTGCACAAGTTTAGACTTACCAAGTGCCATCGTCAAATCGAGAATAACAAAAAAAAAACTCACCACTAAAAATAGCAATAACTAAACAACAACTGCAACCCATTCTATTTAACCGAATGTAGTCAAACCGACTCGGTAGGCTTAGTTAATGAAATTCAAATCCATAAGCGCTAACTTGAACACGCCGGCCGGCGAAATCCAAAAAAAGGTCTTTGTGAAAATAATAAAAATTTTTTCTCATTAGTACCAGTTTCTCTTTATAGTTCTGCTTCTTTTTTGTATTTTAATTCAATTTCGATTCATTATGTGATGCAATCAAAAGCCGCTTACCACACCAGACTTTCCGTCATTGTCAATCAGCCTGTTTGAATGCACTATCAATCAGTTAGCCAAAAAAATTTATTTTACTTCCCTTTAAGCGCAAAGGACTATAGCGAGGATATCATATCATAAGTCTCGATAAAAAGTTTCGGTTTATGAGATTTATTATTTCAAGCTCTGGAGATTTAAGTATTTTATATTGATCCTAAACACTCGGCTGGTCGCTTTTTTAATTTCCGTTTTAGAATTTTAATTCTTCCTGTGAAATATTTGGTTTTTATTTGTATATTTATTTATTTATTTGCTTATAGTTTTCTTTATTTTTTACAGTGTATCGAATGAATGCTATTGTACGCACTTATTGATGATATTGCCCCGATACGGTTTTATTTATTGTTTGCTTAGATATTGTCTTACTATACGTTTTGCTAAATGGCTTCATATAAACAATTTTATTTGAATTATCAAAATTCTTATTTAAACATACGTTACCGTGCAAGCTTAATTACTATTGTATTTCTAGCGGAGGTGATAAGGATGGTAATAAATTTTGATGACGTAGGAGTAAATTTTTTTATGACTCGCAAACTAATAACTTCATTCAAATATTATGACATTTATTATATAATAATTTTTATAATGTATATCATTCTTATTTGAGATAATTAAAAGCAAAGAAATTTTGGAGAGCTAAGGTTTTTATATTTTATTATTGTATATCTTAATCTTGCCTCCAGATTTGATATTTTTCTATAATACAACCTTTTAATATTCATTTTATGGAGAGCAGCGGCGTACGCCTCTGATCCCTGTTCACTTAGACACAAATCAACCCTCACGACTCTAATTCATTAACTTATTTTTTTCCCAATGTGGCTCAATTTTTTATCACATGACAGAATATCTTCGTTAAAGGAGGCTTGTATAATCATAAATTTATTACACGTCGCTTATAAATGTATTATATCTTACTATAATACTATAGAAAACGTATTTTATTTTAAATAAAATTTTTAAAAATATAAATAAATGAGTGGTGGTTGTTTTCGTTTTTAAAACCAATAAAATGTTAAATATTGCTGAATTAGTTACAAAAATTAAGATTTTCTTGATTCCTGTCTTCATAAATTTTGTCTCTATGAATTTTAAAAAATAGTAAAAATATATTTATATCTTGCATTTTTTTAAAAATTTTTAATATGTAAATTTGGGAACGTCCGATTTTTGTGGAAGGATTTAAAACATTTGAAACTTCTTATAGCGAGGAATAATATTATCTCTTAAATGCCATAAAAATTTGTTCTTAATCTCCTAAAAAGTGTTCGTTAAAACAAGAACAAATCTATAAAAAGTAATCTCGCCTTAATCGTCAAATAAAAAATATATTTTATGAATTAGATTTATTAAATGGAAAAAAGGTTGGCACAGTTTGCTGCCGTTAGATCTGCATTCCTGAATTCTTGTCTGAATTCTAAATATAGGGGGAAGAATATTGTATTTCAATATCGGAAATATTATTGGATTGTTGCCAGATTTGTTAAATTTAATGACGGAAATTATTATGAAAGCTCTAACGATAATTTTCTAGCTTCAAATTTAACCATTAATCTGCGCCGTGACAGACCAATGTATGTTAGAATGCACTCCTAGAAAATACTGGAAAACAATTTAAAGCAATTATAGAAAAATTAATTATAAAATCTGTAAAATCAAAACAAAAATTTATATATATATATATATATATATATATATATATATATATATATATATATATATATATATATATATATATATATATATATATATATATATATATATATATATATATATATATATATATATATATATATATATATATATATATATATATATATATATATATATATATATATATATATATATATATATATATATATATATATATATATATATATATATATATATATATATATATATATATATATATATATATATATATATATATATATATATATATATATATATATATATATATATATATATATATATATATATATATATATATATATATATATATATATATATATATATATATATATATATATATATATATATATATATATATATATATATATATATATATATATATATATATATATATATATATATATATATATATATATATATATATATATATATATATATATATATATATATATATATATATATATATATATATATATATATATATATATATATATATATATATATATATATATATATATATATATATATATATATATATATATATATATATATATATATATATATATATATATATATATATATATATATATATATATATATATATATATATATATATATATATATATATATATATATATATATATATATATATATATATATATATATATATATATATATATATATATATATATATATATATATATATATATATATATATATATATATATATATATATATATATATATATATATATATATATATATATATATATATATATATATATATATATATATATATATATATATATATATATATATATATATATATATATATATATATATATATATATATATATATATATATATATATATATATATATATATATATATATATATATATATATATATATATATATATATATATATATATATATATATATATATATATATATATATATATATATATATATATATATATATATATATATATATATATATATATATATATATATATATATATATATATATATATATATATATATATATATATATATATATATATATATATATATATATATATATATATATATATATATATATATATATATATATATATATATATATATATATATATATATATATATATATATATATATATATATATATATATATATATATATATATATATATATATATATATATATATATATATATATATATATATATATATATATATATATATATATATATATATATATATATATATATATATATATATATATATATATATATATATATATATATATATATATATATATATATATATATATATATATATATATATATATATATATATATATATATATATATATATATATATATATATATATATATATATATATATATATATATATATATATATATATATATATATATATATATATATATATATATATATATATATATATATATATATATATATATATATATATATATATATATATATATATATATATATATATATATATATATATATATATATATATATATATATATATATATATATATATATATATATATATATATATATATATATATATATATATATATATATATATATATATATATATATATATATATATATATATATATATATATATATATATATATATATATATATATATATATATATATATATATATATATATATATATATATATATATATATATATATATATATATATATATATATATATATATATATATATATATATATATATATATATATATATATATATATATATATATATATATATATATATATATATATATATATATATATATATATATATATATATATATATATATATATATATATATATATATATATATATATATATATATATATATTGTATTTGTAAGACATCTGTCTCGTCTGTCGCAACATTAAAAAAATAATTTCATTAACACGCCACAAAAACCAAAACATGCATTTTCATAATAAAGACCATTGAGGAATATTAAAAATAAATTAAATTCTGTTATTGTTGCTCTATTTTCCTTCTTATTCCCTACTCCCTACTTCACCGCCCCACCCCCCAATTTTTTTCTGACCATACCGTCACTAGCTTTTTATTTCATTGAACTCTCTCAAGTTACAAGTTTTTTTCGTTAAGTACAATTTCTGAGGTGTTTGCCTGTTGCGATTTAGTTAATTTAGTTAATTCCGTTAAATTATACTTGAAGAACTGTCGGTCAGTGGGTTAATGACATTGAATGTTGGAACATTTGTTGAATTGGTGCGGTGAAGACGGGTGGGCGAATTGAATGAATCAGCAGACAGTATGAAACAATATAAAATGGATTGCATGGCAAAATATTCGTTCGTTCATACACAAATATTTTTTTCAGCTCGTCTTTCAATTAATCGTAATATCGTTACACACTTCATTTAACATCATTTTCATGCTTTATAATGGCTTAGAACTATCGTTTAATGTGTTCGAGTTCATAATTTTCATTCTTTTGATTTTGTTTTTTCGACTTTGTTTGATAGCAATAACAATAAGAGATACGGGAATATATAGAGCACAGACCATTACAACAAAAATACTTGTAGGTAAATACCAGAGAAATATTAAGAAATGTTTAGACAATGTAAGAGAAAGAATTAGTAAAATAAAAAAGGTAGAGGGGAAAACCAAAGCAAAAGGGAAACCGAATAAACGATGACGTTTCAAGCAGTCGCTGGCATGCAAGACTTCATTTTATTTTCTTCCATCTCCTTCCTAATTCTTCCTTTTCTTTTGTCTATGGCATTCTCTTCAAAACGTAAGACACGCGTAATTTACTTTAACACGGTAAACACTTTCGTTTATTGATGTCATTCATCACAACCATTGAATGTAAATAAACTCCATTTTATAATCGGATCAAAGGATGGGCTGGGGAGTAGGGGTAAAAGTAGTATATTTCTTTCTTGAAATTCCTTGCTTCATCGACAACAGGAAGTAGGACAAGTCGAGCGAAGTTATTGCAAGTAAAAACTGTTCTACTTCTTTTGTTTCTTCATCATCACAGTCTTCTTGTTCTTTTTAATTCTCTCCAGTAATAAGTGATCGTGTATAAAAGAGAATATAAAGAAGTCTTAAATACTTTGAACAATCATTTTAAAAAAAATTCCCTTTCCTCAGTGGCTGCAACAAATCACGCAGAGTATTTTATCTGAATCTTTTATAATCTTTATAATTCATAATTAATTACTGTTTTCATGAAAGTTTTGTTAAACACAATTTATTCGTTTTTAATCTCTCTCGCAATTTTGCCTTTCTTCGTTACTAGGCGGGCGGAGAGGCAGCGAAGTATTTAAAACTCCTTCCGCCGGCATAGCCACAATATCCGTTAGTTCTCCCGGAACAATCTTACAAATTGATAAAGATCATTTCATTTGAAGCTTTTAATAATGCATGCATTTTTAATGAACGCTTTTTGCCGATACGCCAAAGGGAGGCGGAACAGAATGATTTTGCAGAAATACACTTTAAGAAAATAGAAAGAATTTATGAACAAATAATTTTATTACAAAAATTTAGCCAAAATCGTTTTCATCGATTCATAAAATATGTTTTATGGAGGTAGAAATCTTAAAAGACTAAATACTAAAATACGGCTGGGTGTTTATTTCAAAATAATAATCTTATATAAAATTTGTTATAATCAAAACTTTTGTAGTAAGATTTTTTCCTCAGTGTATCCACAATCCCGTATCCAAACAATGGGACATGTGCTTATAAATGTTGATTTTCTCTTTTAGTCTTTGGACATCTGCCTGTCTGTTACAAACCGGAAATTTTAAATGTGGTTAACCCTTCCGTATTTTTTAGTCGTTTGACAATTACAAAAGGCATTACAGCGTGAAAAAGAGAATGAAAGGGTCGAACCAGTTTATTTTTGTTTCTCGAGTGGTGGACGTTGTTCAGATCATGCTTCGACATCATTCTTTGAAAAATTCTAATGCATATATTTTAGAAAAGTTCGAATATAATTGGAGAATGTGATTTATTGTCATCGCATATCATCGAAATGTTAAGTACTCGTTATTTGCGATATTCCTTTGATGTTTTCCTTTGAAGTCATTTGTTCTTTGTAACTGTTATTAAATATATTGTATGATTTTATTGAGAATCTGCAGTCGGATTGTTCATTTATACGCGAAGATTTTAAGGTGGCAGAAGTCAAGGATCATCAAAGAAAAACTTATAAGTCGGCACGGCACGTTCCTGCTCATTGTCATTTTGAATAATTTCTTTCTGAGCGTTTTCTAACACACAGGCATTTTACAACTATTGAATAATGAGGTTTTTTTGTAGTGTAAGCAATATAAAAGAAATAATTAATTTTGTGACGAAATGCATTTGCAATTTCAAAATGTCAAAGGGTCCAGTTTAAAATAGTCAGACGAAGTAAATGACATTCATGTAAATTTTATACGGTCTCTCCTCTCATCATTATCCTCATTCACTCATTTGTCTCTAATATGATTTGCCCTTCTACCTCTTTGATCTTTTCTTACTGTTTCCATTCACGGTTTTTTAACACTTGCGAAGGTTCTCCCCCCTTGATGTAATTTAAGAACCACCATTTTCTGTAAGAAGTCTTGACAAAACAGCTGCTATTGCCACTTCTAGTATTGCCGCCGTTACTGCGGCTTTTACTACTACTTATTTAAATCATCAAAAGAAATAGAAAATCCTTTAGGAAGAAAGTCCTTCAAGGCAATTGAATTGAATTGAATGAATTCAAGGGAATGTCCTTGGTGCACTTAATTTAGAAACGTTTCTTTTTTCCCCGAGTTTTTCCTTTTGTTTTTTACCAAAGACACGAAGAGGACATGGTCGTACCGGAACAAATCATCAAAGCCATCAGATCGGAGTTAAATTTGAGAAGTAATGATAATGACATGATGATAAGGAAGCAGATGATGGTGTGAGGGCTCCAGTAATTGTCTTTTACTTATAGTTGCATAACCTAATATTTATATAAATAAAGTACTTCCTATATAAAGTGCTTTGATTCACATCCAGCAAGAATTTAAAACCTTTAAATTCTTGCTGGATGTGAATCAAATCACTTCGATCGCCTGAAAACGTCCAAAAAATGACACCTATGAAGATCTACGAGGACCCATAAGAAAGGTTCAAGCAAACCACAGGATCCGAATATACTCTTAATTACTTGCATACAGTATTGTCTAAAATTCTAAAAACGCCATATCACAACCTTTTCTTATTTCCTAGAAATTTATAAATCTCGAGACGTTGAAATTGTTAGCGTTTTGACCACAATTGATAGGAAATTTTCAGTCGGGTATAACAGTTTTATTTACTCTAGCACTGTTTTTTTCAAAAAAAGTCGTTTCCACGAGGGCAAGGAACCGCGACCTTCTGTCGCACCTTGGGAAAAGGATGAAATTCTTGTATAGAGTGCATCGCAGACGGTCTATCACCATGTGCGAACTCGCATTATTGCTAGCTACAACAAACAAAGACAAGCCAACATCCAACAACAGCAACAACAATAAAAGGCAAACCAAGGCACATCCTTTAAGTACATCATGAAGCAAAACACATCTCATTTGTTTCATGCATAGCTACACAGCTATTACCACCACCAACGCTGTCAGCACCGCCTTTGCCATCACCACAAACGCCACCGAGCAAGAAAAAAGCTACCATAACATCAAATGTAAATTCTGAAATGCATCGGCAGAACAGCAAAAAAAATGTAGCAGGTACACTTATGAACACTTTTAAGTCGCCTATGGTATATCGGTTGGTTCGGTCTTGAATCTGCCATCAAGCTATTCGTGGCTCCTCTCCGAACACATTGTCGTTTTTCTCGTTGTTGACTATAATAAATATAATGAGTCTGACTGTATGGCGATGAGCCATCAGTCAGTTCACAAAAACAAAGAAACAAAAAGAAAATAAGTTATATCCTCTGTCTGCCTAGGGTTCATGCATATTATCGGCACTGAAATTCTTCTCAGAACTTACAATGTAGGAATCCGAGAGTCGTTCAATGTATTCATGGTATGCAAAACCTTTTATATAATTAATTATTTTATGTCTCATTAACAATCACCCTGTATTTTCCGCACGTCGGAACGTCATACATTTCATTCCGCATAGGTCCTTTTCTAAGTTTGGAAACAAGTAATTGTTACTGAATCGACTTCTATGCCGATAATACATTGAACAACCATCGTACAAATAAGGCAGTGTTTAGTGAATATGTTTCGTATTCACCCCCTTCACGGTAACCAACCACACGTTGAGCTTTAATAGGTTTTGTTTTTTTTGCAACCCTAGGAAGTAGTTTGGTTTCTGGACGTTTGAAGAATAGAACACACACATCAGGAATTTGCAACAACACACAAAGAACAAATACAAAATATGAAAACAAAAGACCCCAGAAATAATGAATACCTTAATTTTCAATGGAATTTTTCTCTGTGATGCTCTTCTTCCTCAAAAAAGTAAGCGTCGTGTTGTTTCTCTTTGTGTTGATTTCCTTTTATTGTTTCTTTTATAATAGTTCTTCTTATAATTACCAAATATTCTTGAGATGGATAATCATTTTACATCATCATCCGGGCTTTAAAATGTTACTCACAATTGTGGAAAATTTATGGATGATCGGTGAAGAAAAGTGGAAAAACATAACCGAAAATTATAAGATTGTATTGTACCTTTTTGTACGCAATACTATCGTACCGTATTTAATTAACTCCATTTTAAATATATCGTTATGGATGCCTTTAGGGTTAAAAGGTTTTCTCACTTCGAACCTGATGTCATTCATTACTTTTGTGTGTTGGCAAAAGGTATCTATTTCTCGTCATTCCGATACCGATAAGTCGATTCAATTGGTCGTGCGTTGAGGCGTTATCGGCGGGTCGCTACCTCAAAAATTGCGATTTAATAGTTATGCATTTCTATGCAACCTCGAGTAAAGAGTGTTATAAGAAAAATTATGACATAAAATGGAAAGTAAATATTAGGTTTCCTAAAGGTTAAGTAGTGACCGATTTTGTGGTTTAATATGAACGCACTCTGAAGTCATTTTTGTAACATGATAAGGTGAAAATATTAGTAATGTTTAATACTTTCATTGTAATGGAGTTCATAAACTCTTAACATTTAGAAATTATTGAAAATTGTTTCCGCAATTCTAAGTCAATTGTCTGAGCTTTAAGGATATTTCTCTTAATATTTGGTCGTAATAATCATCTTATCAGATAGGTTTTGTGTTTAATTGGTTTGAAGATATGAACCGATGTATATAACTGTAATAATTTTATAATGCCCTGACTCAAAAAATCGAATTATCCATGATGGTAAGGGCTGTCATGCCAAATAAGCCAATTCGCCACGAGTCATTTAAAGAAACTGAATTCTTTGAAATGATCTTAACTTACATTCTTACAAAACTATAATAATTGATTAACTAAAGCCTTTTGATCATCGAAACTTATTTACTTAGTCCATTACGTTATGTTATGTTCTTATTGGAAAACCTTTTGTAAAATGAATATTTCATTAATTACGACTACAGGGTTTGTTTATTAATTTGCACTTCTGTTGATTTATCCTTTCTTTGACAATATTTTCGACCTCATTCAATTTGTGTTAATCTTATATTACATTTAATCAACATAGAATGACATAACATAACTGTACTCATGTCGATATACACGATAAAATCTCTCAAAATCAGTAAGTGAAATGCATGCACTCTAGTCATTGTTTATTGGCCATAACTCCTTTTGTGATCTTCTCTTTGATGTTGTTTTCTTTACGATATTTTTCTGTTCAAAGTCTATCATACGTCGATGCGCATATACCCAATATGCTATTCTTATACCCTACACCTGAGGGGTTCGGGTATATTAAGTGTTATCCTCCGTTTGTAACGCACGGAAGGACAAGTATACAGAAGTAAAAATATTCTGCTGCAGAATTATCTTATCTGTCTGTCTGTCTGTGTGGAAAACTTTAGATTACAAGAAAATTAAATGAGACCTTCTGATGAAATTTTGCACAAATATTCTTCACTATTATAAACTTTTTGATATTGAAAATGGCTCAGAACCACGAAACGGCGAAATCGGCTAAGAACTACGCCCTCTTCTAATATATGATATAGATATATTTACACGTATATATAACGTTTGCAAACGGAATTGGTAAAATTTTATTCCAAAACGCTCCCGGGAATATTAAATTGCTCAAAAATAGACGTGGCACGCCCACTATTTGACTGTATCATGTGTGAATTTTTTTTAAAAAATTGTGTTAAAAATCAGTTACTGGATCCAAATTAATCAAGAAAAGAGAAAATGCAAATTTAAAAAGAGATTACCCTGCCCTTAAAACTGTGAACTTGTATCACGGGTGTAGGGTATATATGCTTCGGTCAGGTTGAAGTTAGCGTTCTTACTTGTTTTTCTTTTTCCTTTTTTTTAAACATCTGAAGTGTTTGAATTCAAAGCAATTTGGTCCTTTCGCCGAATAGAGTTTTCTTGAACTTGGCACTTTCAATACATTCGTGAGTCAGTCAGTCGTCTGCATCATTTGATCCATTGTAATTTATCCGTTTTTTCGTTTGTGTTTCTCTTTTGTTTTGGCTTTTGTTGTTGTTTTTTTTTCATTCTGTAGAGTTGGTTGTTAAAAACGCAGCTGTAACAAATCGCAATTTCTTTTAAGAGCATTGTGTTGTTTCGCTGAATTTGGCCATTTTTCCGTTTGATAGCTGACTGATTGGTTTGCTGACTGCCGAGCTGTTTGTTCGACTGGTTGACTGATTGAATGACTAACTAACCGGTTAGTTGCCTAACTAACTTTTTGCTAGTTCGTCGGCATTCCTGTGGAGTTTTCATTCTTGACATTTTGTATAAGTTTCGAATTCTCTTGATCATGATTTCGAGTGTGTGTGTATATTGTGTATGAGTGCGTGTGTGCAAGTGTGTATGCGTGTGTTTATTATCTCACTTTTTCTCATTTATATACACTGTCTCATTTTCTCACTTTTCCATTGAGAAGTAATAAAAAAAATCCATTCCATCGCATGTCTGAAAAACCATTGAAGCGTTTCGAATTTGCAATTTGTTCAAAATGCCCTCTAAAACCTTTGCTAAGGAGAATATGTGTTGAACGTGATGAATTGCCGGTAGAGTAGATGGAAAGAAGGAGGAGGGGTAGAGAAGGTAACAAATTTATTTTATAATTGTCATAATTTGTTTTTGTCGCGATATTTGTGTCGTTGCGATTATTGTTATCGTTATTATATTTTTCTTCTATGTTTTATCGTGCTTTTTATTGCTTTCTTAGCATTTAACTTATTTAATCTTTATTTAACTTAAACGTGGCTTTCGTTGATACGCTGAAAGTGTTTTGCACGCAATATATCCAGACGATAATGTTTTTCGAATACCAGTCAACAAATTACGTGTATATACATTATATGTTTTGAGGATTTCTATGATAAAATTTTTTAAATAAGTAGATCAATTTTCTCTTCTTCTCCTTGATTGCTGTGCGTAAATACATATAATGTGAAAGGTCAAGGTAGACGTAAATATGAACGAAACCAAAAAAGTAATAGAGGAAAAATATCGTTTATTAGTCGTTTGCATAAATCTTTCCTGAGAAAAAATGAAGTCAGTAAAATTACTATAAAATAAAGTAATAATACTATAAAATTACTATAAAATAAAATTACTCTTTGAAAAAAATACCACTGCTCACAAAATGCTTAGAAAAATGTTTGCATTTAAAAACTTAGGGAACAATTTTTTCCAAACCTTTTTAATGAAATTCTAGAAATTATTCCACCCCCCTCCTCCCCCAGAAAAAACTTCACTTGAAGTGATGCCAAAAACGAAATATCTCACTGTCAGAATTTTTAAAGTTCATGACAATCTACTTCATTATTATCAAATTACATACATAAGAATTGTGAATCACGGAAATTGTGAAGTATGGCAGCTCTAAATATAGAATTTCAATAAAAAAAGAGCATAATCGGCAGAAGAAGACCCTTCTCACATTAATAGAAAAATAAGATTAATATTAAGAAGGGAAATCAAAATAAAAAACAGTCGAAATATAATACGAAGTGAGACGTGAAACCCTTCTAATTTTATTTTAACCGCATTAATCTGCAACAATAAATTCAAAAGTATCTCTTGTAATCATCACCCTCTCCCTCAGAAAGCCATCATTGAAATTCTTATAAATCATCAACTGATACAAAATAATGCCAATATCCATAAATAGACAATATAATCCATAAGAAGTGGATATGCTTTGTGTTATCCTTGAACCCTAAGCTGGAAATGTTAAATATGATGAGTCCACTTTTGTAGGCTTTAAAGCTATATTATTTTCACCCTCATTTTTGTGTCAAACAATTATTTCATCTCTTCCCCTACCCTCCCCCCGTGTGAGGCCAAACAAAAAAATTTTAGATTAGCTTTACCATATGTCCATTTTATTAAGTGTATCGTTTATGACCGAAAGAATGATTGAATGAATTTAGTTAAACTTGTAGGAAATAGTCAAAATTATGATAGAAAAAAAGAAAGAGAACTAGCCAGAAAGCAGGAGAAGATGTATAAAAAAGCGATAAAATTAATGTGTCATCGCTCTATAATGATCACAGTGGGTACGAGCGCATACTTAATTACTACCAGTTAACTTATAGAACACTCTGAACTGTAAGAGCAATGATAAAGAACACAGTTCAAAACAGACCGAAGAAGAAGAAGCTGAGAAGATGGCAAGAAGATGGCAAACCTATCCCGAGGCACTTCAGAGTCGGTATCTTTTATTATTTCACACAGAGAATACACTTATTTTATGCCATCCGACATGACCCAAATAATATTTATGATTGGGGGAAACAGTTCTATTCTCTTGCAACCAAGTCTAACTTTAGCCAATCTCCCTTCACCCACTTTTGTTCTATTATAAATGTTCGTAAGTACTTCAAATGTTTTTGGATGCGAAGGTTTCGTACCTTCTTATAATTTGTATGAAGGAATTTCTCTTTTATTATAGACGTTGCCTGGTTATGGTTTAGTAGCCTTATTTACAGCTAATGCGGATTGGAACTATTTGTTAGTAACCTCATATAAATGGATTATAGAAAGGAATATAGAAAGAGCTAATTGATACGTGGTAAATATCCCGAGGCAAGAAATATCAAAGGTAATCCTAAATAAGCAAAATGCTTAAAATTAAAACAATAAGTGTTGAAAAATAATATTATTCTAAGATATAATTATGATCCTCCCGCGGGGCCTAAGCCCAAACCCACGTTTTACTTCCTCGTACGGAGTAAAGGAAGGTAAAACGAAGGGAATTTTTATTTCAACGAAAACGTACATTTTGACCATTAGTTTCGTCGTGATGTTCCTATGGATATGCCTCGAAGGACTCGAAAACGGCCAGCCGTAAAAAGTTGTGCCCCTTCCTTTTTGGTTACAATGGATTTATACCCAAACGGAATTGTTTTGAATGAGTTTTATAGAATCTTTTGTGTAAAACTAAGACGGTTGACCGCAGAAAGTTCGTTTAATTGTTTTTTTTTGCACCGCTATAACGTTTAAATGTGTAATCCATTTTTTGATTACAGCCTGTTACGCTTGAGGGCCACTTCTCTTAAACGCAATTGTAGAATTTTACGTCAAATTGCATCAGGGGTCGTACACGAAAGTCTGTTGGTTTGTTGGTCGGATCAGATGCTTTTTCGTTAATGTTAAGACGATTAGTGAAATCAGTTTCGTTCAAAAAAAAGCACTTTAAAACAAATGGCCGACAATTGTATGGAATGATGAACGAAATGCGAGCATATTTCGAAAAGGCAAAAAAATTGATACTTTGGAAGATGTAGAAGATTACACAAAGTTTCATACAAGTGATGAGTCATTCATAATATTTTCCATTTTCTCATCACCCTTCTCTCGCCATTGCTTAATCTTAAAGCCACCCCAAATCCAAATTGTACGAAAGGCATTCTTTTTATATGACTGACTGTATTATTATTTCGTCATTATAGATTTCTTTTTTCTTCAAAACAATAACCTAAAAATAAATCTCTTCGATTTTCTGTTCACTTATATTCTAGATCTATTTTACGATAACGTCTCATTTTCTATTTTTATTTTCGGCAAAACCCTTATGACTTTTATATATTCATTTTCTATCAAACTGCCAGAAAACAAGTCCGAGAACAAAAATTTTTGAAATAAATTCTTTGCGATGTACAATAACAACAAACAATAACCCATCGTCGCAATCGTCGTTCCCAGCGTCATCATCATCTTCGTGTTTTGTTGTTGTGTCTATGGTTGGTAGCCTTGCTCCGGTGGGCTGACTGTGGTGTGGTTGGGCTGGCAATGAGCAAAGTATTTCGGAAATGTCAGTGGCAAGTATTAAAACCAAAAGCTTGTACTATATTATTTGTTGTTGTTGTTGTTATTATTATTATTTTTGCTGTCATAGTCTCCGCTCTTGCCTCAGCTCTTGTTGTCATTGTTGTTAATTTGCAGATGTTGCAGTTGTTCACTTACATGCAATAAATTTCTATTTCTCTTTTCACTTTTCAAAATGCATTTCCAGATTAAAATTGAAGGAAAAGTTCTTTTTTCTTTGCGTAAATATTTGATTCATTAAATTCAAACAATAAAAACGCCTCAAACGTTTATTATAAACTTAGTTTATTTTCAATTAACAAGATCAAGAATATTGTATTAATGTGTTTCCATCACAAAAATCTTTAAAAAATTCTTTTTTACTTTACAAGAAAATCATATAGTCACAATGAATTTTTAAAAGGCTTACGAGAATGTAAAAGTAATAAACGAAATAAATGAAAAAGGCGTATGAAAGGTTAAAATTTTTAAAAAATTCAATTAGTAGTTTTTACCTTGAATTCGATTTTTTCGGAGCAATAAACTTTAATTTTGTTTTGATCAGTTTTTCTGGGATTCATATTAATTAGTTAGTGAGACGAAAATAATATCTATGATGAAAACATTCTGTAATTTGTCCCATATAAAAAACATATGATGACGTGTAATAAATTTATAAATGCATAAATCTTTTAAGGCCGCCAAAAATTTAAATTTAACTAAAGAACAATCTGAGATGAAGAAATGGAATAATTAAAACAATGGAAACTGGGCAAGTGCTCCATACTGCGTATCATTTATAAAAAATATAAATTTATTTTAAGCCTTAAGGCCAAAAATAAACTTAAACGATTTGGGGGAGAAATTTCCTTTAAAAATTCTGATCTAAAAAATATTTAATAACTTAAAAACGCTGTTTATTAATAAAAGTCACCTAAATGAATTTGAGGTCTCCGAATAATATGTTGGCGTTGCCACATCTCAAAAAGCATTCGCATTAAAATCAAATTAAAAAAAATTCTTGTTATGGAAGTCTACTTTAATAAATCTCTGTTGAAATAAATAAATTATAATTTGAATTTTTTTCTAATTTATATTATTGGAAGTAGCATAACCATCATGTCAATAAATAGTTTAATATGATTAATAAAATATTTTCCTTTTGGTTTTTAAATTCAATTTTATTATTTCCGTCGTAACTAAAGTATCACCGCATATACAAAACTTCGGCGGTCAAGTTTACCGGCATAGACGGTTACCGAATTGCTATCCACTGCACTAACCGCAATGAAATATTTATTCAACAGGAAACAGTTCAGTTCTAGCGGGGAACAAATAAAGGGTTCGAAGTATTCTGCATCAGGCATGCCAAACATTTGGCCCGACAAAACTACTAAAACCAAATTTTTAAAATTTAAATTATGCTTTTATATTTTGGTATTGATTTCATTGTTCTTTGACAAAAGTTTGTTATTTTTGGATATAATTTTACATACTTGTTCTATCTGTCGTTTGTATTTAAATGAAGTGGTGTTTGAAGGGTGTTTGAAACTTTAAAAGTGGGTCATAAGACCGTATGCTTCACTGTATCCTTGATGACCAATATCAGCAACAAAATATAATTCATATAATTTCCTTAACATTTATACAATTTGTATGATTATTTAGTACGGGCAATACGGCCCTACACGCACACAGATTCACCGAAAACCATTCACTGAATCCTCTCATCAGCGTTACCCAAGTAAGTCTTTTAAATCCTTCAATTAACTATTTGACAATTTACCCACGGCCTCGCGTTATGTTTTCTATTCAATATATTGCCTCTTTCGACGTCCAATTAATTTATATTTATATATTTATGAAATAATTACTGAGTAACTGTATCAGTATCTTTTAAACGGAGTAAATGGAATCCAGATTGGGCGTTTATACATCCTATAGCAATATCTTTTTTATTTCCATAGTGTAATGATTTACTTTGTTGTGAAAAGAAATATCAGCCACCCCACCTGCTTCCTCCCCCCTCTCTATCTCTCACATACAATGACTAGCGTAAATAAAAAAATAATAAAAACGTTATTCAAGCAGCCAACTTCATAACCGACTGATAGACTGTTGGACAGTAAAGTAAAGATAGATTTTAACTACCAGGTCAATAATAATAATTATATCCAGCTGTTGCTGTTGCTGTGGTGGTGTTGTTGTTGCTACTGTTTTCACTACACTATAGCTATTATTTTGTTGTTGTATTTGGTTTTGATGATACCGTTAGCCAATAATGAGTGGTCACTCATTTACGTTACAAGTAGTACGTATAAGTACGTTTAAAGGGTCTTTAACACGATGGAAGTGTTGCCTAAATGATATTAGTCTGAGGGTCCTGTAACTTGCTTTAAGCTCTTAATTCCAATACTAATTGATTGATATTATATAACTCTTTAGTCATAGTCGAGTAGATTATCTTCGGTTAATCTTCAAGTCGCTACGGACGTGAAAAACTTGTTAGGGAGGGAACAAATCGGTGAACAATATTTGTATGCGTCATATGGGTCGCAGTTTAGAACAAGATAGGCCAGAACCCAAATTTCCTGTAAATGAGTAGCTAATGGTATCATTGGACTCTTAGCTACATCAGTAGACTTCTAATAAACATAAACCGATTCTATTAATCAATTAGTTTCCCATAGGCGTCAACATCTACTTAAAGTATCTATTCGTTTTGTTTTTGGAAAAAAGAGACGAAGAAAAAGAGATGGAGAGGGACGTTAATACCGCGTTGAAAGATACATCTATTCAAGTAAAAATTATATACCCTGTTGGAGTAAATTGAGAATGCACGTCAGCTTTCTTAAAATAAAGAATTTTTAATTGACAAAGAAAGAGTTCATCTTCTTTATATCACCAAAAATATGCCACTAAAAATATACGCATTTTTGTTGCGTAAGTGTGTGTGTGTGTTGTTAACCTTTCTCAACAAAAATTAAGTGATTTCATTTGGTCTCATCCAGATGAAATATTTTGAAGAATTAAATATTAAAAACGACATATAAAAAAACTTTATATCAATACATTTATAATTAATGCACGTCCACTTAATAAATACACATATTTCAATATATACGATACATACATTGATATAATAATAGATAAGCCTACTCAACTTAAATACCTCATGCCGGTCGTTTGCGCCGCATTTGTTTGGGTTTTTTTGAAATGTTCTGCACACGTTCTCTGCGGTTGAATGCAAATGAAGCAAAATGTGTGCGTGCAGAACCAACTGTGCTTTTATTCCTCCCATTCATCTCTCCCGCCTACCCGACTTACCCATTTACGCCCACATGTTTACATGTGTAATGATGTGCGTACATTCTCGCATGATGATGAGCAGCATCAACTGAAAAATTTTGCATTTACGTATTCATCGCATATCTCGTTTTTAATTTTTCTTTTATTTTATGTCAAGATTACTTTTTTTGTTCTGGTTATTTTCTCTTTTTTGTTTTGTTTTGCCTTTATTTTATCCTTTATTTCTCTTTTGTCGCATCTACTCGTGGCTAATTAACAAAAATTTAAGTGCACAAAGTGTACACGTTTTATTTGCATTTTAAATTTATATTTTATTAAAAAATTGTAAAAAACGTTATTGTAACAGATTAATTTGAATTTTAATGTTTATTAAGTTTTTCATTTTGAAGCGGGTTTATTTCGTTTTTATTAAATTATTTTTTTAATTTTTTTTATGTTACCAGAATTGTGTTTCCGTGTTTGAATAAACGAACTAAATTTTTTGCTGCTGCTACAAATCTTTTGGTAACCATGGACTCCTAAATTAGCCAACTAATGGTCTTACATTTTATATGATAAAATTAATCCTAAAGCTAGTTAGTTGTCGAATTTACACGAACTTGATTATTGACGAACGTCAAAGTTTAAAGCAGATCTACCTTTTAAAAGGGTATTTACTATGAGAACATTCTGAAATACCGGTTTCATTGTGCGCCTACTGCTTTGTTTTTATGTAAAATTCTACAAAACCTTTTAAGAAGCGTGTCCCTTTGGCACAACTAAAACCACAGTTGTAAACACAAAATATTTACTACAGAATTGTTAACAGAATTCTACGGAGTCCTAAAAGGGGTCCCTTTGGCACAAGCGGTTGTAAACAAAAAGGCAGATGCACAACTGGATATCAAAGCAATCCTCAATACAAAACTTCATTTTTTTACGTCTATCCATTTTTTAATTATTCAGTATGCAAACAGACTTATCGATATGGAGGTTACGAAGAAATTAATCATAGCTGATTCAGGGATGGTCAAAACGTATACTTCTGTTAGATTTCAATATTTCGAATTTCGAAAATTTCCACTATTTGAATGCATTATTTTTTTTTACTTCATACAGAGAAGTAAAAATTTTAAAAAACTAGTGCAAACTAATCTATTTTAAATTATTTCAATAGCTTAAGACCTAATTAATTTTTTAATTTCCTGCAGTCAATAATTGAACATTTCAAATAAATCCAAGTCATACAAATCATTAATTCACGCAAATAAAAACTTCATGAAATATTATTATATACGAGGTTCAATTGCGAAATATTTCATTTAAAATATATTTATCAATCCATATTAAATCTCGTAAGAAAAAATTATATTTTGCCGTCGGCAAATGATTAAATTACACTTTGGTTTAAGTAAACTGCAACATTCTGAACATTAATTTCTCGTCATTGACACTTCCAGTACCCTCAAAATTTCTTCCGCTTCTAACATACAGTTGTCAGTTGGGAATGAGTGTCATCAGTAGTATCCTTTCCGAGGATTTTTTCTGGGTGTTAAAACCATTAAGGAAACCGGGAAATATGTATGAGTTGCATGTGATGAAGTCGTTTTTCTACCTTGTTAAAAAACGAAAATATTGGGTAGTAAAGTAAAATAATACGATTAATACTCGCATTTTGAATGGGCAAACATTTAGAGAAACAATCGCTAAGGGTTATGTATTAAACGATCGATGTTTCTTACAAATTTTACCAAGACTCGTGGTATAACATCTTCATCTGAAAGGCTGGTGTACATTAAGATTCAATGTAAAAACAATCTTACGCACGTATAGTTGTATTCTGAAAGTAGTTGATATTCCAAAGTTTAAGGCTTTACTGTTTATTAAATGATCTTTTTATCTTTTATTTAATACTCAAAGTTTTTATCCGTTAATTTTTTGCAATTTTGCTCAAATGTTTTTATAAGATAAATCTTTTATAAGTCTCTTGAGACTTACCGTTGTCGTCTTTCATTTTAATGCATATAAAAATTCATTTAATTTATAATTAAAATTATTCCTATCTCAAGATTTCATCAGCGAATATCTACTCAATTTGTTTGTCTCTCTCTCTTTTTCTCTCCTTCGCTCCACGCTCTACTTTCGATGATATAATTGAAGTACCCTTCAAAAAATTTTCTTGGATTTTAAAATATAAAGTACGTTTTCCACGTAAAACGAAAATAAAACGAAACGGTGTCAAAGAACAAATCTTGAAAAATAATTAAATAGGAAATCTTGTCAGTTTAGAAATATAAAGCAAAACGTTCGTTAACACGCTAAATGTAATTTTATTAAATCATACTAAAAAACTCTATAATGAGTAAATGAATGAATGAATGAAGCGATGGATAGGATAGGATTGATGGGATGGTTGCTATGCGACAGTCGTAAAAGCAATAAAATAGCAGTAGTAGTAGCAGCCCCAGCAACAAAAACAACGCCAAGTAATTCACTAACAACGTCAACAAACACTCAACAATAATCAGTTAAGTAATATTACGAAATGGATGGCGGTGACAAAGCTGTATATCACTATATGATTAATTGTATGCGACACGACTAAAAGTGTAAAGAAAGGAGAGAACAAGTGAGAAATGGAAGGATGGGGAAGGGTAGAGAAACAATAACTTGTTGTTTTTTCTTCTTCTTTTAATATTGTAATATCAGTTAACGATGACTGACTGCAATATACTTTTGTTAAACACAAAATTAAAAAGCGAAGCAAAGTATTTTTTCAAAAAAAGACCAACAAAATTACGTCAATAAGTCTACCCCATAGCAATTATTATAACTGTAAACAATCCATGACCCTGTGGCCTCCGGCTCCCACCCGTCACACGCCTTCACCTGTATCACTTCTAATACAATTCTTCATTTATATTGCCACAGCTTGCATCATTCGATCAGTTTTACGTGTTGAAGCAAAGAAGGAGAGGGGGGTACCGAAGTATCCACCGACCCATTCCATTGAAGCACGTAAAATGTCGTCGATATAATAAAGCACACTTTGAAAAATGTTCGACTTATTTGTATAGTTTTCTGATTGATAATTTTATTATTATTATTATTTTCTAAAGACGGAATTTGATAGAAATTAGCCTTAAAATACTCTATGGATCTCAATTCAAAGTAAAAATAGTCAACTATAAATATAAAACTAATTCAGTTTTAGCTAACTCAACATTTTTACTTGTTATTACTTATGGCTTATAATTCCGAACAACTTTTTCGGTCAGAGCATTTTGTTCTGTGGTAGTAGACATCAGAAAAATTGCATTTTCTAGGGTTTCTTCTGTTAAATAGATTGCGACTAAAAGTCGCCTTCTGCCGTATCATTTTGAAAAGTGTCAATTTCTACATAAATTCCTTCAAAAATTTGTTTCTTACGAGACCTCAATCTCAAGTAGATAGCTTTAAACAAGGAACTTAGGCGTTTTCATAAATTTTAATAATTCTAATACATATTTTTCTATTTTAAATAGTTTCCTTAAGAAATTCCCTCCAACGCCTGATCTTGCGACAATTGAACAATAAATTCTTTAAAAAATTTTCAATTGTCTAGGTCCAAAACCTTACGCGTCATAACGTTTAAGAGGTCTTAAACAATTACAAACGTTTCTACTGTTTGAAAGCCTGTTTAGTTTTTATAGTACAATCCATATTTTTTTTTCGGTGTACCCGATCATAGGGCGTATAACATCGTTCCGCCACTGCATTAATGCAATGTTATGTTGACGTTTGTTTGCTCTTGACATTAGCGAAGAGTATAGTATATGTTGCAAAAGCCATAATGTAATTTCCCGAGTGACGAGCTC